>BFEA01000113.1:848079-866026 GCA_003427395.1 Chara braunii | reverse complement strand
GAGAGAGAGAGAGATAACAAAGGGTCCCCTTCACGTCAATTCGAGGGCCCCTGCAGGTACCTCGAATGACTCCTACGTTACATGTGGAGTCATCGAGGACGACTGCTTCAATTAGGAGGATGGTCTCGTTATCTGTGGAAGAGGTAGGGCAGACCACCAATATATGCTTTGGATTCGAGTTCAAGGCTGTAGCTCGGCAGTTATGGGTCACGAATTCACCTAGAGCCTGTTCGTGTCTCACGTGATTCTCAGGGCCTCCCTCCACCAGTCACCAAATGTATACAATATTAGTAGAATGGATCTTCTGCCAAAACATGGAACCATACACCGCCATATGCTATGTCTTTTGTGCATGTGGTGAGTAGTGGAGCAGGCCCCACTGTACGTATTCGTAAGAAAACTAAAGCAAAAAAACGAGAGCTCCCTCCACCACTCACCAAATGCATACAATAATAATATTAGTAGAATGAATCTTCTGCTAAAACATGGGACTATACACCGCCATATGCCATGTCTTTTGTGCATGTGGTGAGTAGTGGAGCAGGCCCCACTGTACGTATTCGTAAGAAAACTAAAACAAAAAAACGAGAGAGCTACGGGCATCTTCATCCTAACCCATAACTGCTGATATGCAGACCTGAACGCCAACCTTCAGAATATATTCGTGGTCGGCCAGACATGAAAATGCAACCTGTGACTTCTGCAAAGTTTGTGGGGCAGGTCGTCACAAGGCGACTACCCCCTTCTTGCGAACTTACCCCACCACTGCGTGGGATTTGAGAAAGGGAGGGGGAAGGCCAGCTTCCATACCCCGCCTAAGAGAAAAGTCGGAATGAGCCCTATTTTATGCTTTGCCTTTTTGGAACTTCTGGGATAGGGCCTGCGGAAATTGAAATTTGGCAGCCCTTGCCCCAAAAAAAGTTCGGGCCGGGGGCGCGGCCAGTTTGCAAGCTCGCGCGGTGCGTTTAACATTTTTGCCGAGTTGGGGATCCTGAGGAATGACAAAACCCCTACTTTTACAGTGCGGTGCGCTTGAGTGCGCTGTGTGGTGCACTGCGCGAGGTTCGCAAATCGTGCGCAAATCGTGCGCAAATCCGCGCACCGAGGTACGCCGCAACTATGCTTCCTAGTGGTGCTCTTCCCTGTTGGGAATTACCAAGTGGTGAGCTGGAAAGCATGTTCCCCTGCGATGCCAGTCATCTTACACCCTGAATAGGAAAGGACAGGACTTGTGCCTTTCGGTCGTCTTCTCTCCTCCACCAGGACTCATGGCGACTTTCTTAGCTGCTGTTTCACCATGTCTTGCCACAGTGGTGCTCTTCCGTCCTGAGGAATACCAAGTTGCCACAGGGCTCTTCCGTCCTCTCACCACCATTGATTATGATCTGACGTGAGCAAAATTTTGATTCATGGATCTTGTGCTTGTCTCTGTGACTTGATTTTGATAACAACTGGTGATCCACATGCCACAGCTGACTTGTTTTTCTTTTCATAGAGACTAAGAGAGTTGTATTGCAATCTACTAACTCCATTTGCATAGGAATATAAGCCACTTCTGTGGCCAGTTCGAGATTAAATCCCATTCTTAAATTGTTCTGATCATTAATAACTTGTTCATATCTCATTAACCATTTTTCCACTTTACTATTGCAGCACGAGGCTCTTGAGTTTGCCCTCCATCCCCATGTTCTTGTTTGTCTTCTTGTATGCAGTGTTGATTGATTGCAAGCAAGACAGTGGCACGTCATCGTCGAGAACAACCGGGTCCTTGTCATTTTTTTTGTTTTGAATATATAACATTCGGATTGTAACCCTGACGAGTTACCAATTAGTCTTCCCCGTGCGCATAGTGAATGATGAAGCATGATGTTTTGTGTGCAGAAGTAGAGAGGGCGGATTTCCTGGCAACAGTAGTCTTTTGTGAACCTGTTTTGTGGGGTATCCATACCTCAAAGAGTACTGATATTTCAGCGGCTGAAACATGATTTGCTGAATTGATGTGGGGTTGGGCCTGCCAGGGCAGGGAGCTGTGGTCATCTTTTGTACTACTGCAGAGTCCTGGTTTGACGGGGAGGCGGGAACAGAAAACAGGCTGTGCTCTGTGTACGGAGCGTGCATACTGGGAAAGCCCATCCTCTTCATCAAGGCCTTGCACACACACAGGTTTATCTGAACTGTAAATTGGGGCCACATGTGCATTGTGAGTAGTGTGACTGTGCTGGCATGCTGCCCAATTGGCATCATCGCTTATCCTATCAGCTTCCTCTTTGCCCTGGATGGTAGTGTTTTCTTTTTTCTTTTTCCCTTTCCATTTGTGGTGTTGTTGCCCCAATGAAGTTGGTGAGGAAAGACCGGAATATTGTCTGGTTAATTGCAAGTCAATTGATCTTCATAATTTATATGATGCCGCGGTTAAATGTGTCTTCCATTGTGTTTGCTATTAGCTTTGTCATTGATATGGTGTTGCATCTGCTTCCGGTCCCCAAAAAATGCTTTGCGAACAAAACGTTGGTGACCAATATGCGAGGAACGAGCCCTCACGGGGCCCCTATCAGACATACACATGTCCCGGGCAGAGGCCCTCAGCAAGCCGAGTGCCCGCCCTAAGTGAAGGCGGCCAGAATATTCATCAGAGGGGTATTCACGCTGTTGCAGCCCACCAGTTGGTTGAGTAGATGCGCAAGCATCACTAGGCTGCGTCGTACAGTTGGCCCAGGCCTTGGCAGTTGCACCTGGGCACATACGCACAAAGCAGGGCCCATACAGCATGAAGTGGCCACCGGCCTATGCAAAAGCAGTACTGTCAACGTACCTACTCCAGGGTCCTGCACAAATGCAGCAAACGGCCCAAGTCCGGAGACTCAGGCCGTGCCCAACTGTAAAGGGCCCAGGCCCTCAACTGTAGTCTCTGGCCTGAGTGCAGGAACTGGGGCCCAACAGGAAGCTACTGGTGAAGCTACTGGAAGCTTCCAGCCAGGCCACATGAAGCATCCAGGAGGCTGCCACTTCCATATAGGAAGGGTGGCAACCCAGGCCAGCCATTCTGGCCCGCGCAGGCAATGCGGTTACGCTGCTGCGCTGCTGCATTGGATGCTGCGTTGCGGCCAGAGCGCTGGCAGGTCGCGTTGAGGTTAGGTGCGAAGGGTGGCAGCCCATGCCAGGCGTTCTGGCCTGTGCAGGCAATGTGGTCACGCTGCTGCGCTGCTGCATTGGATGCTGCGTTGCGGCCACAGCGCTGGCGGGGCGCGTTGAGATGAGGTGGGGCTCTGCAGGGCAGCAGAGCGCGGGCAGGCATAGCCGGGCTGCTGGGCGCTAGGGGGTAAGAGGGCGACAGGTGGTATTCAGGGAAGGAGGCGAGTGTGTGTGGGTTATCAAGGTCTGGAGGGAGTGACGAGATACATACCTGGTACATGAAGAGAGGTCGGCTATGGTGTTGACATCATGTACATTGGTCTTCGAGAGTCGAAGTGAGCCTGTGGCGTGAACACAGCTGTAGGTAGGATAGTCGAGTAGGGTAGGCTAGGCACTGGGCAGTGGGCAGTGGGCACCAGACAGAGAGGAGCGACTTTGGATACTGTGTTGGTGTGGCCTGAGGGCTTGAACATTGGCTCATTACTTCATTGTATTGCTCTATTTAGATGGATTCTCAGTGCAATTGTGCTCTCTGCTTGTACACGACTACTTGGACATCTATGTGATTTCACAACTTGGTTTTATGTATATCGTTCTCACTCATATTCCTTGCAATTTGGTATCGGAGCTGTTTCGTGATCGCCGCTTACCTAGCACCGGCGACATTGTTACTTGGTGCGCTGAGATGCTTCTGTGCAGCGAGGATACCTTGCCGCTGGTTTGTATAGCGGGCCCCAGGTAGAGCAACCGACCGTTCGAGGGCTGTGGCGACAGCGTGGGAGTTGCGGCGACAACAAATGTATGTATGGTGATGAGAGCATGCTCATGTGGCGTTTTGGCTAAGGTGGCACTGGATACCGTGAGGAAGTGCGTCCAACCTTGAGTGCCCTCTCTTTGGTGAGAGGAGTTGTGTGCGCTTTATTTTGACAGACGACATTCTTCCCGGTGGCGCATCTGGCGGGAGAGGGCGGTACCTCTGAAAGGCCCTAGTCGAAGCACGGGTCATGGTCACCATGCCAACCCATGGGAGTAGTCACGCAGGCCATGGTGCGTTGTCCTTTGAGGCTCTTTGCTGCGCTGATAGAAGGGGTGTGCGGACTGACCAGTCCTATGCAGATGCTCCCAGACCGTCTATAAACATTTCTGGTTGGGGTTCTTAACTGTCCACTGGCTGTGATCGTCGTCCTGATTGCGGCGTTAAATAATTCCTGAGGAATCTTGGGGGTTGTCCTTAAATTGCCTTCTAATCAGCCAAATCAGTTAGACGTAAGGCTCGTTGCACGCGAGGATAGGCTGGTCATAAGCATACACCTTGGGCACAAGGGTGGGCCGTTAATGCACACCTTAGACACCGCCGCTTGATGATGCTCACAGACACGTTGAATACAGGGGAAGGAGATTCAAATTGAGGACTCGATTGACAAACACTATCATACCCATTGTGCATACATATGCTCACATTACAGACTGCTGATACCTAACAGACAGCCTAGAGTAGGACTGTAATATTCTACCATAGTCAGTTCTTCTCAAAGCTTCTGTTGAGAACTAATTTGGATAGAAGTAGACTATCTATACAGTCTGTGTAGATGCTGTTGACACCGCGTGAACGGAAGTGTAGGTAACTCGCCGGATAATTATTATTTATTTATTTTTAGCACCAACCATACGCATGTTGTGGTAGGTTCCAGCGAGAGTCCTAGTGCAGCCAACGTTTGGCTAGCCGATGAATTGCTAGCCGATGAGAGTCCTGGTAGTGAACCTTGAACACAGCTGTACAAGTGACGATAGGAGGCAGACACTACGGGATACAAGCAGGATACCCGTAGTGTTCGAGGTTCACTACCAGGACACGAAAGAAGACTAAGGGTCGAAGCAAGGACCTGTCATTTAGGTATTGCAAGGGAAGTAGCAGTGGCTGTGGAGAGAGCATTGGCAGCAGCAGCAACAGCAGCAGCTAGTGCAGTAGCAATGGCTACATCTGCAACATCGTCTGCTGCAAACTCCGTCGGCATGCTGCAGGGATGGTCCATCTCTAAGTTTGGCTCCAGTAGGTCAGGAGCTGGCTCTAGTCAGATGGCGGGCTCGAAGTTCAGCTCCCCGCCTCCACGCACCCGGGAGCAGATGGAGCTCCAACAGGCAGAGAGGATCCATTTAAGGTTAGAGGAGGAACTTAAGAAGGCTACCGACAGGGAGAAAAAGATTAGAGATAGAAGTGTTAGACTAGAGGGTAGGGAGGCAGACTCGGGCCTTGACAACACAACAAAGGTCTTCAAGGCGAGCATCCTGTCCATGCACGCATACATGGATGGCAAGCTGGACGCAATCAAGGACACCATAGACCAGATCTTGAATGCGATACACAGTCCAGGAATCCGGCCAACAACTTTGTCATCGCTGCCATTCTTAGCGATGACAGGCTCCTATGCCCCAGAGTCCGGACCACCACCAAGTGGTTCTTCAGCAGCAGCCCTATCTCAGACTGTTGCTTCTTCATCTTCTGGTCTAGCGGCTGGAGCTATACCACAACCGCCACCTGTCCCGCCAGCGAGACAACAATTGCCTTGGTACCCCAAGACCCCCGTGAAACCACCTCCAACCTTCTTAGGAGATAAGAAGGATGAGGCTCTTGACACGTGGTTGAGAATAGTGTCAGTGTGGATGAGGGCGAAGAGGACATTGGTAGAGGAGGAGGTGATAACTGCTGCATCCTACTTAGAGGGTTCAACAACTCGTTGGCTTAATAGATTGGTGGCTTCCAAGGGATTCGGCAGGAACACGGGTGATTGGGCCAATACCCACATCTTAGAGAGCTTTATGGATTTGGTATAGGCGTGGTGGCACAACCCTCAACAGACGCAGATAACCACTGATGGGTTATTATAACTTGCTGCTAGGAAGTACAGGTCGGTGCACGAACTCACCACGACCGTAGAACCTTTGATTGTCGTCCCAGGCGTGGAGTACAATGCAATTGAATGCATAGGTCTTGCTGACCATGTTCTTGATGTGTCCTCCCACAGACATCAAGAACTTACTAACCAGCGAGGCTCGACTTGAGTATCACACTTTTGAGACCTTCAGCAAGGCGGCCCTAGATTTAGAGGCAACGCTGGGTGGTGCTCAACCCCCCCCCTACGGACAGGAGAAATAAGAAGGTTCCGCAAGAGTGGAAGAAAAAGGGTAGTTGATTGATGATGGTTGATTATGAAGGGAATCAAACTGAGATCGATGATGTTTCTGACCTTGTGGAGAGTTCAGAGTTAGACGGCGCGGATAGTGTTGAGGGTAGCAACCTTGCCACGGTAGTCAAGACTAAGGCAGGTGCCCGCGGCAAGGGCGGTTAACAAAGGAGTTAGGGGCAAACCGCAAACCCAAACAAAATAGTTGCTTGGGTTAGAGTCGATTTGGATCAAGATGTGTGGCGGGACTGCTGGCAGCACGAGGCTTGCATAAACTGCGGCGAGTATGGCCATCAGCAGTTCAAATGCAAAAACGTCAAGGTCGTGCAGAAGATCCCTCCTAAGGGTGGGTATCCTTCTTCTCAGTCTGGGGCCTCTACGAACTCCAGCTCGGGAAACACATAGGGTTAGTAGAAGTTGTAGCTGCTTCTTCTCTCGTTGAAGCGAGTGATGTACCCTCTTTGTTTCAAGAGTTGGCTGAAGCTAATGACTCCCTAGTCACCCCGCACATGCATCCGGACCCAACTATACTCTGTACGTTGGATGTGTTTGAAGCCTTAGAGGACCTTCAAGGTGAGTGGTCGGCAAGGGACCCTCGTGAGTCCTGGGTGGCACTAAGTAGAGGTCCTAGAGGGGAACATTTCGTTGTGCAAGTTGGTGTGGGTGGCCGCAAGTGTGGTGCCTTCGTAGATATCGACTCTACGCGAAACTTCATGAGTCGCAACTGCGTTGCGAGATTGCGCCTAAAGGACTGGGTGCAGCGCCTCAGTAGACCGGTGGCATCTACTTAGGCCAACAAAGAGCGCATGATGGTGGAGGACTACGTTACGGACGTGGTCTGCACTTTCTCCTATCCAGGAGGAGAACTTGATCATATAATTTTGTTCCTGGTGAGCGACGATTTGCCTTTCGATATATTGTTAGGAATGTACTACCTTGAGGTTGCCAAGCCCCAGTTTGATTGGGACAAGAAGGTGCTAAAGCAGGGGTTGCCTAATGGGAGAACCGTTAGAGTCGGTTAGACTAACTAAGTACAAAGCCCGTAGGTTAATTAACTCCTATGGGTGCTTATGCGCACATGCGTTCTATAATTATTACAAACAGAACCAAGAGGAAGGCATGTACCTAGTTTATGTCTCTGAGAAAGGGGAGGCCGTTAAAGCACCCCCAGAGATAGAGAATATCGTTGCTAAGTACCCTGATCTGTTTTAGGAGCCTTTAAGAGTCGTAGACAGGGAGGTTGTTCATGCCATAGAGATCATCCCAGGTAGCAAGACACCTAAAGGAAGAATCTATAGGATGGCTCCAACCGAGTTGGACGAGCTTTGGCGACAACTAAAAGAGCTCACAGAGAAGGGTTGGATACGGCCTAGCACCTCCCCTTTTTGCTCACCAGTATTATTTGTCCCGAAGAAAGGACGAACACTAAGGATGTGCATTGATTATAAAGGCCTCAATGCCATCACTAATAAGAACGCAGAGCCTCTACTACGCATTGACGACGTATTAGGGTGCGGGGATGTAAGTACTATACTAAGATAGACTTAAAATTCAACTGCCATCAAATTGCTATAAGACCAGATGATCAGCACAAAACTGCATTCCAGAATAGGTACGATTTGTACGAGTTTCTGGTGAGACCCTTTGGCCTTTGCAATGCGTCGGGTACATTCCAGGACGCCATGAATAGGATCTTCCATGACTAATAAGTTCATCATTGTATACCTCAATCATATACTTATCTTTAGTAGGACTATCGAGGAGCATGCTCAGCATGTAGATAAGGTACTTTCCCTCCTTCGACAGTACAAGTATAAGATAAACTTAGAAAAATGCGAGTTCGGTCGCACTCGAATCTTGTACTTGGGTCATGAAGTCTCCGCGGATGGGATTAGACCCGAAGATGTGAAGGTGGCTAGCATACGTGACTGGCCACTTTGACGCGGTCTTCTTATACAACTCGCAAAGTATCTGCAAAACGACTTAATTCAATATTGATGGGATTAGACCCGAAGATGTGAAGGTGGCTAGCATACGTGACTGACCACTTTGACGCGGTCTTCTTATACAACCCGCAAAGTATCTGCCAAACGACCTAATTCAATATTGATATAAAAGAAGTAAGCACGTTTGACTTCAGAATAGGTTCTTACCACRRMGTTAACTTGACCTTGTAATTTATGCCTTCACCGTTTTGAGCTCGTTTATTACCTCTAAGTTTCCATAGAGGAGAGAAGGTTACATTTTCTCCAGCTCCAAGATGTGATGAGTCGACATCGCAATCCCAGTCTGCGACTGAGGTCAAATCATTCTTGGGAATGTGTGGTTATTACTTCAACTTCGTCAAGAACTATAGCACGATCACATCTCCCTTGACTGATCTAACTTGGCTTGATATACCATGAGAATGGTCTGACGAGTGTGAGGCAGATTTCAAACATTTGAAGCATGTACTCACGCACCATGAGGTTCTCATGGTACCCGACCCGCAAAGGTCATTTGTTGTAACCACTAACGCATGCCAATATTGCACTGGCGCAGTGTTGGCTCAGCAGGAAGGGAAAACGTTGAGACCGGTCGAGTATATGAGCAAAAAGATGTCATCAAAGAAGTTGACAACGTCCACCTACGAGAGGGAACTTTATGCCCTTTACAAGGCACTTGTCCACGGGAGACACTATCTACTAGGAAGGTTCTTCTATTTGAGAACTAACCATCAGATCCTCAAGTGTATCCAGACACAACTGGTGTTCTCCGACGCACTCAAACGTTGGATTGAAGTCATAGATCAGTATGATTTCGCACTCAAACGTTGGATTGAAGTCATAGATCAGTATGATTTCAAACTAGACTATGTGAAAGGAGAGTACAACAAGGTTGTGAATGCATTGTCTCGTAGGGCAAATTACCTAGGTGCGTTGATTTTTGAGTTAGGCATTCCTGAGAACGTTGCTCGATCCTTTGGGGAAGCCTGCAAGGAAGACCCTATCACTATGGACATCATCAATAAACTGAAGGCCAAAGGCAAGGCCACCATTGACGAGCTTGTGATGGTGGATGGGTTGCTCTTTCTTGAGAAGGCAGGGTTTAAAAGGTTAGGTGTTCCATCTAGAGAGATTTTGCGTAGTTTATTTTTAGGTGAGTGCCACGACGCAACAGGACATTTCGGCTATAAGAAGACATGCTAATTTAGTACAATGGTTCTGATGGCCTAATATGTTGGATGATGCAAAGACGTAGGTACAGACCTGTCAGGTCTGTCAGTGGGACAAGCCACACACTCAAGCTCCGCTTGGGTTACTAAAGCCTCTACCCATCCATGTTGGTCTGGGGCAGAGTATCTCCATGGACTTCATGGACACCCTCGTGACCAGCAAGAGTGGCAAGAGACATATTTTCATCATAGTTGATAGGTTCACTAAGTTTGCTAGACTAATTATCATGCCGGAGACTGCCAGGACTAAACACGTCATCAAGTTATTCATGGATAACTTGGTGAGTGACTTTGGACTGCCAAAAACGATCGTTAGGGATAGAGATGTCAATTTCATAAGCAAGATGTGGAAGAAGGCAGCTGAACAAATGGGCAGCCAGCTCCAAATGACTTTTGGGAATCATCCCGAAGCCAATGGGCAGGCTGAACAGATGAACCTGGTGGTGCAGCACCTGCTGAGGCATTATATTAAGCCCAGCCAGGATGACTGGGATGAGAAATTACCTCTCATCGCCAGTCTGTACAATAACGTTGTACACAACACCACCGGGGTCATCCCGAATCAATAGCATGTGGGGTGGAAGTCTAGATCTGCACTAGACTTCCTCCTTCCTGAAAACCGACCTGCTGCAACTCCTGGAACCATCGAGTTTGGTATCCAGTATGAGAAGTTGTTGCAGCAAGTTGTCAAGAACATCAAGAAGTCTCAGTGAGAACAAGCATCACCGACAATACATATTTCAGGTAGGGGAACGTGTCTGGGTCAAGGTTAGCGAGTTGGGGCAGGAGTTCGACATCTCTAGAAAACTAATGCCTCGGTATTTCAGTTTCTGGGAAGCCTTGGATGTTGTGGGTAGTGAGATAGATGGTCCCTTCTGCGCTATCCGTGTCCCTGGTCACTTACGCACTCACCCTATGTTTCGTGCCTCAAAGCTCGCTCCTTTCGCTGAGACAGAACAGTTATCATCAAGGAGATCTATGCTGCCCCCAACCATGGAAGGTTACGTGGACGTCGACGATATCCTGGAGCACAGAGACACGCCTGTTCCCAAGCCAGCTGCCAGGGGTAGACCGCCTAAACCTGTAAGGGAGTACAAAGTACGGTTCAGGCATCATACTGACCCGAAGGAAGATCGGTGGTTAACTAGGGAAGAACTGGTCAAGACAGCTCCTCATATTGTGGCCAAGTATGAGAGGAAAGTGAAGGGGAAGGCACCGGCATGAAGCATTTCAGCGGACTTTCGAAGCTAAGGGGGATGAAATGCGAGGAACGACCCCTCATGGGACCCCTATTAGACATACACATGTCTCGGGCAGAGGCCCCGAGCAAGCCGAGTGCCCGCTGTAAGTGAAGGCGGGCCATAATATTCATCAGAGGCCAAAATTCGACATTTTCATATATGGGTATTCAGGCTGTTGCATCCCGCCAGTTGGTTGAGCGGACGCACGAGCCTCACTAAGTTGCGTCGTATAGCTGGCCCAGGGCTTGGCAGTTGTATCTGGGCACATACACACAAAGCAGGGCCGATACAGCATGAAGTGGCCAGCGGCCTATGCAAAAGGAGTACTGTCAACGTACCTACCCCAAGGTCCTGTGCAAATGCAGCAAACGGCCGAAGTTCGGAGACTCAGACCGTGCCCAACTGTAAACGGCCCAAGCCCTCAACTGTAGTCTCTGGCCTGGGCGTAGGAACTGGGGCCCAACAGGAAGCTACTGGAAGCTTCCAGCCAGGCGACACGCAGCATCCAGGAGGCTACCATTTCCATATAGGAAGAGAGGCAGCCCATGCCAGACATTCTGGCCCACGCAAGCAATGAGGTCACGCTGATGCGCTGCTGCATTGGATGCTGCGTTGCGGTCAGAGCGCTAGCCAGACGCATTGAGGTGAGGTGGGGCGCTGCAGGGCACCGAAGCGATGGAAGGCATAGTCGGGCTGCTGGGCACTAGGGGGTAAGAGGGCGACTGGTGGTCTTTAGGGAAGGAGGCGAGTGTGTATGGGTTATCAAGGTCTGATGAGAGTGACGAAATACGTACCTGTTACGTGAAGAGAGGTCAGCTATGGTGTTTGACATCATGTACATTGGTCTTCGAGAGTTGAAGTGAGACTGTTGTTGTAGGTAGGATAGTCGAGTAGAGTAGGCTAGGCTCTGTGCGCCAGAGAGAGAGAAGAGACTTTGGATACTATGTTGGTGTGGCCTGAGGGCTTGAACATTGGATCGTTACTCCATTGTCTTGCTCTATTTGGATGGATTCTCGGTGCAATTCTGCTCTCTGCTTGTACACGACTAATTGGACATCTGTGTCGTTTTGCAATTTGGTTTTCTGTATATCGTTCACAATCATATTCCTTGCAAATAGGTGTTCGTATGACAAATATGCAAGGAATATGAGTGGGTCCAGTGGGAACAATATAGAGAAAGCCAAGTTGCGAAAGCACACAGATGTCCAAGTACTCGTGTACAAGCAGAGAGCACAAATGCACCGAGATTCCATCCAAATAAGAGCAATACATTCAAGTCACGAGCCAATGTTCAAGACCTCAGGGCCGACAAGTACATGCATGGTTGGATATCAGAGCGTTGCAGGCAGTTTCAACAGCCTACGGGAAACTCCGACATGAGGAATATTGTTTGATCCGATCCTGCGTGCTGAACCTTCGGGTAGAACGTGGGAGAGTTCACTTACACATTAGTAAAAGTAGGTAGAGTCAGTATAAACTAAGTTAAGTACTTAAAAGAAATCCTAATAACTAACCTCGAAAATACAAAAAATCAACCCTCTTAACCTTGACCATTAACACGGGTAGATTCCTCGAGCATGAAAGCTAGCCAGGGGCAGCAGAAGGTCGGCTCGTGAGAACAGGCAAGGTAGAGCAGCAAAGGCAGATCAAGACCGGAGCAGACGAGCGGGCTCCGGAGAGCAGTGGCGAGCAGGACAAACCTGCACACGATAGTGGGCAAAGGTAGGGGAAGCGGATGCGAGCGCAAGCATTCACACATATGTAAGCAAGCACGAATACGGCCGCTTGCGTTATCGGTCATACAAACAGGCAAAGAAGCGAGCAAGGGAGAGAGTGAAGAAGAGGGAGAAAACGAAGAAGACGGAAAAGGAGGAGAAGGGGAAGGGAGAGAAGAGTGAAAGAACGAGCAGGCAAAAGATATGTGCTAACAAATGCTTTAGTACGTGAGCAAAGCAACTACGAGCGTGAGCAAGAGAGAAGGAGAGAGTGTAAGGGCAGCGTGGCTAATTCGGGAGCGCAAGCACTCGAACGAGGTTGTGGGGTCACAAGAAGGGTCGTGAGCTCGAGCGTTAGCATGAAAGCTGGCGCGAGTGGGTTCTCAAACACGATCTTGAGAATGTGCATCAAAGCTGAGTCCGAACGGAGGTAGAAAGGGAGAGCGTATAAGCTAGTGAGGTAAAAAAAGGCAGAGGAAAAGGAGAAAAGAGCACGACGAAAGGAAAGGAGCATGAGAGAAGGAATAAGGAGATAAGGGGAGAGGCCGGACTGTGACAAAGAGAAGAAGGAGAAAACGATTGTGGTTGTTTTTCCCCGAGCAACCACACCCCTTTCATTTTGGTCATATCTAGATGGTGTTACGGTCTAGGTGCATACGGTGGAGTGTTGAAAAGGAAGCGAGATCCGGCGCAAGTGGATGTGGATGGGTTGGCAAGAGGTTGAATAACAGGCGAGAGAAAAAGGGGTATGTGCGAAGGTTGAGACGTGGAGGAAAAATAGGAATATGAGGCGAAAAGGAGAAACGAGTTGGGGAACGAAGGAGACGGATATTCCTGGCGTGAATGTCGAGGCTTTGAATTCGGAGCGAACGAGCTTCAACAAGAACACTGGTCGTGGCACCTATACTACCAAGTAAATCAGGTAAGTCTCTAAGACCCGCGACTGTACTCGTGGTACGTCCGCTGAGAGGAGGAGCAAAATCGAATGAATCTACCGCTAAACTAAAGGAAAGTGCAATACTTTAGGTGTGTGTATGTGTGTGTATATGTGTGTATGTATGTGTGAGTGTACTGATCACGTGACGAGTTTTATGCGATCGCCATCTGAAACGAAATCGAGTGAATCTACCATTAGAACATAGAATTATTCGCGGCTATACGTGTGTAGTATGCATATTTGTGAGAGTGTGTGAGTTTGTGTGCGTCCGTTGTCGGAGGGCGCGGTGTCCCGGCCCTCCTCTTTGTACGGATCCCTGCCTGGTATCGGCCTCTTGCTCTGACGCCGCGGCCTATGGGTATGTTCCCTTGGGAACTCCATTCTTGCATAGGATGGAGACGGTCCAATTTTTCAGTCATGAGGGGTCAACTTGGAACAGCCTACAAGATCCTGAGACTGCTCAGGAGCAGACCTTTATGGTCTGTACGAAAAGTGACTTTAAACATCAATTATCTGTTAATTCGATCAGGAGGGAAGAGTCTACTGAAAAGGTTAGAAAACTAAGGGCGGAAGTAGAACAAGAGGTGAAATAAGAGATTTCACTGGGTATCAATCAAGTTTCGAAAATGATAAGAACCCTTAGTAATTTCGAGGACGAAGATGGACAAATTGAAGAATTTAAAAGTGTTGTAGAGACTGCAAAGGGAGGAAAAATGGAATTAAGATTTGCATCGACTCACCCTTTTTTAGGAAAATAGTCACTGGGTCAAAGAGAAAATAAAAGCCCAAGGGGGTGAAGAAAAACCCGTTGACAGTCATAATAGAAAAGGATTATGATACAACAATGAAAAAGGAGAGGGAAATTATCAAAGCATTAAGAGAGTCTGCGAAACTAGGGAATAGAGTCGCCAGAGAGAGATTTGACACGGTGAAGATAGACTCGGATCAGTTTATCCTGCCTAAGGAGAAATAATATATCTTCAAGATGTGTCAGGAATTCTCGGGTGCTTTCCCCTTTAATGATGAAGAGAGAGGGCGGTTGGACGTGAATAGATCAAGATGACCAAGATTTGGACAGTTGATCATGTTCCATGCAATGATAGGCCAACCAAGTATGCCCTGAAGGAAGAAACAAAAATTGTAAAGTACCTTGACAAAAAGATTGCATAAAATGTTGTTGAATCTGCTGATGGACCATATGCTAACCACTGGTTTTGCTTTTGGAAACCAGGGGGCGAGCTAAGATGGATACAGAATTTTCAGAAGCTCAACTCTGTGACGGCACGTAACGCAGGGAGTCTTCGTAATGATGATCTCCTCTCTGAATTTTTTGCTGGTCGATGCATTTACTCTCTAGTTGATTTGTATTATGGTCATGATTAGTTTCTCATTGATCCCACTAACCGACCAATGACTGTCATGCACACGCCAAGAGAGCTCATTCAGATGTGTGTGGTGCCTCAGGGTTGGACCAATCGTGTGGAGGTGGTTTAAAGGGATATGATCCAAGTCATGCAAGATATTTCTCCTAAGATAACCAGCCCCTACATTGATGACAATCCTATAAAAGGACCCCTGGTAAGGGATGAGACTTTGGTCGCAGGTGGAGTCAGAAAGTTTGTCTGGGAACATGCTGAAGGAGTAAAGATGGTCCTAGAGAGACTTCAAAAATATAACCTGACTGCCAGTGGACCAAAATTCCTTCTCTTCCAGCCTGAAGTGATCATCTTGGGCTTCAGATGTTTCTCCAAGGGTAGGAGTCCTGACCCCAAGAAGATAGACAAAATCTTAAACTGGCCCCTGCCTCTCAAAAGAGTGACAGACGTCGGGAGCATCTTGGAAGTCTGCGGATTCTGGAGGATTTTTATTCCTCATTTTGCTACCCTTGCAGAGCCCCTGAGGGAGATGGTAAGGCAAGGGGCTAATTTAGCATGGAATGATAAAAGACAAGCCGCTGCAGAAACTCTGCAGGAGAAACTAAAAGATGGTGGTGTAGTGCTGGGAGTGTAATTTTATGATGAGGAGGAGGCAAAACCCTTCATCATTGAGGCCGATGGAGGACCAGTTGCTCTGGGTGGTGTGCTCATTCAGAAAGATGAAAATGGAAAAGAAAGGTCTCTGAGATTTAAGAGCAGGACCCTCAATTCTACAGAAAGAGGTTATACCCAATTCAGAAAAGAGCTATTGGCGATCATCCATAGCCTCAGGTGCTTCAGGCACTACGTACTAGGGAGGAGGTTCATCTTGAGGACTGATGCATCTGCTCTGATTGGTGTCATTAAGAAGCACCAACAGGTAGATCCAACAGTCAGAAGGTGGATCGCCTTCATCTGGACGTACGATTTTAAGTTGAAAAAAATTCCCACTGAAAGGAACAGAGCAGATGGTCTAAGCCGGATTGAGTGGAGAAAAGAAGAAGAAGAAGATGTGAATGAAATGATTGAAGAATCAGCCTACGTTGATAGTTTTCTTAATGAGAAAGATGATGAGGATTATGAAGTACCATTCTCCTACAAGTGGAGTTTGTGGCCTGAAGAGAGAGACAGCTGGGGAGAGATCCCTAATGCATATGTTTATGAGTCGATTCTCGGAAAAGAAGAAGATGATGAGCCAAATGATTGGAATGCTAGAGTTAATGCAGCAGCAGTGGATGCTCATGAAATTGGGGAAAACTCTGGCTCAAAGGAAGAAGAAGAAAGTGAAAAGAAGGAGGAAAAAATATTTTTCTTCTCTGAAGAATATGATGAAAATTATCAAGAGATTGACAAGAAGATGGAAAAATAGCAGCTAAAGGAGTATTATTGTAAAAATTCAAGGAAGAAATTCAGGCTAAAAGGAGGACATCTCTTTGTGGATGGTAAGGGAGACCTACCTCCACTAAGAGTGGTCTGTGGTAAAGAGAGACAGTTAGAGATAATTGCTGCTCTACATGAGGGGGTTGCTGGTGGCCACAGGGCTGCTGAGGCAACCTACTCCAAGACTATCAAACTCTACTTCTGGCCTGGCATGAGAGACATGATTTTCAGATACTATAAATCATGTGTGTTATATCAGAAGAGGTCTACCACAAGAATGATTGAGTCTTTATTCCCCACTATTCTGGTAGAACCAGGAAGCAGAGTTCATTTAGATCTCATCACTATGCCTCCAGGCAAGGGTGGGATGAGATATATATTAAACATGAGAGATAACTTCTCTGGATATGTTGAGGCAAAAACTCTGAAAGGAAGACAGTCGAACAAGTGGCTGACTGGATAGAAGAAGTCTATCTCAGATATCATTTTATCAGAGAATTTGTCTCAGACAGAGGATCGGAATTCAGAAATGAGATTGTCAGGAGATCCACGCTTAGATTGGGTGTCAGAATTCGGTATGTGACTACTTACCATCCTTAAGCGAATGCACCTGTTGAAAGAGGTCACAGAACTTTGAAAGATTCATTGGCCAAGTGGTGTGAAGAAAATCTTAGCAACTGGCCAAAAGTGTTAAGAGTTGTTGTATATACTAACAACATCACAGTCAAGAGAACTACTGGTTATGCTCCATTTACTCTGTGGTACGGTCGATATGCTACGCTGCCTATTGAGAACATTGTCAAGACATGGTCAAGTCAAGAAAGTGACAGAGACCATTCCATTTCAGAGCTCCTCCAGATCAGAATGAGGCAGATGTCAGAAGTTGATCAGACAGTGATGGATGCTGCAGAGAGAATGACATCCAACAGATTATCAGATCAAGAGAGAGGGAACAAGAAAAGATATATAAGAAAAAAAAAATTGAAGATTGGGGATGTTGTCCTTCTGTTTGACATTTCCCTTGAGACACAATGGACTAGAAGGTTGGAGCCCAGATGGCTTGGTCCTTACAGAATCACTGGGGAAGCAGAAGACAAAGTTTATGAGATTTCAGAGATGGATGGATCCAGGGTTCACGACATGGTGTTGGGATCAAGACTTCGTAAGTTCATTTTCAGAGATCCTGACTTGATCCCCACAGTGACCTCAAAGAGAGGGAAGAAAGGTCAATCATCTAAGTGAGCGAACAGTTCTAGAGAAATTGAAAAAAAAAAAAAAAAAAAAAAAAAAAAAAAAAGTACAGTAAGACAATGAGACACCAAGACAGAATTTTCAGCAGACTATGATCGTCCTTGCGTGGTCAATTTAACAATACAATTCTTTCAGCAGGTCAGTTAATTTTCTGTTTTAGTAAGCAACAAAGTTAATAAAACTATATCTTTGATGCAATGCTACAGTCGATCCATGAGTCTCAAGTCCCAGAGAGTGGGAAATTTTTTCGAGAGCATTGACGCAGTCAGCGTTGTCGAGCCCCGGCCCCTGGGGCTCCGCACCCCCGGCCCCGGCCAAAAAAAAAAAAAAAAAAAAAAAAATACAGGGGGGTGCGCACCGTCACCACCAAGCCCCTGGCACTTTCTGTTTTTTCCAGAAAATGGGGTTATTTGGCCCACCCCCCGGGGGTGGTTATCACCCCTGCCGGGGCCGGGGCCATGGCCGACTGGGGGCGGGGGT
>BFEA01000113.1:813722-833410 GCA_003427395.1 Chara braunii | reverse complement strand
GCCGGGGCCGGGGCCGGGGTGCGGGGGTGCCCGCGGGGGTCCCGGGGTTCGGGCGGCCGCGGGGGTCACAAGCAGGGTCCGGGGGTCGTTCCCCCCCGCTGCGGGTGTCCGGGGGTCAAATCCCAACACCGGCTTCGGCCCCGGGGTGCCCCGCGTGACAACCCTGGACGCAGTGTCAAAAATTTGAGGAACTCATGGCTGTGGCACATCAAGAGATGTAATCAGTAATATTCTTATGAAAAAGACATAGCGTGATGAGTATAAAAAAGTTCAGTTATGTCTGACTAAGAGTGTTAGCGGAAGGACTTCGTACCGCTGACTAAGATGTCAGTCTTCGCTCAGATGAGGGAAGGGACCTGTATGAGATCAGCATTTCAGTATTTTCCTTGGGACTGACGGGACGTCTCTTGAAAAAGAAATTCCCAGCTTGAGGGAAGGGACCTCTCTGGGGCCGACACTAAGCATCCTTCTTGAGGCTGAAGAGAGGTCTCCTATAAGGGCTTGGGGCTGGTTATCATGTTGTTGTTCAGTGCCTCTTGAGACTGACTGGAAGTCTCTTGAGAAATGTTCGTCCTGTTATGGGGCGTGGGCAGTCTGCTTGTGGGCTATGATATGCTTGCCTGATTGTCTGTGCCTGGGGGATCTTCTTCTTTAAACCTAAGGATGCATTGATTGTCGGGGCCTGCCAGAGCCTTACCGCAGTAGGTTAAATCTGGTGGGGTCAGCAGGTCCCCGACACGAGTGTCGAATTCCGTAGTCGACTGAGGCTAAGGCTCTGGGGGTCTGGCCTGTGAGGTCGAAAAGGGTCGGTTGGAACCCTACCGCAGTCAGAGGATGCAATCTAGTAAGGTTAGCCAGAGCCTTGAATTGTAGTTAGACCGGGTCCTTCGTTCAAAAATTTGGGCGGGGCAGCCAGCGCCCTTGGCCAAAAACTGGTGGGTGAGCCGGTCCCCGACCGTAGTGGTCAAATCCGGGTTCGGGACAGTTTGATTGACGGAACGTCTACTATCATAGGCCCATAGGGTGACCAGACCCGCTATAGTTTGGGTGTCCTGGCGAGAGTGCCAAAGGGCTGCCATACTCGAGTAGTGGGTATGTTGGTCCTGACCTGGAGGCAAGTCAAAGGGGCTGTCAAAACAAATGGTCTGACTAGTCCTGGTCTGAGGCGGGCCGAATGAGGTATGTCAGACTGACGGGACGTCCAAGGCAATCAATAAATCTTAGGTGTGAAGAACTGTTATGTGATATTTATTATTTATTATTTATTATTTATTAATTATTATTTATTATTTATTATTTATTAATTATTATTTATTAATTTGTTTATGGGTTTTATTTTAATTTGTTACTGCTTGACTGCTAGTTGTCAGAGGGTCTGCTTGCTGGGGTCGGGATCTGTTGTCTGTGGGACTTGCTGTTTTGCAGGTATACAAAGATTTATCTGAAGTTCCCAGACCAGAGAAAAGGAAAAAGGGTTTGGTATCTTTTTCCTCCTGTCTGAGAAGTTGAGGAGACACCTCACTCAGACCAGAGAAAGAAAACAGGGTTTGGTATCCCCTGAGTCGCTTGAGAAGCTGAGAAGACGTCTCACTGCCAGAGAGACAGAAAAAGGGTTTGGTATGGTCCATCCCCTGCATGGCAGACAGCGTGAGTGCCCTCGTTACTGGGACAGCATCCCTGGCACTGATGCCTGATCAAGAGCTAAGGTAACCTTCATACAAAAGATCAGCAGTAGAGCGAGTCAGACAAGTAGACAAAAATCCTTTTTAAATGGCCGACAAGCGGCCTGGTTCACGAGGAACCTGCATCCCCGGCCTTAAGGAAGCCAAACTCTCAGGCCTGGGACGCTATGAAGTGGACTGTGAACTGAAAATTTTATGAGCCGAAATCAGACTCAGAAAGCTGAGAAGAAACCATGCTTATATAAGACATAAAAGATGGTCATGAGCTCAATCTAGAAAAGAAAGAGAAGAAAGAAGATACTGAAAAGAATACAATGACTAGGGTGATGAGGTGACGAGACAACACATGGGACAGAGGAAGGTGCAGCTGGCACTATGGCCTTGCTCACGGCGGGGGTGGAAGGAGCTCTGGGGATATAAGGAGGAGAAGAAGCACTGGGTGTGCCGTAGCAAGCATCGAACTTTTTTTGGAGGTACTCCATCCTGTCTGGGGATGGAGTCTTCTCGTACCACCCTGTTAGTGGATAACGCGGATAAGACCTCAGATGCGCATAGCCTCTTGGCTCTTCTTCCTCCTCCTCCTCTGAACTATAATCACGCCGCGCACGAGCCGGCAGTTCCTCCCAAGCCTTACCCCCTCTCCCTCCTCTTCCTCTACCCTGTCCCCGACGTGCTTCAGGCATGGTGCGGGGTTGAGTACAATTCGGAAAAGAGAAGAACGAAGAAAAATGTATGACAGAGAACTACAAAAGTGGTAAAAATAGGTAGAGAATAGGGGCGCAGACCATGCGGCGACGTCGTATGCACGATAAGGGGGAGAAGAGAAAGAAGGGAAGAAGCTATGTAAACTCGCAGAGGGAGAAAGACGGAAGAAGATGATATGAAAAGAAAAGGGGATGGCGGCTGCCAAAAACACTACCTACAGCAAGTTGCTGTGGTACGAAGAGAATGAATGAAGGTTCTAGGCTATGCGCTGTTTTATACCGAGCGTCTCAAGAGTTTAGACCCAGCGGGGACGCTGGGTGGGGGTTTGGTATTATGTCGGAGGGCGCGGTGTCCCGACCCTCCTCTGTGTACGGATCCCTGCCTGGTATCGGTCTCTTGCTCTGACGCCGCGGCCTATGGGTATGTTCCCAAGTCAAGATCCTTCGTACCTGGGTTGAACCTTGGCGTGGACCGACCTTGTTGGTGCTTGCCCTCAGCAAAAGGGTGCGTCGCAGGGCTTTCCATTGGTCCACGCAGGCTCGGCGCCCTGCTGTACAGCAGAGCACTACCGGCCTGTGGTCGTGGTAGCCGCAGGGTTCGCCCTAGGACGGGAAGGTGAAAAGGTTGGCTTAGTCTTTTCAACTGCGCGTCGAGCTCCCCTCTACCAATTTATGGGATAGGTGCATGGGGCAGGTCGCCGTAAAAAAAAAAAGGCTAGATAAGAGAGGCAAAAGAAAGCAAAACGTGTGAGGGCGGAAAGGAAAGCGAAATGTCTGAACTCTACTCAGATCGTGGCCCTTGCTTTAATCTGGGATAATCCAGCGATATCGGGTCACTGTACCGTTAGGTTTTCTTCTTCTTTTTTTACTATTATTATTATAATGATTATTATTGATTTTCCGATTTCTCAGGTTTGGCTTCCCCCTTTTGGTTTCTGCCACTTCGTAGGGGAGGCCGACGGTTCAAGTTTTGAACAGCGTCTACTGTTTGATGGCCTAGGCTGGTCGACCCCTCGTAAATTGCCAGTACCAGATCTGCCTGGTCGAGCTCCGCGCAGAGGAATTCCAAAAGGGGGTGACCCGCGGCCGCATTGGTAGGGAACCTATCACCCCCGGTGGAGGGTCATAAGCCCCCTCCTTGCCATCGGACATGGGTACCCAACGGCAACAGACCGACGACGAGTTTTGAAGGAAAGAAAAACGCACGCCGGCGTCCCGTTATGGGACCACCACCTCAAAACTATAGTCGCATCGCAGTGAAATGAAGCGACAGGAGCCGACAGTAGATCTGTAGATGTTGCGGTGACAAAGTGTTCTATTTTTCCTCTCCTTTTTTCTTTGTTTTTGTTTTGTGTAAAAACTACAATTTAAAAATTATTCTATTAATTCTTTAAATCTGTTTTTTACCGAGTTTTGAAGGCTACCTCGAGCTCCCTGTTTAGAGTACTGAGATCTGAGAATGAGGCAGGTCTATAAGAGACGAGGAAGCCTGGCTATCTAGGGGAGAGCTGGTTGTGGGTATCAGCGGGCTATCTTGCGATCTTGATGTCGCTAGTCTGGGGCCAAAGGGCAGGAACGAGGAGTAGTGTGGGTCGTTCAGGTGTGCGCACTTGGGAACGGAGCCTGGCTATTCGGAGTGGCTATGGCGGACCGGAATGGCCTGCGAGGTTACCGGCCGCGATATATGAAGTATTCCTGGATGTGGGAGAGAGAAGATGAGAAGGGTACTGTGGTGAATACTATACTGACTTATGGTAAACCTGACGGGGAGGTGAGGCTAAAAATTAACGTGTGCGGTGGTAAAGAACAGGAAATGAGGAGGAACGAAGGACTGCAGGCCGCTGTTACCGAGGCACGCAAGAGGGCCAAACGGAGGCGCAAGCGGGATGGGGTGACTGCAAGTATGAGGGTAACGGTCACCTACCACGAGGACGACTCATCGACTGGGACTACTAACAGGGAGGTACAACACAATGATCGGGACTCCGAAGGGGAGTCCGACATGAGTGACAGGGAGGCGGATGTCCAGTCCTGGCATGGACTGGACCAGATCCGCCGAAACCACCCGTTGGCAGGCCCAGTGGAGCGTGGGGACCGAAGTGAACTCACGGCAGCGAGGGGACCGATGCTGAGACAGACAGCGGGGTCGAGAAGAGGTGATTGAGAGGTCAACGCGTGTGAGAGGGAGAGAGGCGGTTGACGTCAAAACCAGCGGGTTGTGCACGAGCACGGAGCGTGAGCCAACCACGTTCGTCAGAGAGGTGGGAAAACAAGTGGGCTCTTAGAGCGGGACAAAGCATGAAACTGTGACCTGAGTACTCGGCCTACACGTGGCACGCTCACGTAGAGGGGAAGAAGTATCGGCGTGGTGCACGAGTGATTAGGCAGCGGGAGAGGAGAGAAGGCGCTCTCGAAGGTCAAGACGAGTGGGCTAGCCGCGGGGAGACAGACAAGCGTGAGGTGGTTACGCGTGTGCACGGTCTATGCGTGGCGCGAGCTACGCGTGGACTGCCCAGGGAAGTAAGGCAAGAGAGGGTCAAAGAACGAGACAAGGAGAAGACTCGCAATGTGGTTGACGACAACCGCTACCTACACACTCGTGTAAGGTATAAGCCAACTACAGTCGGCAGGAGAGAGAGAAGAGTGAGAGAAGAGAGGAGGTTAGAGAGAGGTTTCACATGCATAGTGTTGTTGATGTCGACTTCGCTTTCGTTCCTCGCGTGTGAGTTTGCCATCCTGGGAGGGATGTCTGTTCCCCATTCTCGAAGGGTGTATTTTTGTCTCGACAGAGAGATGCGACAACGTGTGTTACAGAGGAGTGATGCGCAGTCGGGTGCGCGAGAGGATTGCGTATTTGCATGGAAGCTCTCCCTTAGGCTTCACGGAGGTCAGCGTGCGTCCTTTTGATGGTCGTTAACTCTATCAATTGTGTTGTGTCAGGGCATTGAGTGATAACGCCATTGGTCGGGGAGCGGATTAACGCGCGCTCTCTTGCGAGGGCGGTTGTGTTGTATCTTGCTGGCGTGCAGAGGCTGTCGACAGTGAAGTGCTCATGGAATTGGACTCCTCTGACTCGCGCAAGAAAAGGGGGGACATGCGTATAAAAGTGCATGTGGGGTGATCTGCAGGCCTAGTTGGATCGGGCACTGTGTGAGGCTTTACGCCATCTAAACGGTGATGAGATGAGGGAGAAGGACCTGTTCCACGTTTTGTTGTTGACGTCACCTGTCGCTGCACGTGCAAGACTTGACTCTTGATCTACTCTCAGATGACAAAAGCAACACTCGTGTGCTTATCACATCGAGTGTCTTGTGGTAGCTACCAGAAGCATTGAAGAACATTTGTCACATTCTTGATTGTTAATTCCTCTCTGTAGTGAGGAAATACGAGCGGGGGAAGAAGTGATTTGTGACTCGATCGAAGCGTGGACACTTGTCTTTTGCAGTTCATGCGTGATCTTACATGAGTCGTTTCGTAGGGTGTAGATGGAAAGAGAACTTGATGGATATTGAAAAGAGGTCGACTTTCAGTTTCTATTATGAGGAAGGTAACCGCTCTGACTCAGTTCACGCCTTTAGTTTTCCTTTTGCTTGCTAGGTGGTAGAGCTGCCAATGAGCTCTCTTTGGATTGTTCTTTCACGATCTCCATTCCAGTTTCTCTCAACGGTTGTGTTTAATGTCAGATAGTGAATGGAGATTGTTGTCGTCCTTGTTAAGATTCTTTATGGAAACTCTGTCTGAATAGAGTGTTGAGTGTCGTTCTACAGTTCAGACCGGAGACCCTCCTCTCGGCATTAAGTTTGATTGATGATGAGACTAACCCTGTGAACGCTTAGCTTGGGTAAGCCTTAGCATGATTCGTCGATTTTTGAGGAAAGGCTAAGGAGAGTACTGACTGATTTTGCAAGGCTCAACCCAAACCTGCCTCTCGAATCTTCCGCCTCAATGTGTGTTTTCGACAGATGGGTAGAAGGCGGGAACTGCTGCGGCAAATCACTCACCTGTTAGCAAAGTACTTACTGTTCTGATCAGTCAATTTTCTCCGAGATAGTTCAGAGAGGTGTTAAGGGCCTGATCTCAGATGACGTGGAAAGTAAACGGCCCTTTTATACTACCTTAATAAACGCGCAGAGATTTTCTGGAAAGGATGGAGTCTTGAGCATGAGTTTTATGAAATGTATGAGTTTTGTTAATGCCACTTTGAACGTTGTGCGTGTCCAGACGTTACGAACCCGACTTTCTACTACGTGAAAGACCCTGCACACTCAACTCACACAAATTGCAAGTTACGTCCTAGGAAACAGAAAAAGGAAAGGCAAAAATGGTATCAGTCAGATACTCAGTGCTGGATATGAACTGAAATCGACATGGCTGGATCAGACAATGCCACGTGCAGGTTACCCCCTGCCAGAGGACGGATGGAAAAGGGGGTTGTTAATCCACCCACTCGCTACTTAAAGTGATTGTTGAACAGGGGCCAGAGGTTTTATAGGGAGCATGAATCAGTGAGCCCTCTGCAGACTGAGTGGAGGAACTACTCTGATGCCCCTGGTGTTGTATCGTTCAAATCTACCCGTAAAAGAAAGCAAAACCAAAGCTTATTTGATTGTTCTTGGGAAGCAGAAAAGTTTGATAGTAGCCCGATGTGGCAGAACGAGTTCAAATTAGAAAAAACCCAACACTATTTTGGGCCTGACAGTCTGCTTCACTCTATTGCTCCTAAAGGCCCCTCTATTGCTCCAAAAGGCCCCTCCTTCGTGGCTCGCTGACAAGCTATGTGCCAATGGCCACGGGGCCTTAAGTCAGTGATAACTCTTGAGGCACTTAACGTTTATGACAGTCTCGTCTAGAGGTTGTCACTCTTAGGGGGCTCAAGCAGAGTCAGGTGGTCAGCTCAGACCGCCCCCTTGTCTGGGCTCAGCAAATCTATCGGACCCGATCAATCTCCCAGAATTGTAGAGAAGAGTTTTCCCTGAATGCTTCGAGTGTTACCCATTTATCTGTTTTCTGGCAAAGTGAATGAGGTGCAATGGCAGACTAATATTGTTGGTGAGGGTAGATGGTCCCATACGTCTTGGATCCAGTGTTTCGCCCTGAATAGAGCGCCTGCACGATCTAAGACTCAGGACTGTCCTTTACCTGAAGAGGGGATCACCAAGGCCATTAGTAGTTTGTCTCACTCTAAACTCAAGCCTCGGAGCGAGTGTTTGGGGTTGATAGTGAACGGTTATTATTTTCCCTTTCTTACTAATCCAGTATCAGGCGATTTACGGAAGGTTTGTGGACAGACTAGCCACTACGAAACTTTCCCTGAACTCATCGTGACTGATCTCTGAGGAATAGGGAAAGGAGGGGCCTCTGGACACCATCAGAAGAGGGATTGCGGTCGAAACATATGTTACCCCATCGCGGCCGCGTCAGTAAGGGTGGCTCAGAAAACCATCTTACTCAGAATAATCAGTCAGGTCGAGAGACCCATCTGAAAACAGTTGTTGTTGTTTCTCGTAAGGATACGGTCTATCATCCCTGATGCAATGGGTACTTGCAGAAAGGAGGGAAGTAGTGATACAGCAAGAGTGACTTGCACGTTGCCGTGTTGATTGTTTGAGACCTCACTCAGTGTCAGGATAAAACGGTTTTAGGCTGATCCCCTTAAGGGTCCGCACAGGACAATTCTTACTACGGGAAGCATACGGTGGAACCGGTGAACCATTCGATTTTTTTTTCGAATGGGGCAGAGGGCTCGTAGTACCTACCACACTTCGCACCTACCGGCAGAGGGGAAGGAGCCTACATCGACGGACTTGGACCGCGAAACCAAGCACGTTGCATACTTGAGAGTTAAGGACACTTCGTAGGGTGTTGCTTTTCGCAAATCCCAGGAAACCCCTGAACCTCTTAACATTACACCACTAAATCCCCAATCCATAGCCTGTTTTCGGTCTGCCTTGAAACAGGTAGCAGATAAAACAGAAGGTTGGGAAAGAACAGTCACTAATGAGTTTCACTACCATATGAGGACAATGATGAAGGAAGCTTTAAAATTAGTGAGAGATCAGATAATTGTTGAGTACATTCTCTACATCTATGGGACAGACGGAGAACTGCACAGTACTCTGTTGACCGTAGGTTCAGTTGAGGGAGCAAGAAGAGTTATCTATGGTTATCAGTAGAGGAGTTCAATCATTACTTTCAAAGGAAGTGAACTTGCATCAGATAATGATAAACTACAGTGGGACAAAATTGACCAGAGACCAGCTCCGATCAGATATACAGTACATTTGCAAGATGTAAACAGCAGTCAAACCAGCCAGCGAGTTTGAGACAATCAGAGAAAGACAATTATCACGTCCACGAGTACAGTCCAGTTACCTCCGGTCAGCGAGTCGGTGTTGATCAATACCAATCGGGTTGCACTCACGGAAGCAATTCAGTATTAGTTTTTCAGCGCACATCTAAACAACCATTCAACAACATTCAAACAACTTTCGAACAGCACGCGAACAACACTAAAAAAAAAACACTCAAACGAGCAATCAGTCAGCAATCTCAGCAATCAACTAGCAGTCGATCAGCATTCAGATCAACATTCAGATCAACATTCAAATCAGCATTCAGAAACAGCACTCAGAACGGCATCGAGGACACCATTCGAAATGGCATTTATGCAGCATTCAAACAAGCGATCAGGGGCTTGCCAGTCCATTAGCATTTAACGATTGTTCAGTGCACAGCGTCTGATTCGGCCTGCAACGGATTTCTGTCAGTTAAGCAAAGTCTCTTTACCTTCTATCATGAGTAACTATTTACCAATAAATGAGAGAGATCAACCCCATTACAGTTGACGAACAGGTCCTTGAAAACCTCAATTCGATTGCCGTCAGGGAGAGCTTTCCCTACAAGTACGTCAGGATTGATGGGTTCAAACTTGAAGACCTGTCAATCTCCATCGTTCTCACTTAGTTCACTGAAGGTACAGTCAGCGACCTATGGATCTTCCTGAAGAAGGGGAACGAGACACACCCTCATTTTGATGCAGTGTGGGTCGCAGCAGCTGGGTATGTGCAGTGGAAGGCTGAGAGACTCCAGGGGAACACAAAGCTTGTCTATAGCTTTGGCCCTAAGCTTTTCACTGACTATCCCAAACCGTCGGTCCCATACTATCTTACAGACGGCTCTTACTGGGGTGGACTGGTGGACTTGGCCAAGAGATACGTGTCGCGATTAGAGATTGACTACGAGGCGGTGACAGAACCCTCAGAGTTCCCACATCTTAGGAGGGGCATTTTCTCTCGGCCCTATCTCCCCACACTATGGGAGGAATTTTGTGCCATGCTTGACTTCCGTATTATGGGACTTGGCTGGAAGTGTCTGGAACTAGTGGGCTTCAGGTGGCTTTACATTCAGAAGTCACAATCTCAGAGAGTACGGAGACATGGCAAGAGGCCCAGACGACAGGCAACAAAGTGACAGATGAAGAGTGAAGTTCTGAGGGTTGAGTGAGGACTCTTGATTGGTGTTGGTCATGCTCTCTTCCATATGTACTCCCTGAGACTATTATGAGTTCTCATTCTTCCCTCGTTCATTTGCTCTTGTCATTGCTCGAGTTAGTCGGTCTTGCTTCTTGCATTGTTCTTGCCTGATGATTGGTATCGTGAATGATTCAGTCACAGTTCTCAAAATCAGATTGACATAATTGATGCATGCGTAGCACCCCATAATTTTATGATTATTATTTGTATGATTCTCTGCTGTTCCGAATCAAAATAAAAGATTCCAAGACCGGGGACCGGCGAAAACCGCAATTGAAGGGTTTCGCTCGAAGTCGGACGCACACAACAGGAAGGGATTTGCATCATATAATTTATGTCATTTATTGCAACCTCATACAAAATCCTGCGTGACATCCTGTTGGCTTTCCGGTCGCCCGAAGTGGCTCGACTGGGAAAAGTGCGACACCGTGTGTGTGCAAATGGGTGTGTGGGTAGGAGAGAAAGGGAAAAAGCGCCTGGTCTGCCGATATCCCGCCAATTTCGAACATGTGTCTGACAAAAACGATAAGTAGTATTCGTTCATTATTATTATTACTATTATTATTATTTCTGTTTTCATTGATTCTTGATGTTGTTGTAATTATTATTATTATTATTATTATTATTATTGATATTATTATTATTATTATTGTTATTATTATTATTATTAATTATTATTATTATTATTATTATTATTATTATTATTATTTTTATTTTTATTATTATTAAAACAGTTTATTTTACCTGCCATACCTGCCTACCATATGCGATGGGTGAAGATAGGCGGGAGATGTGATACCTCCGCTAGTGACATTGTGAGGTTGACCGCCATCCGTCTGACTTGTTGGAATGCACGCTTGTGCCGTTTGTGTTCCCCACGCTATGGTCGCAATATGTTACACATCGTGTCAGATTGAGTTGCAGACTGCGTCGAGCTTACTTACCAGGCAATGACGAGGAAAGAGGAGTAGAAAAAGAGAGAGAGAGAGAACCTGACCTGATCGCGGTTGATCGTTGTCGCAGTAGTCCAGCGGCTAACTTCCCCAAGTACAACACACCCTCATTATTACTATACTTGACCCAAAAAGATAGCTTGTATCCATGCATTACCACCGTATTGTTATTATGATTTTTTTATTATTATATTATTATTATTATTATTATTATTATTATTGTTATTATTATTGTTGTTTTAAAGCTTAACTATGTGCATAAGCACGGGGAGTAAGGGACAGAGAAGGCGATGGCGGAGTCCTAGGCTGATCTCGGTAGCCTGCCGTGCAAACTGACTGGCTGACTGTTTTTGAGTAAACATCAACCTTGCTACAAACGGGAAATGTACCCAAAAGGGAGGAATGGAGTTACCTGTCGTGCGCGGGCTAGCACCGCATCCATAGCTTCAGCAGTTGAGCCCGCTTCTCAGTGAGTGGTGATCCCCGCACTCTGAAGAAAAAACGAGTACGGCGGACCCAGCAAGCAATCTTGCAGAGAGAAAGAAGACAGGCATACAGACGGACCGACAGACAGACAGACAAGCAGACTGACTGACTGACTGAGACATACAGGTACAGGCAAACAGATACAAACAAACAGATGCGGACAGAAAGGAACAAACAGACAAACAAACAACCAAAAGTCATACCCCGCGGACAAGAGTCACAACCCACAGCCAAAAGTCATGTTCACAGATAAAAAGTCATGACTCACAGACCCAAGCAGCAACACACCAACAAAGATTCGGGAAAAGTATTTGACCGTGACAGTCTGAAGCAAACAGGCCGTACGTATGTGGTACTGCATCCAAGTAAAGCCAACGAGAGCCGAGGCTGGGACAAGTTGAGGCTCAGACCAAGTCAATATAAGGACTGGCCAGCCACATTTCGGACAAAATTATCATTCGTGAAAATATGTGGAAGCGTTGATGAAGCCTCCGCGAGTGGCATACGCAAGATGAAAAGGAAGGCGGCCATAGCCATATGAGTTAGTGGTAGGGTAGAGCTGAGTAGCAACAGAAGTATTAAGAGTCAAGATTCTCAGGTAGTGAGTGAGAGAGAGAAAAGGAGGGAGGAAGAAGAGACAAGTGCGGACAATCGCAGACAGATAAATGAAACAAACAAACAGCCCGACGCAGACAAACAAATGAACAAATTGACACAGTCAGTCAATCAAGCAGACACAGTCATTCAAATCGAACAGACACAGGCGATCAGACAAACAGACACAAATGGAGAGACGGAGAGACGGACAGTGGCGAACAGACGAGCAAGATAGGAACAGACAGACAGATAAACAAACGGACAAATGGACGCAGATGCCGAGAGAGAGAAAGGGAAGAAGAGACAGTCGACCAAACAAACACAGGACAGACAAACACAAATAAAGAAGAGAGTCACTTACCGTAGGTGACGATGCAGGTATTGGCTGCTGAATTCTGAGCTATCGACCACAGGTCGACCGATCTCTGAAACTATTTAAAGTTATAATTTGTTGAAACTTCTAAGTTGCGCATATCTGAAGTTTGTCTCTCTAGTCTCCAATATGGATATTGTATGATCTCTCCATGAGTATGTGTGTGAATGTGTGTGTCTGTGTGTGTGCACATGTGTGAGTTCATGCGCGTACTTGCATCCAAGTTCGGTCAAGTCCGTTATACACGGCCACCGGAAAGGCACGGTTGTGCCAGAATGTCTCCCACTGATCGGGAGGTTGGTCGAGATAGTCTTTCCGGGAAGCATTTGACTGATGGATAAAGACTCACCTCATCACACAGATTCGGCGATACCCCTAAGGAAAATGGTGGTCATACCAACCCTGCAGCAGACGGTTAGATCACGCCCCTGACACGGACAGCCGTACGTCTGATAAACTAATCTGACACGGTCATAAAACCCGTTGTGTGTGTATGTATATACGAGAAAAATAGAGGAAGAGAAAGAAGGAGGAGAATGAAGAAAGAGAGAGATGAGGGTGATGATGTAAAGGCACGTACCAAGGCTTGGTGATAGTCAACGGGGGTTGAAACCTGCATGTACTTAGATTCTACTGTTGAAGTCAATTGGATATATTGTCAATTCACTGGCTGCTAGTACGTCGTGTGATTGTAGTCTGGGTACTAAGCGTCGATTTGGGGAAGGTCTCTGAGTACTTATTTTGGGGATGACAAGAGCGTAGCTTTGGTTCTCCGTTGATGGAATGAGAGTGCATTACTGCCTTCCGGACAATGACAAACTTCTTGGCTTTCAATGTGATTTGCGATCCGGAATCTGATATTTCGTCGTTGTCCACTTTACTTGTATCATTGTTACTGTTATTTTTATTATTATTATTATTATTATGGTACTATTATTATTATTTGGACATCAGGTATTAGGACAGGGGTCAGAGATGAAAGGAATGTCGGGCATTGGAGAGGAGAGGCATTATCACTTTGTGATGGTGCCTGCCTCCTCCATCCTCTTCCATTTCTTTTCCTTGATTGATCCTCTCAGGCACCTGTCTTCTCAACTATAAATATGTGATAATGATTTTTGCTGAGATAATCATGGTTTTTGCTAACCTTGAAAGCCCGGACAACCAATCACATCAAACTAGACATGGTGATAAAACAAGACGATTGCAGGAGCTCTGTCGGAGTTCAGGATGAACTCTGGAGGCAGGGAACCATAAGGTACGGATGACTCGATCCTTTCCCTTATCCCTTACTAGTTACAACTCTCTGCCAGAATGCATGAACGAATGTGTGTTATACATTTTGTTTTCTTCAGGATTAAAACTTTCAGAAAAGGTGGATGAAGATATGCATGAAGTAAGAACTTTGCCTGAAGTAAGGAAGAAACCTAGGAGAACCGAGAAGGAACCTAGTTTGCTTGCATGAACTGACTAAGCTAAATGATGGGATACTCTTATGAATTGACTAAGCTAAATGATGGGATACTCCCATGAACTGACTAAGTTAAATGATGGGATACTCCCGTGGAGTCGTCACACTACTTGCATGAACTGACTAAGCTAAATGATGGGATACTCCCATGCGAATTACCCTGTCATTCACTCGACTAAGTAACGAACTGATGAAATGTCTGTTTGACTCCAACATTGATGATGGGAAGTTGCCGTGCGATTTCCTTGATACCTTACGTGCTGAATCTAAGAGGTAATCCGGTACTCTCGTGGGGTACAGGGTTTCTAGGCTAGGACGACTAACGTAAGCAGAGGTAGTAGGAGACTCCTGTGGGGCTCTCTTATCACCTATTAGACTAGACTTGGAAGGGAATTAAGTATTCACCACGTGAGTACACGAACTCCTAAGTCTAGGACGATCCGTCTGACTTCCCGTGGGGTCGGCTAACCTCTTGCTCATACACGATGCACAAGCAAGATAGGTGAACGGTCAGAAAAACTTAACTAGGAGTTGTTCTGACTGATCTCCTACGCATCAAACTGGTAGTAGGATAACTCTCGTGGGGTCATCCGAAATACTTGTTTGATTTGGAGATCAACTAACGAGAGAAGAAATGAGGTGATTGTGTTTGAACAGTAGAGGGATACTCTCGGGTGAGTAACCCTACCACTTGTTTGGGTATGACTGATGGATGGCATGAGTAGTTACTAACGATCTATCTTTTTAACATTGAATCAGGTTATGGGAAGCTCCCGTGGGGTCGTCCCATCGCTTGATCAAGGGAGTGGTAGTCGCAGTCATTCGGGTAGTAGTAGAATAACTTCCGTGGGGTCATCCTATTACAGACTCGGACCCGAGCTGACGATTAACACAAAAGTGGGAAGAGATCACCTTACTATTTATTCTCTGACAACTTACTTACACCTAGTTTATCTAATTATCAAATGGGTAATAGGTAAACTTTCGTGTGGATCGCCTCAGGGCCATACTCTAAAGATAAACGAGTTACTACCCAAGGAAGGGAACAAGGAGACTCCCGTGGGGTCATCTTATTGATTGTTTGGCTTTACCTTAACAAGCCTAGTAGGATACTCCAGCAAAAGGAGGACCTGGTATTTGCCCGTGTCTACTAACTCAATCACAGCTCGTCTAACTCTGAGAAGGTAGTAGGGTAGCTCCTGCGGGGCCATCCTATTACGCTCTTCAGAATAGACTGAGTTCTGATCAAGGAATAATAGAGGACTTTCGTGAAGGTCACCTATTATTGATTTGAATTTTATACTGATCTTTGATAAAAAAAATGAATTGAATGTTGGAACAAGTGTTGGAAGGGCCTCAACAAGACCTTCTCAACTACTTGTAGTAACTAATAAAGGGATACTCCTATGAGAGTTATCCAGTCGCTTGCGTAACGGTGTTTGAAATGCTTGATTGCATGAGGACTGCATGGATTTTGAAGGGTGATTGAGTGCTCCCGTGGGGCTACTCGATTACTTGTTTGACTAATCACTTTGTCTGGAATTGATCAAGTAGTGGAAGTTTCTTGTGTAAGTCATCCACTACTTGCGTATGTCAGGATAAGAAGAAGAGAAAGGAAAAGGTGAGTGCTCCAGCGGGAGTGACTCCAAATGTCCTAAAAGGAGTAGAATAAAGGGTAAATACCGTGGGAAAAAAGGAATAAGAATAGAAGAAGTTCCGCGTAACCTCAGTTCAGTGATAAACTCATGAGGGAGAAATCACCACTGACATGAGTTGATCTCAGCCAGACTACCACATAAGCACAAAAAGGAATGTGCTTACCTGAATGTGAGAAAATGAAAGGATTGGAAGTAAAGGGAAAGAAGTTCCCTTTTAAACTATCTAGGACGTGGGCATGAATCTCCTTGAAAAGGAGAAAGGAAAAACCTGAAGGGTTTGTAGGAGGAGTAGTAGGAATTGGACCTTGAGATATAGTTCCCAGGGTTCGTGATCTTCATCTGAGGGTCCGACCCTCGGAAATGACAGGTGAAAAACTAGGAGGGGATGTCGAATTGTTGTTGACCTGTGTGTGTGCAGGTCTGGGTTTATTTTACTGCTGCATTTGAAGGAAAGGATCTACAAAAAGATCCAAACTTTCGGTTATCATTCGATAGCAAGCCGGTGTCGTACCAAATACCCTTACAAGGGTATTTGGCGTGGTTTCTGCAAGTCACGCAAGTGCGGCCTCGCCCATCCGACGAGGTGAGCGCGAGAGAAAGCTCAGATCCTTGTCAGGGTCAGTGGCGCGCGCGAGGGTATTGATGGCGAGGCGTGGCTATGCGCTACCTAAGCGTGCGCGACGTCATGGGCCGGCGGGGTGCGCAATGGTTATTTATAGTTTATAATTAAATTATTGTTGTATTATTTTTGTAGTCGTCGAACACTTTTGTAATTAGGACGTGACGCCGAACTTGATGGTCGGGGACGCTGGGCGCACGCCTCCTTTCGGTTGAAGTTCAGCGTGTTGGCAAGGATTTTCTACCTTAACAATTTTGGGGCACGGGCCAGAGAATCCAACGTGCGGACGAGCCGGTGGGCAAACTGCCCATGAGGCTGAAAGAAGCCGCATGGGGCTAGCAGTGGGCATATGGCCCGCCACCGGCTGACCACTGCGAGAAGTTTGAGTGTGGGCACGCCCGTTGAGACCAGCGGGCTGGGCATTAGGCCCCGACAGGGGTCCGATGGGCTATGCCAAAAGGCAGCCGTCCCCCATGCTGCGGTCCTCGTAGGCTGTACGGCGGGACGGGTCGTAGGGCGTGGTGGTTCCGCTGCGTGTAGGTTGTGGGCTGTGAAGGCTATCGTCCTTGGCCCCTTGGGTTTTCGCCTGCGCCAACTTCAGTTGGTGGTGCCCGCGGCAACGGGCGCTGTCGGGTAGAAAAAGGGGAGAGGGTGTTCCCTTCGTGCCCGCGTGCACAGGTGGGGGCTTTCGGTCTGTCCCAACGAGGCGGATGTGTGGAGCACCCGGTTTTCTTTTTTATTCGAGATTGTCCATGCAGAAATAAGGCGGTGCGTTGGGCTGTCGGGGCATTTTGGACGAGCGGTGGGGTGGCATCCCGCTGTGGGCCAAGTACCAGCCGGTAGTATCAGGGCTGGGCTTGCCAGCAGGTAGCATCAGAGCCGGGCAGCGCTATACACCAGTGGACGGGCAATAGCGCAGAAGACCAGAGCGTCGGGGAGTGGAGAAGTGTGGAGGCGACAAAGGTGAAGCGGAGCGACCAGGACTATTGAATGATAGAGCCGGGCCACTACAACTGCCAGGCGGCTGCGTTAGCAGCAGCAAGTGAGACAAGCGGCGGAGTGTCGGGCACGAGAAGGAAAAGAGGGAGTAGGAAAAAAGAAAAATTAAAGTGAACCTAGACGAGGGTGCGGGCTGGGTACATTCGAAAGCAAAGCCATGGAGGCAGCGGGGTGGAAAGGAGGTAACTCGCCTGTTCCTCAATGAAAACGGGCAAGGAAAGATGCTCAACGGAGGTTTCAGGGCAAGGCGAACCAGATTATGAAGTTAGTTTGTAGGTTAGAGGGTTGTGTAGGGAGGTGAGTGAGATAAGCACTGCGTGGAGCTATGGCGGAAAGGGAAGGAAATGGAGAATGAAAGTGTAATAAGTTGGCCATTTCCTGACCGTTTTTAACATTTCAAGATGCTGAATAGCGGGTTTGGAACAGGGCGAACGCGATGGTGAAATCGGAATGGCGAATGGCAGAGTGTAGTTGGAGATAGGAAGAAAAGGTCGTGCACGAGGAGAGTCGGGCGAAGGGAAGGGAGAGTATGATGGGAGTGAAACAGGCATATCTCTCTCGTTTCCCATTGGACTCGGACGAGGTAAGATGGTATATGGGGGTTTTGGCACTCCGCGGATTGATTGGCCATGGCAGATTTTGATTTCGGGTCCTAAGATTCATTCCATTTTTTTTTAGTGCAGAAGCTCCTCGACCTAGCTGGCGCGTTGCTCCCTATAGTAGTTCATCGCACTTTTCAGCGGCCTTCGCCGTAGCCACCATGTTTACAGATGGCGGTCCGTTGTTGAAGTTGCCCATGAGCTGGCCCGTATCCGGTCAGGATCGCGATAAGATCCATGAAAGGCATAAGAGGGGGAAAGAGACTCACCTGCCCGAAGTAGCAGCCGGGGTGCTTGCCTGCGAAGCAATGAAAGGACAAACGAGACGGTGAAGACGTATCTGTCGGTAGGAGCATCATTCTGCGTTCTAGCGGAATAGTCAGTCAAGTTGCTCGTCCCTACCGAAGGGGGTGGTCCCACTGCGCCCACGCCTGGATAGCTTTGTATGTGGCCTCGTTCTAGTAGTAGAATCAGTCCCCTCTTGTACACTGTATAGACAACTGCGTCTGAACCCTGGCTAGAGGCAGGCAGTGCTTCTCTCGTGCACCATGTTATTGAAGAGCCATGACCCCGCAAGCTCAGGGGACGGAGCGGGCGAATCATGATGCTGATTCAAGGATACTCGAGTGAGTACCAGAGACAGGGAGGGATCTCAGAGTGATGGTTTGCATTCCCGTATTCCAACGAAAGATTCATTTTATTTTGCCTCATACCATCGAAGCGCTGCAGTAAGAGGCCAACTACGGGAGTGCGGAGGTAGCCATCTACAAGTGGCGCACTACATACTTCCTAAATACGATGGAGGCTCTCTCTTGAAGTTGCTCATGGTATCGGTGGAGGGAACATCAAGTGATTACAGGTTGAAGGCTTGCCTGCTAGCCAGTATACGGTCATCCTATCCTACCGAACGAAGAGGTGAGGTGCATGGTTGCTCCTAGTTGGTGGAATGGTTGGGTTGGACGAGGGCGGACAGGCCGAGAGGTTCCTCAACATTTCTGAATCCAAAGTAGCTCTAGTTTATGGACAGATGAATGAGCTGCCAGGCGCTCGCATGAGAGTTGGACTTACTGCTTTGACTATGGCAGAATATTTTCGAGATGTGAATAAACAAGACGTACTTTTATTTATTGATAATATTTTCAGATTTGTACAGGTTGGATCAGAAGTTTCTTCTTTATTAGGTTTGGACATATATGGTCGATTGCTTGATACCTTGACTATCGTTGAAGATGTCTTAAAATTGTGGCCTAAGTGTGAAACGTTGATTATTAGCGTATGCGCGGTTTACTTGAGGAAGGAAGTGTTTGCCTATACACTTAAGTACTTTGACGCATATAATAGTGATCCCGGTGAGCACCTTATTATCCAAAGTATTTTTTGATAGTCGGGTGATACGTCGTATATCCGGTGCAACCTTGGTTGAGTTAAGGCAGCATCCGCACTGTTGGGTATATCCACTACCAAAGCAAGCTCAGTTGATAACGGTCAAAGCTATGAGGCTAGTGCCTTATTACGTGAGTTATGTGGTAAGCTTGTTTTGGGATGTAAAGACGTTAAGTTGAGGTGTCTCCCCCTTGGTCAGTAGAGTGTCACTTTAGAGGAGGCTTCTGGTACATGAGCGACATGGATGAGGAGGGATGACTGATAAGCGCGAAGTGATATGGAAAAAATCTTTCTTTGAGTTCAGACTGATTTATGGTGTAATAGGTACTGCGATGAATATTGTACCTAGGCCCATTGATAGTATCAGTTGGCGATGTGGTGAGTCACTTGGAGATTGTCTAGTTGTAGCTATAGAAAAAACTAAAGAAGAAATGATTATCTGATTAGCGATGTGGCTAACCCGAAGAGAGGTTTATGTTTTAAGTATGTGTAATATATATATGTATATACTTACTCTTATGACGGTTTATCTGGGTGTTAAAGAAGTAATGGTTATTTGATTAGTGATGTGGCTAACCGGAAGAGAGGTTTATGTTTTAAGTATGTGTAATATATATATGTATATACTTACT
>BFEA01000113.1:794074-810721 GCA_003427395.1 Chara braunii | reverse complement strand
CCCCGTGGCTGGCCTCACGCTACTCCATCGATAGGATGAGCAAAACCGAATGAATCTTCCGCTGAGAGTGGGGGGGGGGGGAGAAAGAACAGGCCAGTCTCCAACCCCGTGGTTGGCCTCACGCTACTTTCATCGATAGGATGAGCAAAATCGAATGAATCTTCCACTGAGAGTGTGGGTCACAAATGGGGATGGTTAGGGGCGGTTGGGGACAGGTAGGGGCAGTTAGGGGGTTGGGGACTGTTAGGGGTGGTTAAAAAAAGAAAAAGAAAAAAAAAGGGGGGGGGGGTGGGTCACAAGTGCGGATGGTTATTGGTGGGTGCATACAATTGAGGGTGGGTACGGGTGGGTAGGGGTGAAAAAGAAAAAGAAAAAAAAAGGGGGGGAGGGTGGGTCACAAGTGCGGATGGTTATTGGTGGGTGCATACAATTGAGGGTGGGTACGGGTGGGTAGGGGTGAAAAAGAAATTGGTTGGGTATGGTACAGGTGGTTAACAAAAAGTTTGGGTGTAGGTGGCCATGGGTAGTTTTTTAACAGATAGTCCATGGGCAGTTATGGGCAGTTACTGTCTGAAGGGGTCCAGGTAGGGCAAGTACAGGTACACTTTTTTTTTTTTTAGCAGGTAAGGGTGGGTAAAGGTCCGGTAGGCCATCTATACAGTGGGTATGGGTGGTTAGTTTTCAAAGAGGGTATGGTAAGGTAAGGTACAGGTATTCCAAAAAATACTAGTTGCCACCTCTGATGTGCTTGTTGTGGAAAAGCTGGTCATACCCCTCGCAGATGTAAGATGGCGAAGAGAAGAATTGAAGGGTGAGACTGTTGTACTTTAGGCAAGGGTTTGGTTCCTCCCAAATAGCTATCGCCAATATACTTGTCTCATCTATAGCAAGAAAGCAATAGAATGGTGTCAGCGACCTTAAACGATTTATGAATAAACATTCAATGGGCTATGACAGTGCAGAAGACTTGATTATTAGCTTAGTAGGCAGTCATCGACTTATGTTGCCTTCAAGCTAAGTCTCCAAGTTGTTTTGAGACATGCTTCTTGTCTTGTATATATTCTAGATTTCGGGTGAGAATTTTTACTTCTTCGGATTGTGTGTACGTTTTTGGGTTTGAGTATCCACTCTCTAAGCTGATTTTTTTTTTAGGTTTGGTTGAGTGCAAGTGGAGGTCTTGTAAGGTTCTATTGTTTGTACGTTGACATTCTTTCTGCGATAACGTTTGGGAACATTTTTTTGTGTATATTAAGCCTCCTATGACTTACAGGGTGTGTTATATAAGGTCATTTGTTTCTGATTGGGGACCTGAATTTTGTAATGATTTGAGGCGTTTGAGGATTTGAAACTTGAGATAATCTGATTTGTTTCTAAAACCCATCTTCGTACGAGTTATGATTCCCCCGGAATGCATGCACATTTTGGTTGTCATTGGTATTCTCATCATTGTGGTCTTGTGGGTTTTCGGTTGTTATTCTAATGGATGTATGAGAAAGGAAGGAATAACAATGAGAAGTAAAAGGGTGGATGAAATGTGTGAACCAAAAAGGGTTCGATGAAGCGAAGAAAGAGTGATTTTGAAGTGAAAGATTTATGGGAGACTTGAAGAATCCAGAAAGTTACATGAAGAGAGGTTATGCCTGAAGGCGGTCTAAGTGGTTATTGGTCTTATCTGGACTCATCTTCAAGTAAAAGATATTTTAAGGATTATATGGATGTTCCATCCGTAAATGAGAGGATGGCTGAGAGATTTTTATGGTTGATTCTCCTTCAAGTGGGAAGGGGTCTTAATACACTTTATGGAAGGTCCATCCTTGAGTGGCATGGTGGCTTGAAAGGTTCTTGTGATATAAGAGTTTTATCCTCTGCCAGAATCGACAACTTCATTTTGTTGATTCTCAACTGCCTGGGGGTGTCGTCTGCGGCAGGGAAACCCGCCTGATTCTGGGACCCCTCATATCTGGCCTTTGGTTGTGAGTCACAGGTGGCTTTGTGTGCGGCAGAGGCTAAGAAAAGAACTGCCAGAATCGGCATACCCGTTTGTTTAAGTCATATGGTAATTGGCGGATGTGTCACCTGCGGCAGGGAAACTAGTCAGATTCAGAAAAAACGTCACTTAGTTGCTATATGCTGCGGACGCTCTAGCGCGCGGCAGTGATTTCCATGATTGAGGAGATTGAGCTTTGACTAATAGTCGGTAGGAGTGTCGTCTGCAGCAGGGGAAAACCACCTGAATTTTGGGACCCTCCAATTGGCTTTAGTTTTGTTGAAAGTGGCGTTGTTAATGAGTGTGAGATAAGTGAATTTTATTTGGAAGAAAGTTATGAGAGTTTGCTCATTGAGCAAAACTTATGGGTGAGATTGATGAAGTGTGTGACGAAAGCGAAAAAATCGTACTCATAAAAGTAGGGTTTTATGAGCATAAGGGGCGGGTTTCTGTTATTTTAAAGACTGAATGAATACCCCTACCCATCCCTTTGATGAATGGCCGAAATGAGTGGCTTTTAAGTGACAGTAATGACTTGTGGAGTTAGGCTTAACGGAGCCCTACCCATAAGGTACATTGGTGGCTTGTGTTATGAGGTCAACCTCCCTAATCTTATAGTTTAGCTAAAGGATTGAAGTATCTGATTATTCCCCACAATAGGGCATTACCTTGAGAGAAGCTTAAAAGGGATGTATGATTGAGTTGAGTCTGAATGATCGTTGTGACTCGCCACTGAGTTTGAGTTCTTGGTGGGATGATCTGGGTGCCCGGCGCGACAAAATATCGCTCAAAGAGACCGGAGGGGTGTAGTCTTAAGTTTGGCATTGGATGACTTCCTGTCCGTGATTGAAGTGGGTGGAAAGTGGGTTTACCCACTTCGTTAAATTAGAGGTTGAAAAGTGTTTGTGCTTAGTCGATTATTCGGCTATTGTAGATTTTTATTTTTGATCAGGAATTGAATAGTATTTTCGACCTTTGACTTCTGCCCGAATTGTCTCGAGGAATCGAGGTTTAGAGTTGATACAACTTAATGGCTTCTTTAATCAAGTTTAACGACGAGTTAAAAACTGAGAAAGTTATCCTGTACTTCTTCCGACGACTATATTTGGACGATACTCGCCGTGATTGTTTGTTGCGACGAGGGCGTCGCTTAATAAGGTCCGGGCAGGTTGTCGTACCAAATATCCATACAAGGGTAATTGGCGTGGTTTGTGTAAGTCACGCAAGTGCGGCCTCGCCCGTCCGACGACGTGAGCAAGAGAGAAAGCTCAGTTCCTCGTGAGGGTCAGTGGCGCGCGTGAGGGTATTGACGGCGAGGCGAGGCTATGCACTACCTAAGCGTGTGCGATGTCGCGGGCTGGCGGGGTGCGCAATGGTTATTTATGGTTTATAATTATATTATTGTTGTATTATTTTTTTAGTTATCGAACACTTTTGTAATTAGGACGTGACGCCGAACTTGATGGTCGGCACGGCGGTCGGGGACGCTGGGCGCACGCCTCCTTTCGGTTGAAGTTCCGGGTGTTGGCAAGGATTTTCTACCTTAACTATTTTGGGGCGCGAGCCAGGGAGTCCAACGTGCGGACGAGCCGGTGGGCAAACAGCCCGCGAGGCTGAAAGAAGCCGCATGGGGCCAGCAGTGGGCGTATGGCCCGCCACCGGCTGACCATTGCGAGCAGTTTGAGTGTGGGCATGCCCGTTGAGACCAGCGGGCTAGGCATTAGGCCCCGACAGGGGTCTGATGGGCTATGCCAAAAGGCGGCCGTCCCCCATGCTGCGGTCCCGGTAGGTTGTACGGCGGGACGGGTCGTAGGGCGTGGTGGTTCCACTGTGTGTAGGTTGTGGGCTATGAAGGCTATCGTCCTTAGCCCCTTGGGTTTTCGCCTGTGCCAACTTCAGTTGGTGGTGCCCGCGGCAACGGGCGCTGTCGGGTAGAAAAAAGGGAGAGGGTGTTCCCTTTGTGCCCGCGTGCACAGGTGGGGGCTTTCGGTCCGTCCCAACGAGGCGGATGTGTGGAGCACCCACTTTTTTTTTTGATTTGAGGTTGTCCATGCAGAAATAAGGCGGTGCGCTGAGCTGTCGGGGCATTTTGGACGAGCGGTGGCATCTGGCTGTGGGCCAAGTCCCAGCCGGTAGTATCAGGGCAGGGCTTGCCAGCAGGTAGCATCAGAGCCGGGCAGCGCTATACACCAGTGGACGGGCAATAGCGCAGAAGACCGAAGCGCCGGTCAGTGGAGAACTGTGGAGGCGACAAAGGTGAAGTGGAGTGACAAGGACTATCGAATGATAGAGTCGGGCCACTACAACTGCCAGGCGGATACGTTAGCAACAGCAAGTGAGACAAGCGGCGGAGTGTCGGGCACGAGAAGGAAAAGAGGGAGTAGGAAAAAAGAAAATTTGAAGTGAACCTAGACGCGGGTGCGGGCTGGGTATATTCGGAAGCAAAGCCATGGAGGCAGCGGGGTGGAAAGTAGGTAACTCGCCTGTTTCTCAATGAAAACGGGCGAGGAAAGATGCTCAACGGAGCTTTCAGGGCAACGCGAACCAGATTATGCAGTTAGTTTGTAGGTTAGAGGGTTGTGTAGGGAGGTGAGTGAGATAAGCACCGCGCGGAGCTATGGCGGAAAGGGAAGGAAATGGAGAATGAAAGTGTAATAAGTTGGTCGTTTCCTGACCGTTTTTAACATTTCAAGATGCTGAATAGGGGGTTTGGAACAGAGCGAACGCGATGGTGAAGTCGGAACGGCGAATGGCAGAGTGTAGTTGGAGATAGGAAGAAAAGGTCGTGCACGAGGAGAGTCGGGCGAAAGGAAGGGAGAGTATGATGGGAGTGAAACAGGCATATCTCTCTCGTTTCCCAACGGACTCGGACGAGGTAAGATGGTATATGGGGGTTTTGGCACTCCGCGGATTGATTGGCCGTGGCAGATTTTGATTTCGGGTCCTGGTTTGGCCGATGCGGACAGTAGGAGCTGCGGGCAGGCATCGAGAGGAGTTTTTCAAATAGTGATGTATCTTTCCGGATTCTGACGGGAGATTCATTCCATTTTTTTTTAGTGCAGAAGCTCCTCGACCTGGCCGGCGCGTTGCTCCCTATAGTAGTTCATCGCACTTTTCAGCGGCCTTCGTCGTAGCCACCATGTTTACAGATGGCGGTCGGTTGTTGAAGTTGCCCATGAGCTGGCCCGTATCTGGTCAGGATCGCGATTAGATCCATGAAAGGCATAAGAGGGGGAAAGAGACTCACCTGCCCGAAGTACCAGCCGAGGTGCTTGCCTGCGAAGCAGTGAAAGGGCAAACGAGACGGTGAAGACGTATCTGTCGGTAGGAGCATCATTCTGCGTTCTAGCGGAATAGTCAGTCGAGTTGCTCGTCCCTACCAAAGGGGGTGGTCCCACTGCGCCCACGCCTGGATAGCTTTGTATGTGGCCGCGTTCTAGTAGTAGAATCATTCCCCTCTGGTACACTGTATAGGCAACTGCGTCTGAACCCTGGCCAGAGGGAGGCAGTGCTTCTCTTGTGCACCATGTTATTGAAGAGCCATGACCCCGCAAGCTCAGGGTACGGAGCGGGCGAATGCTGATTCAAGGATACTCGATTGAGTACCAGAGACAGGGAGGGATCTCAGAGTGATGGTTTGCATTCCTGTACTCCAACGAAAGATTCATTTTATTTTGCCTCATACCATCGAAGTGCAGCGGTAGGAGGCCAACTGCGGGAGTGCGGATGTAGCCATCTACAAGTGGCGCACTACGTACTTCCCAAATACGATGGAGGCTCTCTCTTGAAGTTGCTCATGCTATCGGTGTCGGTGCGAATACCCTTACAAGGGTATCCGCGCTGGTTTTCGCAGATGACACAAAGTAAGTTCAGTTTAAAGTTTGAGTACACCGCGCGAGTCGCGACAGTGTCCGTGGTCTATGTGACTGGTGGTTGACTAGAATAGAGAGTGTGTGGGCGCGTGGGTTTGAGGCGCGCGTGATTTTATTTATTGATGACTGAAGAGTCGGCGGGATCGCCGGACAAATTTTTACTTATTTATTCATTTCTGCTTTAAATCAGGATTAGAAAGATTCTTGCCTTTTATTGGTGCGTTTGCTTGTGACCCGTGCGTGCGGAGGACGGCATCGACAGCAATATGACTTCTGAAGGCATTTCGGCAGTTGGTGTGTTGCGCAGTGTCCGTTTATTTTGGCGTACGCCAGAACTAGACACACACTCGGGCCTAGCATTATTGGTTACGGCGTCGGACTTTCATCAGAGAGATTCAGGGATCGAGGTCGAGCGGCGGCAACGTGGGGATATCAGAGTAGTGCAAAGGGGGATCGAGGGGTTGAGGGTCCGACAGGGCTATCCCCTTTGGTTTTGCCATTGGCGGCGTCAGCACGGAGTGAGCGTATTTGTTTTCCTAAGTCGTGATATTCTAACAATCAAAAGGTTTTTTTTTATATTTTTTCATTTACTGTCGTATTATTATTTTGCTCCGGCACCCTTTGACTCAGACGCGGCGCTGGATTTGGAGGCCGTCGCGGCGGTCAAGGACCTTGGGCGTGCGCCTGTATGTTTGACCTGCGCATTCCCGCGCGTTCATGATACTGCCGAAATTCCTCGACCTCGTCCATTTTGAAACACGAACGAGGAGTTCAACGCGCATCTGGGCTGGCGGGTGACTACCTCACGAGTCGGAAAGGATCTGAGTGGCAGGGACTATTTGCGAGGGCGCCGCCCAGTCTGTGCAGCCTTCCATAGGAGGTTTTGAGTGCGGGCATACCCGCCGGGGTCTGGAGAAAAGCGGGCTGTGCTTGGGCGGAGTGGCCCAAGGCACCAGAGAGGGGGGCCGCAGAGCTGCAGAGGCTGAACGTGTGGGCCCGGGTCCGTTTCGGTCTTCAAAGTTCTCATTTGAATACTTGCTACTAATAGCAAGGCCTGCGTCGCGGCCCTGTCACCAAGGCTCGCCACTGATTGTAGTGGGGTCATGCCCCGTCTTTGTGATTGTCCTCTGTGTAGGGGCTGCCCATCCGGGTTTCGAAAGATGGGGCGGCCTGCTCAGACAGGGCATGCGGGGAGCACCGTAGCAGTCACATCTGTGTTCAAGCACCCCCCCCCTACGAGCATCAACAATCTCTGCTCGGTGCTACTCGGCAGGGGGGGGCCGATGGCATGTCACTGAGTAGTGGGGCTGGCCAGGTAGTACTCGGTAGCAGCGGGTGGGGCTGTGTCGGGGCACTGTCGGCTGAAGGACGGCGACGAGGTGACCGCAGGGGGGGAGCGGCTGGGACGTTGGGTAACATGGGGCCGGGTCATTATGACCACCTGTAGTAGCGGACGGGGAAAACAGCGCAGCGCGGGCACCATACTAGCAGCGGAGCAAGGGGTGTCGAGGTAGTAGAAAGGGGAGAGAACCTGGATGTGGGTTGCGCCAGGTGCATCCACCGTTGAGGGAGGAGGAAGACTGACATGGCGGGAGTGGAAAGCATGTAACCCGCCCGTTTCTGGATGAAAACGGGCGGGTAGAGAGGCTAATCCGAGCCTCTTCGGTGGGGCGAATTTGATTGTGAAGCCGGATTTAGGAGATAGTTATTAGGATTAGAGGTTGGTGGGAAAGATCGTGCGCGGAGCTATGGCGGAGGGGGAGGAAGAAAGGAGACAGAGCATAGCTCACCCATCGGTGAACGGATTTGGGCAGGGAAAGGAGCGATCCCGAGGTTTTGGCCCCGGGCGAAGTGAATGGAAAGGTCAGATGAGGATGGGAGTGAGTAAAAGAAGAGTGGTAAGGAAAGGGGTGTGCATCGAGATATGACGGAAGAGGGGGGGCGACGGGGAGAAGAAATTGAGACACCACTCGATTCTTTATGGAATCAAGTGGGCTAAGGGTCATAGTAGAGGTTTGCGGATAGGGCAATGACAATGGTAGTGTTAGATTTAGTGACAGGTTAGTAAGTCAGGAGTTAATTAGAGGATGGAGCTACGCCTGGAGGAAAGGCAAAATTTTAGCATGGCAATGAATACTCCCCCGTTTTAACGGGAGATTCGTTCGATTCTTGCTGGGTGCTTCTCAGGGGGATGCTGCGGGTAGGTGGCGAGGACGGAGACTTACCTGTTGTCCGGTGCGTCGCTCCGCCTGTTGGTGGGAAACTCCCTCCCTCCTCCTCGAGTATACCCACGACGACCCGTGTACCCGACTATGTTCTAGCGGGAGATGCATTCGATTTTTTTCGGGCACAGGGTCGGGGGCTTGCCCGTTTGGTGGGTGTGATGCTCGGATAGACGACGACTCTGTGAGTACGGTGGATGAGTCATGGAGCGCCCAATTAGAAGGCAACGTGTATCTCCGTGTTCTAGCGGAGGGGGCTCGTTCCGAATTCTGCCCGGCCATCCCATCGGACGGATCTAGTGAAGGGGGCTAGGCGAGAAGCTGCAGACTTGGCGGCTGGCCGGTGTGTTGCTCGGGTCACTGAGCAAACTAGCTATAAGCAGGCGACAGGCTGGGAATCTACCTGCTAACTAGTGTGCCGCCGTCCCTCTCAGCCAGAGCAGCTAGAAGAAATCCCCAGAGCGTAGGCATACCTGTCGGCCAGCGTACCGTTATGTGATTGTCGGAACTATAGCAAGGGAGCGGGCCGCAAGATTACGGGCTTGTCTGTTGGCTAGTGTAGTACTCAGCGTGCCAAGCTGGCTACAGCAAACTAGCCGCGAAAGTGTCGTCCTATCTGTGGCCAGTGTATGTTGAAGCCGTACGCTCCGGGCGAGCCGAGTTTCTTCAGAGAAAGGGGTATTACTACTGAGGATCACGGCTAGTGTTGAGTGGCTGAGAGGGCGAAGCTGCAAGAAGGGTCCAGGGAGGAGCCGCAAATTGTCAGTTGGGCATTGTTAATGTGCAACTCCTTACTTAGTGTCCAATGCGCGATCGATAAGCAGTTCTGGAGCCGACCGTTAGAGTGTGGGAGTGAGTTTTGTCTGGGCACAAGTCTTCCTCAGCTACGTAGTGAGAGTATCGTGGTTCGGCAGGGAGGTCAAATTAGCCAGGGGAGTTATTGATGCGTCTTGGGAGGTCGTCAAAGGGTTGACTTTGACAGTTTGACTTCAGAAGTTGACCAAGTTGTTACTATTTGGCCATCATTGCGGGGCCCTCAGGCGCTTGAAGGAAACAAGGCTCTCTCCCGCGAGTCTGAGAGCACCCTTCTTGGATCTGAGAGTCTCAAATTCACCTCCTTCTGCCCCTCTTATTCTAAATCTAGTCTGTTGGTTCTGAGAGGAAGGCGGCGGGCGGGATTGCAACCCGTAATCCGCGCCAAGGCCTCTGTGGGAGGTTCGCCCCACCGATTGCGGGAGCTCTGCCGGAACTCAGGAGGAGTTATGGAGGCAGGGAACTGAGAGGTAATCATTGTTTCCCCTCTATATACCTAAGTATGACCCCTATCTGTATATCCCTCTATGTTTGACCAGGTATACGGCATGCACCCCTACTTTGACTCTAATTTGACCTTCAGGACACAAGTCAAACTAAGTAAAGGAATACGTATGCAATGGCAGTTTCAACTTTTTTTGATTGTCTGAAAGCAGAGTTGTCTAAGGAAGGGGGGGTGCATCTGGGGGAAGGTTGGGAGAAAGGTGGTTTTGCTTGAGATTGGAAGGGTCTCCTAGGGTCAGGCATGGTTCCATAAGATTGGATGACCTGACTGCTGTGCTTATTCTGGTTTTCTGAAAAGGCCAAGCTTTGTTTCTAAGATGAATGGCTTCATTTCGCCAGGCTTTGTTTCTAAGATGAATGGCCTGGCTATTTATTTCGTGGGGTTTGGTTGTGCAAACTTGAGGATCAGACTTTGTTTCTAAGATGAATGGTCTGGTCGCCGTTTATTTATGGGTGGTTTCTGAACAGCCTCTGGGTTTAACTCAGAATGCTCTGTTTTTTTTGTGCTGAGAAGAAAGGGTTGAGCTTTGTTTCTAAGATGAATGGCTCAACTCTTTTGCTTGTTTTATTCTGAGGGAGTAACTTTCGCTGAGGACAAAGCATGTTCCATAAGATTGGATGGCCTTGGACTCATGCCGCACACAGATAGATCAGAGAGGAATGAACTTGGCAAAGGACCAGACATATTTCATAAGATTAGATGGTATGCTCCAATGCCTCGCACATGCTGAAACCCGAAAGACTATAATTTGGCTATATCTTATTACTATGTGCTTACTAACAGGCTAGTCAGACAAGGGTTCCGTAAGATTGGATGATCTGACTATAGCTTATCACAACTTGAAGAGAGTATAATTAAGAATATAACTGAAGGTAACTTTGGGCAGACTGAGCTTTGTTTCTAAGATGAATGGCTCAGTCCTACGCCCAACTTTTGAACACTAAGTTCAAAGAGGTATATATAACTTGAGTACTAAACAGTTCAGGGCGACTAAGCTTTGTTTCTAAGATGAATGGCTTAGTCATATGCCCAAAGGAAGAGAGAAGTAGTTGTGCAACCTGTTCGTGTATACTCAATGGCTGAGTCAGGCATGTTCCATAAGATTGGATGACCTGACTTTACGCCTTATGTAAGCTGGGTATAAAGGGCTAAAGCATTGAAGGACTATGAACTATTGGTTGTTAAATTGACCGTGGGATGGCGAGAGTAGTTACCTTTGTGGTTTGGCTTGCACGAGATTGAGTGAGGTCACTACTTAGTCTGAGTTTCAGCTTGACATGTAGTTGCTTTAGAGGTTCGCCACGTACTAGAGTGATAGGAGTTAGCTTCAATTTCTGCATTTTTTTAGCTAAGTTTTTTTACTTAGATCGATTCTCGCATTTTCTGAGATCTTTTGTTATACTTGGCTTTGTATAAATTTTGGTAAGCTACTTTCTTTACGGGAAGCGCTGCCGAAATTTCTGCAAATCCAAGAAGTTAGTCAAACGTCAACTTTTCAAAGTTCAACTTGTCTAAAGTTCATATATGACTTAGTAAAAATTTGGGAAGTCTCTTTTTCTAAAGAGAGTGCTGCCCAAATTTTTGCTAATTCAGGGAGTTAGACAAAATTGGACTTTGGAAAGTCAAGGACTATTTCTGGTTTTATATTCAGGTTGATATAAATTCTGAAAAGACACTTTTCTTACGGGAAACGCTGCCGAAATTTTCTTAGTTTGAAAGAGATAGATTATATTTTGACAGGTGGCGATTCTAGCGATCCACTCTTTATAAGGGAGATTATGCCAGGGTCTACCTTTGCTTTGGACACTGCTTAGCGCTAGATTCAGGCTTAGTTAATTAGAATGATTTGAGTGAGATCATGATATGAGGATTATTCTCCACGGACTTATAGATCTAGCCTGGGAATTGGTCTGTCTTGTGTTATAGGCCCTCATGATCGTTTGATTCAGGACTTGGACAAGTCTCATCTTGATCCACAAGGGTCGTCTTCTGTTATCGCTGATAACAGGTCGGTTGTTGATCCGTCGGTTTACGATTCAACTCCAATTCACTCTTGTCACTCAACCTAAAAGCTTTAGCTCTGTGGTTTAAACTGTTTCATTGTGTTTTCACCCGGACTTTATTGAATGGCCATTTAACTAAAGTACTTAGTATTTATTTTGGGGAGTTGCACAAGAGTGAGGCTTATATGGCTAAAGCAAGGGGGTATGAGCATAGAGAATCGTTGAAGTTGACCCCGTGTAGTGCGTGGACTTTTGTTGAATCTTTTATGTGATTGCAGGTATGTTTGTGGTTCGGACTCTGAATGTGATTGTCGGCGATTACATACATATATGGCTGAGGGGAGTCTCACTGTGACTGTGAGAAGTGATCGTCCTATATAAATAAACCTTATGTATATATTTGTATGCGCCTTGGGTATGTGCGCGGCTTACTGTGATCGTGCGCAAGGGTTAACCAAAATATGGCTTGAGAGAAGAGGGAGATCCTCTTTTGTCCTTGTGCTTTTTAGAGATTTTTATAGTCGGACGTTGGTCCTGGGCCGGGATTCAAGGTCCTTGTCCAGGACATCCCAAGCCCTAGACTCTGCAGGGAAGGAATTAGACCCTCACAACACTTGCCTACCGAGACGCTCAGACCAAAGGTCGGAGGTCTCGCAACGGTTGCACGACTATTTTTTCAGTCGTGCAATATCGTGAGGAATTAGACCCTCACAACACTTCGAGTCTGACACCTGAGTGTCATAAGCAGTACTCGGATTCACGAGGGACCGCTTGATTATGGGCACTACATAGTACGCTTACATTGCGAGTCGATATGAGTTAGTCATGCGCCCGCGCGGTTTTATATTAAAGTCTCACGCTCGACGCTTATTCGATTTCTGCATCGGAGAGTTATGGGATGGTTACTGAAGGGACTAGGAGTGTTGTCGCGTTGTTTGATATGTGTGTGTGTGTTTTATTTTTGTGTTCGTGGAGTGGTGTGCGCGTGGTGTGTGGGATGCGTTCTAGTCGACGGACGACGAGTCGCGCTTGGGACCTCAGCCCCCCAAGATGTCGGTTCGCGTGCGGGTTCGATAGTGGCGTATTACCTCGCATACCCCCTACGCTACAACAAACGAGAAACGCCCTCGGCTAGTCCACCTCTGCGATTGCAACTAATTACCTTTCGTACTGTGGACTGGTAGCTCGGCGGGAATACGCCCACCGAAAGGAGGTGATAGCTCCCGTAAGGTGGAGGTAAGTCGTGCCTCGCGTAGGCCCTATCCTGTCGTAGGGGCTCGCGGGAGGTATGGCTGGCACACTCGGTCGGAGCGGCTTGCGGAAGCTCCATGTATATTGCGACGAAGGATTTAAACCAACTCCTGCGTGACGCGGCCGGGAGGGTCCCGCGATGCCCTGTGCGGTGCCGGACCGATGCGCTTGACATCGGTGGAGGGAACATCAAGTGATTACAGGTTGAAGGCTTGCCTGCTAGCCAGTATACGGTCATCCTATCCTACCGAACGAAGAGGTGAGGTGCATGGTTGCTCCTAGTTGGTGGAATGGTTGGGTTGGACGAGGGCGGACAGGCCGAGAGGTTCCTCAACTCGCTACTACAACACAATGTTCGTAATCTGTTGTTGCCGCATTCTCTACCAGCACTACTGTTGTGTTTCTATGAACCGTTGTTGTTGAGCAGGTGAAGTGTAGCTGCTACTGAGAGGCGGGGTGCTGTTAATAGGCCAACCGAGTGTGTGGATGTAGCTAACGGGGGTGGACTGTGATCTACTTAGACCTGCTGTTGAACTTTATCCCCGGGAAAAGAAGCTCATATGCGGCCTACAGAGCCAAGCCTTGCGAGATACATATATCTGAGAGTAAAGGCTGTATATTTCTGATTGTGCACACGAACAAGCAGGCTTCTACCTGGCGCAGGACCCGGTCTGTGTTGTTTGGAGGCCGTGTCTTCGTGCGCTGCAACGTGCAGTCTGATCAAGGGAGTGATACGATGAGACTTGAGGGAATGATCAGGCTTGGAAGAGAGCTACTATTGTAACTTGGAGGTTCGTCCGAGTGTTGTTGTTCTGCGTCTGGCTTTGGTTTGACCATCCTGTTGCGAGCTCGGCCATCATTGCGGGGCCCTAAGGCGCAGGAAGATTTCAAGGCCCTCTCCCGCGAGTATGAGAGCACCCTTCTTGGGTCTGAGAGTCTCAAATCAATCTTCTTCTGCCCTCCTTACTTTGAGTCTGGTCTATTGGTTCTGAGAGGAAGGCGGCGAGCGGGATTGCAGCCCGTAGGTCCGAATCAAGACTCTGTGGGGAGTCCACCCACCGATTGCGAGAGCTCTGCCGGAACTCAGGAGGAGTTCTGGAGGCAGGGAACTGAAAGGTAACCATTGCTTCCTCTCTATAAACCCAGATCATAGCCCTTATCTGTATTCCCCATTGCATGTTTGACTAAGTATATGGTATGCAGCCCTACTTTGACTTTTGTCCGACTTTCAGGACTTAAACCAGATTAAATAAAAAAATGTTTGGGCGATCTCAGTTTCAATTTTTGTTGACTGTGTGAAAGCAGACTGTTTAAAGAGATTGCATCTGGGAGAAGGCAGGATGGAAGGCAGTTTTGTGTAAGGTATGACTGGGTCATTAAGGTTGGGAAGTCCCTATACGTTTGGGGGAACTAAGTGCTATGTTTATTTTGGACTGTGCAGAGCGTCAGACCATTCTATACGTTTAGGTGGTTTGATTGCTCTGGAGGTTGGGAGGTCCCCATAAGTTTGGGGAGACCTAGTGTTGTGGGATCGCTTTGAGGACCAGACTGTTCAATAAGTTTAGGTGGTCTGGTCGCTCTGACTTTGCGAGGGCTGCTTGTGGTTGACCTTTTTTCAGGAGCCAAGCGCTTTCTGTAAGTTCAAGTGTCTTGGTTGCTTTGTTTATTTTGGGGTTTCCTCTGTTTATTTGGTTCTGAACGAGGAGGTTTGAGCCATTCTATAAGTTTAGGTGGCTCAGCCTCTTCCTGTTTTTATTTCTGAGGAAGTGAACTTGACAGAGGGCAGACCATTTTAAAAGTTTAGGTGATCTAGCCCAATGCCACGCACTGATTGGATCAGAGAGAAACGAACCAGGCAGAGAGTCAGACTGTTCTGTAAGTTCAGGTGGTCTGACTCAAAGCCTTGCACATGCTGGAACCCAAAGGTTATAACTTGGTTATACTCTATTATTATTTTATTTAAGAACATGCTAGTCAGACTATTCTATAAGTTTAGGCAGTCTGACTATAGCTTATCACAACCTGAAGAGAGTATTAATTAAGAGTAAATTGGTGGTAAGATGGGGCTGACTGAACTTAAGATTGGTTCAGTCATATGCATCCTTAGAAAACTAAGTGCAGATAATTATATATAACTTAGATACCTTAAACAATTCAGGGCGACTAGGGTGGCCTAGTCATATGCTCAAAGAAGAGGAAAGTTGTTGTTCGCTGTGTTTGTGTATACTCTATGGTTGGGTCAGACATGCCCCATAAGTTTGGGTGGCCTGACTTTATGCTTTATTAAGTAGGGTATACAGGGATAAATCATTGAAAGACCATGAACTATTGTTTGTTAAGGATGACTTGGGATGGTGAGAGTACTTACCTTGGTGGTCTGGCCTGCATGTGACTGAGTGAGATTACTACTTAGTTGTGTTTCAGCTGGATAGGTAGTTGTTTTAGTTGCTCGCCACGTACTAGAGTCATAGGAGTTAGTTTGATTTTCACATATTATGAGCTGAGTCTATTTGTGCTTAGTCAATTTCTGCATTTTCTGGGGTCATTTTTTATACGTTACTTTGTATAAATCTTGGCAAGCTACTTTCTCTACGGGAAGCGCTGCCGAAATTTCTACAAATCCAAGGAGTTAGTCAACATTGGTTTGTCAAAGTTCAACTTGTCTATCTTTATATATGACTTAGTAAAAATCTGAAAAGACTCATTTTCTAAAGGGAGTGCTGCCCAAATTTTTACAGACAGACTTGGACTTTGAAGAGTCAGAGTCATTTTCAAAGTTTTAAACTTAGCTTTGTATAAATCTTGAACTAGCATTTTTCTAAAGGGAGTGTTGCCGACATTTTTACAAATCTAAGGAGTTGTTAAATTTTGTCTTAACAGAAACTCAAGTTTATTCTGAGTTCAAATGTGAGTTAGTATAAATCTAGGAAGTCTACTTCTCTAGGGGAGGTGCTGCCGGAATTTTTACTAATTGAGGGAGTTAGACAAATTTTGACTTTCTTAAGTTAGAGATTATTTCAGTTTTTATATTTGAGCTTGTATAAATTTTGAAAAGGCACTTTTCCTATGGGAAGCGCTGCCGAAATTTTTTAGTTTAAAGGAGATAGATAATATTCTGACAGGTGGTGATTCTGGTAATCCACCCTGAATATGAGAGATTATGCCATGAGTCTACCTTTCTTTGGGTGTTGGCTTAGAGCTAGACGTAGACTCAACTATTAGGAGAGGTTTTGAAAGATATTGTGGTATGGGGATTATTCTCCATTGGCTTGTGGTCTTAGCTTGGGGCGTTGACCTATCTTGCGTTACAGGCCATCTTGATTGATCTGATTCAGGACTTGGACTAGATTCAGCTTGATCCCTTGAGGATCATCTTCTGTTATCATTGATAATAGGTCAGTTGGTTGATCGCCGACTTGTCGGCTCACGACACAACTTGGCTTACACCTGTACCTCAACCTGATTGCCTTAGCCCTGTGATCTGATATGTTTCTTTGAGGGTTTTAACAGAACTTCTTTTAGTGGTCATTACAAAGAACTTATGAGATTTATCGAAAGTTTAACTATAACCGGGGCTTGAGTGTGTGAGGCATGGTGTGGGGTATAGGGAACAGTAAAGTTGACCACATTGGTGTATGGCAATGTGGCTATTGTGTGTGTCTGTGTTTCATACAGTTTAGTATTTTGGAGCTTGTTATATGGGCCACATTTTGGAGGCAGTGAGAATGACAACCATGTGACGCACGATCTACATACCTAATGAGTTTATGTTTCTTATTCCCTTATTTTATCTTAAGTCATGAATTGACACATGAGTGTGGATGTTTATTTATCTACTGATTGATTCTGCTTGTTAATTTTGATAGTTGGACGTTGTAGTCCGTGGCAGTCGTCAAAGCCAAACCTCTTGACTTCTCTCCAGGTCCTAGATGATGGAGCTGGCCTCCAGGGCCATAAGAGACGATTGCCACCACATGTATGAACCTGTGTACCA
>BFEA01000113.1:779817-790564 GCA_003427395.1 Chara braunii | reverse complement strand
ATAAAATGTCCTAGGTGGTAAGATGATTTGATTGGTACCTCGCTCTCTTTTGACAGGAGAGACACACATTTTAGATTCAGAAGCGGATATGGACAACCTTATAAAAGTTCGACCTGAATATCTAGAAATCCAGGATAGGGAAATCACATTTTGAACCTGACTTGACTGGATTCTCTCTAACAAGGACAACACAAGGGTGTGGAAGGTGTTGGGCCCTGAGTTGGATGGAAATATTAGAGTAAAAGAACGACGTATTTGGTCCTCCATCAGGCAGAATTGCCATCTACTTCCCATAGGGGAATTCGCCGTGTCTAGCACACAGGGCTGCACAGAGCTAAGAGTTATACAACAACACAAAACTACCACACTTCTGGGAGAAGCGGGGAACTTCAGGATAGAACCCCTTCAGCGTGGCTGGACTTTTTGTCCACCATCCCCTTCAGAACCAGGGCCCTCTACTCCTATGGTTCAGTTGAAGACCAAGGTAGGAGTCAAATGCCTACAGGCACGCTTAGCTATGTCGCCAACAAATCTCGCCACAAGATGTTTCAGACGTCTTCGTGGGCCTTCGGCCTCTCCTCATGACCGGTCGTCTCTGTGGAGAGCTCTTCGACGCCTCCCCTCACAAAAAAATATCTATCTTCTTTGGATGCAGTCGCTGATGGTAATTCCTACAGCATTATGGCTGAATTCCAGAGGGCTCGGTCGACCAATAAAATGTAACCGCTGTAACTGGGGTTGGGAGTCCAACTTCCATCTCTTGATACATTGTCCGTTGGCGGACGAAATCTGGCAGTGGTAGTCTACCCATTGGAAGAGAATGGCAGGGGACTTTTTCCCCTGGACTGATGACTGGGTGTTGTTTTCGTCCTTACGGAAGCTCGACCTTACCCTCTCGGAGGGATGGGGGTATGTCGCATTGGTATGTAGAGGGATCATCATGCAGACAATTTGGCAGGCTAGAAACAGGGTTGTTTTTCGAGGTGAGAAAGTATCCATGCAACAGCAACTACAGCAGATTCGAGCGGACATAAAAATCTCCTTACTTTCAGACTGGAGACTTCATTCTGACCCACTAGGCAAATGACGTATTTGGTTTCTCAAAACCAGGGTTTCTGGTAACCAACTGGCTGCCATTAATCCTGAAGGAAAGCTAGTGGTCTCTAAATGGTTACAAAATTAGAGCGGACTTCTAACCGTGGTTAGGTTGGTTAGCTTGGGTGTTGGGCGCCATGTTTTCTTCTGGAGAAGGTTTGAACTCTTCCTACGGAAGGAGTAAGATCGTGCTCATGATACATCTGCTCACTAACTGTGCGAAGATTTAAATTCAGTGAGCCTTTTTTTTTCTGTGCTTTAAAGTTTTTATTTGGAAAGTTTTCTTCCTTTTGCATGGGATGTTGGACCCCGTTTCCAGCTGGCTTTGGCCTGGTTGTTTACTTGGTTTTTGCCTAGTACTTGTAAGTTAAATTGGCTGATGCTGCCAAGATAACTCCGGGTTGAATTGCGAGGTCCCCGACCTCTTCCCTTGGATTTCTGTAATAAATGTTTCAAGCTTCCAAAAAAAAAAAAAAAAAAAAGAATCAACAAAGAGCAATCAGCAAATACGCAAAGAGCAATCGACCTTTTCAGGGCATACTCACACGGCGACCCCAAATCCGCAAAATATGCGGATTTGGGAAGGGTCAATTTGAGGTTTCGGACATGGTTCACGTCACACTGCTGTACCTTTTCAGATGGGACAAGGTCGTGACCGTTTGGAGAAATGGGGATTAAGTACTTGGCTGGTCACACGGCGCCATCCACCAATTGTGCAAGAACTTTTGTGAGCGATTTTTTGCCAATTTTTGAAGAAAATGCAAAAAAAAAAAAAAAAAAAGGTGACCGCAAAATCTCTTGCCCCGCAGCTTCCCAGGCCGCAAACAAATGGGCACTCGAATAGTACATTTCCGAATTTGGTAGATCCGTGTGACCGACATTTTTCCCTTTTTTGGGTTTTTTTGGGATTAACCTCTGTCTCTTATACACATCTAGATGTGTATAAGAGACAGGTACTAGTCTGTCCCCGAAGAAATCAGTGGTGGGACCCAGGGTCGGCGAGTCCCATAAATCTTAGTTTTCTTTTACCCGCGCGTGAAAGAAAAAGGGAAAAAAAAAAGCTTATGTACTGCAATGATGTTGGGCAGGGTAGTCCAAGAGGTCGTGCTCACAGTCTTCCTCTACAAAATGTATCCTACAACAAAGATGGTCACATTCTGAAACTTGTTGTTTTCTTTTTTTTTTTCTCGTTTGTTTATCATAAGTCTTCTGCCAAGGCAGGGCGGAATCCGTGATCTGCGCTGGCTGTGTTTCCTCAGAGGATTGTAATCCTGATGTATCCAACCATTTTCATGGCCGAATGCGTGTTTCCATTTTTTTTTTTTTTTCCTTCTGTTTCTGGAATTTAACAATTTGAATTCGTAATCTACTCGGGTTGTGTTCCCTCAGAGGATTATAACCCTCATCACACTGGCACTTAGAGGAACGTATCCTACCATTTTCATAGCCGAGTACGTGTTTCATTTTTTTTTTGTATGTTTTTGGAATCTGACAACCTGGCCAGGGGGTTGAGATGCCCTCACTGAGAGCATACTCACACTACCACTTCCAAGAATGTATACAACTGCAATCACGACCAGAGCATTGTTTCCTTTTCTTTTTTTGTAAGTTTTACGACCGCAACTTTTCTATTATTTTTTCCTTTTTTTTTTCTCTCCGTGGGAGTACCATAAAGAAATGGAGTGGGACCCAGGCTCGGCAAACTCGGAGCGCAGTGAAATTCAGGGTCGGCAAAAACAGGCTCGGAGGCACTGGTGGTTTAAAAAAAAAATTCATATTGTTCCAAAATTATCACCGAGGTCGGGGACCTTAAAATTCAACCCGGAAGTTATCCTGGCAGCCTCAGCCAGTTTAGCTTACAATCAACAGGCTGAGAAAACAACCTTACTTTCCACTGCCCAGAAACTACTGTACTCAGAACCTTCTAAGTGTAACATGCCGCCGAATTTCCTGTTGAGTCATTTTAATTTTGAGTGTTGAGGGGCAGACTGCTGCCCACGTCTCTACCTAATGATGAACACTGCAAATGCAGTCACTATTTCTGTATATTTTCGTCCCTGCTTCCTAGCTGTATTCTGCACAGTTCCTTGTTCCACTCAAGTATCTGTCACTTCTACTACCTTCCTTACCTAAGTAAGTCTGAACCCAACCCACTTGTCCTACTAAACCAGCGAGGCCTTGATATCTGCAACTGTAACTACTGAGTCTACTTCTTACTGGTTATTTGATTACTTATTTATTGCTTCTTGCTTCTTACTTCTATCTATAAAGCCGCCAAATTTCCTGTTGAGTCATTTTAATTTTGAGTGTTGAGGGGCACACTGCTGCCCACGCCTCTACCTAATGATGAACACTTCAAATGCAGTCGCTATTTCTGTATATTTTCGGCCCTGCTTCCTAGCTGTATTTTGCACAGTTCTTTGTTCCACTCGAGCATCTGTCAGTTCTACTACCTTCCTTACCTAAGTAAGTTTGAACCCAACCCACATGTCCTACTAAACCAGCTAGGCCTTGATATCTGCAACTGTAACTACTGAGTCTACTTCTTACTCGTTCTTTGATTACTTATTTATTGCTTTTTGCTTCTTACTTCTATCTACAAAGCCTACTCACGACTCTCACCGACCTATCATCGGTCAGGTGGAACTCGCGTTCCCTGTTACCAATGCCACTCTACCACACCCCTTCCGCATTGTTGCCTCGTGCGGCCGTACTCAGCACCCTGTGGGGAACCGAGTGCCCTGGTTCCGCTCCCGAAAAGCAAAGGACTCCAAGCCCCGCCTATAGGTTTGTAACTTACTGCCCTCCCCCTCCTTCAACCAACTCCGTTATCCAGGGAGAGAGGACCAGACCTTTTGTCTTGTGCACCCCTGCTAACTGATTTTGCTCGCCCAGGTGTCCAAAAACCACTGCAGTTGTTTTTTACTGTCTTTCCCTGCTTTTGCCCTCATCCTCCAATCAACCTTGATTCCTTCTCTCAAACTCTGTCTCACCGCCCTCTTAATCTCTAGATATGAAAACGACCTTTTTTCGAATTTTGTCCTGTTTTTGTCTTTCCATATGATTTCATACAGCAATCCTCTCACTATATGGGCAATATAGGCCCAGCCAAGGTTCTTGCGAGTACCTTCTGGGACGAAATCGAACAACACCCACTTCTCTTCCCAGTCGACCGTTGGGTCGCCGAAGCGTTGCCAATGATACTTCCTCCATTTCCAAATTCTTCGTGAGGCTGGACATTCCCACCAAAGGTGCCTCGTAGATTCAAAAGGCCTGCTGCAGCGGGAGCATTTGAGTTTCACCTTCATCCCTCTGCTTGTAAGCCAAACTGTTGAAGGCGTCACCATCACGGACATCTGCCACAGAATCGAGACTTGTTTGCCATTTGGCAGAAAGGAGAACAATTTCCACAGATCCTGAAAGGATGGCTTTTCATTCGGTAAGTCTTCAAAGAAGACAGCCTGCCATCTATTGATGGCCACTTTTGCAGGGGCCCTTTTGTTGCTCTTCCTCCACCTCAAGCGATAGTTTTTTGCCACCGAGTACTCCACCAGTCATAGTTGAGGACTCCTTGCTTGGCTCGTCTTCCAACTCCAGGCCACCGGATCAATTCTTAGTGTACTTCTGCGGTCTACCACCCTTGCTTGAGGGGGGTTGTGCCAAGTTTGGATGACCGATTCACAGACGCATGACAGTTCATTGGAGTGTCTCTGGTACTGCTATTTCTGGACTTTCCTGAAGCCGCTAGGAAGGACTTCTACCAGCTTCCACACCTCTTCCGAATTCTCTCTTTCTGGATAGTACCAGGTCCCTTCGGGGTCAATTTCTTTCGGACCCAGAATTCTACACCATTCCTCTGGAATGGCCTTCAACAGTTGTACCCAGTGAAACTCCACGTTTCTCAGAGGAGTGAGTCTCTCCAACAGTTCTGTTCATAGCCTCCATGTTCCCAGCAGTGGGTCCCATATGTCACCAACTGCAACCACACCTTTCCGTATCCATGCTAGGCCAAAGGAGGTTGTTGAGCCGTCCGCTTTGAACCAGCTGCCCTGTTCATTCACGATCAGAGGATTTTCGAAGAGGATTTGGTTTTGGACCTCCTCGTTCGTCGCCGGCTGAGTGTGTCCGTCTGGCGGTATCTTTCCCCAGGCTTTAAGGGCTTCACGCCAGAAGCGTGATTTCACTCGCTTCCTTTGGAAGAACCGAATAAACATACAAGACCAAACGTCCTGCGGTCGACACAAGTCCCATTATTTCATGAGAATCTGTTCTGCTAGCTCCATCCAGTGTTCCTTCACTACAACGTTAGCTACTCTTGCAGCCACATGCTGAGTTGGGCCTGGTTCTTACTTACGGGGTCCACCAAGTTCAAGCCTCCTTCACACCGCGGAAAGGTCAGTAACTCCCAAACAACTTTTATCAAACAACCCTCCCCTTCTTTGGCCCTCGGTTTCCAGATAAAACGTGCTACCAGCCGTTTGATGGTCTTCCAAACATTGTCCGACACCTCCCTAACTAAATTCACGAACCACATTATGGAGAAAAGGACCGCATTTGCTGCTAGCACTCTCCCAATGATCGACAAATGTCACACCACGCCCCATGATCTCAATTTTGTTGCTAGTCTTTGCAGCAGCAGACCTTGAGTGAAAGCATCGATACGGAGAGTGACCAGGACTCCTATAAATCATTCCTCCTCTCCTTCTAAGATCCTTTTCATCCCTCATTGCACCGAGAGTTCAAACTGTGATGGTAGCAGGAATAGCAATTTATTCCAGTTGACCGATGCTTCAGACAGGGCCGAGTACTCCGTGAGGGTATCCTTCAGAGAAAACAGGGATTCGTTGGAGTTCTCGTTGATGACAAAAAGGTCATCTACAAGAGCCTTGACTTTGCACTGAGCACCACTGTGCAAAGTCAGTCCTTTAATTCTTTGGTTTCTTCGCAGTTTGTTAAGCAGGACTGCCATCTGCAACACGAAAAGAAGTGGCGTCAGCGGGCAGCCTTGCCGCAGCGAACGTGTGAGTTTGAAGTTTGAAGGACATAGACAAATGTCCAGTAATCATTACAGCTGACGTCGACAGCGTGTACATTGCCACCATCCACTTACAAAAGGATGTGCCAAAGTCCATTCTCCTCAGAGTCGTGAACACTAACGACCATCCAACTTTGCCATACGCCTTTTCTAAATCTAACAGTAGAATGACCGTATTCATATTCTCTGATTGTACCCATTCCAGCACCTCCAATGCTGTGATTATGTTATTAAATATCGAATGCCCTTGAACAAACGCACCCTGATCTCCTTCTACCAAATCTGGTAGATAGCGCCCCAACCTTCGCGTCATTGTTTTGGTTAAGATCTTATAAGACACGTTCAACAGCGAGATTGGCCTCCAATTCCTGACTTCTGCCTTGTTTCCCTTTTTGAAAAGCATACTAATCACTCCGTGTGTCATCCCTCTACCCGCGCCGCCCCCCACTAAAACCTGATTGTACAGTTCGACCAACTTCGGACCCAACGTACCCCACGTGGCACTATAAAACTCAACGTTTAAGTCATCAATGCCTGGGGATTTCTCCTTTGCCATGGACTTGACTGTCTGTGTCAGTTCTTCCAGGGATACCGGTCGATCACGATCTAGCATGGCTGTGTCTGACAATTTCACATTCGTATCCTCCCACATGTCCGAGTCGATCGAAAGGTCCGTTGTTGGATCTTCCTACGGACATCTCGAAGTGAGGATATCCTCATAATAGAGTTTCGCGTAGTGGAGCATGTCTGCAGCAGTGGCAGCGTTCGGAGCGTTGCAGTCAAAGGGGTGTCAAAGTTCGATTGTCTGTTGTTGGGTCCGACGCGGCTGCAGCTTCTGAAAAGTTTCCTTCTTCATCTGGTCATGGCACTCAATCCCTTTTTCTCTAAGTAACTCGGCCCATCACTTTTGCTTGTCGTGCTGGATCTTGTCCCATTCCCCCATTTTGCGTTCCCTTTCTGCCGACCACACCATTGCTGATATGGGGTGACCCTCTATAAGTGTTTCCGCTTCCTCTACTCTTTTTCTCCATTCCGCTTCCTTCACATTCCTTTCTTTTGCCAAAATTTGAGAACACACGTCCAGGATCCCAGATACAATCGCCAGTCCCCCATCCAACCACTCTGTTGAATCAGCAAAGTAGTTTTTTGCAGACTCCCATCTATTCATGTGGTCATCTACCCATTCGCCGATCCCTGGGTTCTCTAGAACCTGCTTGTTCAATCTGAAGAACCCTCTGCCCCTCTCACACCCCTCTTGAAGTCTGATATCTGTTGTGACAGGCTTGTGGTCCGAAAGTGGGTTGCTTGCATGCTTCACAGTTGTTACTCTCGGCAGCAGGTGGTCGCATATCAGCGAGTAGTCGAGACGGCGTCTAGTTACGCGTTGTCTGTTGTGATGCAGTTGGGATAACCAAGTAAAACCCGGATCCTCCGGGTTCAGCAGCCGAAACGGGTCCGTAAGGGACAAGACTTCGATCAGATGCAACAGGCACTCGACGTCCTTGTTTCTGACAGTCACCGAATCTGGGTGGAGAGCGTCGTCTAAGGACCTGTTCCAATCTCCCGCTAGTATAACATTGTCGACTTTCGGGATGTTGGAAAGCAGGGTTCTAAGAAAACCTTCTTTTTCCCTCGAATCTGTCGGTGCATAAACTATCATTAGGAGTCATTCGTTTGTTCCCACCTCCACTCGCATCCACGCCCAGCGACCCCAAATGTCCGCCTCTTTGTCAATCACTCGAACTTGGAGGTCTCTGTGCAACAGAATGCAGACCCCCCCCCTTATTCCTTGAGCAGGGGACCAAACTTGGGGGCCATCCCACCATGGTCCCAGGTCCTTAATCTTCTCCTCGTTCAACTTCGTCTCCTGAAGCATGACACAGTTTATGTTTCACTCGTGTACCCAGGACTTCAGACCCCTCCTCTTGCATCTACCATTCGTATCCCCCAACCCTCTGATGTTCCAAGAGGCTAACTTAAGTTTGTCCATTGTTTACATTTGTTGCCGCTGGAACTTGGATGCGGGTCTGAGGCTCTTGCTGGTCGGCGTGCTGTTGGAGCCCTCCGGTTGCCTCTGTTGCTCTGGAGTCCTTGGAATTGCGAGAGGATCTGGACCTGTCCCGCGTACTACCACGGGACGAGTTCGAAGCAGAGAGGACCTGCCAGTCACTGTGAGTGCTTTGGCCAGGAAAGGGGACAATATACTTTCCTCCGCCTGCAATTTTTCATTAACATTTTTCAGGACCAAAGCCGAGATGTCCGGTAGGATCTTGATGAGCTCTAGTTCCTGCATATGTTGGTCTGACAACTTGGACATATGTACCCATCTCACTCCCACCTGCGTCAGGGAGTTCGCCAGCTCCGGAGGGACATGGGCGTCTAGTAACGAAAAGTAGAGTTTATAGAAACGATCGCCCGATTCCACTATTAAGCTCACCATCGAAGATCGCGGGATCAACCGGATGGGTAGATGTTGGCCGTACAGAGACTTTGTGAGCTTAATGATTTTCGATGGCGAGGGGGAGTGGTCTACATGTACTGACGGCAGCACTGGTGAACCGTCCGGTTGCGCCAGGGCCAGAAAATACACCCCGTCGTTTGCCATTGTACATAGTATGGGCACCAATCTTCTCTGCACCTTCTCTGCTTGACTCCTGCAGAGTGTGTCTGCTCTCCGATCTCCCACCTGGTTCGAATTTGCCTCTCTCATAATCTCTTCGTTTTTTGGTAACTTGGAGGCGGTTGAACTCAGCATAGAGGAACGCACACCCCCTGAGCCTTTGGACCCCTTTACCCCTTCACACCACTCACTTCCCCATCTCACCCTAGACTGTGAGGAAGCCGAGGTTTTCGACAACTCTCCTTGTGTGCCTTCCACATCTTTTTCCTGTTCAGGAATCTTCCTCAGATCCCCTCTGTTTCCTGTTTGTTCCCCCGATCTGGATCGCGCTTTGAGTCCTTACTTGGTCTGCATACCATCTCTGTGCCATTCTGGTTCATGATCCACCTTTCGTCCTCCCCTTTGCCTTGATCTCTCCAGTTTCCCCTACTATCACTCCCTGACACTCCCCCCTGATCCCTCCAGTCACCACTTGTACTTCTTTTGCACAGTCTTGACGGTCCTGGTCTATCTGATCTCCAGGATGGGCCTGGGGGCAGGGGGAAAGACTCCCTGCAATGCAGAGTCAGGTCCCTCCAGTTATTGGAGTTAACCGGGTATTGAGGTCGCGGGCGGACCGGGGGAACCAGGGCTTGCGACTCCAGTTGACAAAATTGCTGCAGGTGGGGATCCTGTGGTCCTAGGCCCCACGAAATGTCCTGCCAATGCCCTTGTTCTGCCGGTGGAGTCACTCTTTCACCGCTGTGGCCGCCCTCAAACTAATTTGATTTTCCCAACCATGATGCCATGAGCGATGGGCCTCTTGTATGATCCTCCGGTATCAAGTAACCACCTTGTCCGCCCAGCAGCTGCTCCTCCAGGTCCCCTCCGTTGGCTGCTCCGCCGTGGTACACATGGTTTTGAGCGCCCTGCCCCTCCTCCAGTATCATTCCCCTTGGTTCCTATCTAGCCCCCTGAGAATTCTGGCCTTGCTCTCGTACCGGATGGTCGCTCTGTTCGCCTTGTCTCGACCTGTCTCCCCTTCTAGCCTCTTGGCTGCTCCACATGAATCTATCTCTGATTGCCACTTGATCCGACCATCTGGGCTCCTGGGCATGAGGCCTGTTCACTGCCGCTGCTGGTTGTGACACCGTTGCTTCGTGTAGCGGACCCACCAGGTGTGGTGCTCCGCTAGTGACAGAGATGGAGATGGAGGAAGAAGGGGGAGCAAGATGGCACAACGCAGCTCCCCACGCAAGACTCCAACGCACGTACTCCAAAATGTGCAAGTGAGGAATGAGCCTGAAAACAGACAATGGCTGGGGTATACCCCAGCGGACTGACGGGACTGGACTGGACTGGCTGGTACCGACAGAGGTACCGGCCTGGACTGGCCTACCCCGAATGTAGCACAGGCCTGTGAGAACAGGCCAAGGGGCTGGTTTCACAGGCCAACCCGAGGTCCGCTACACGATCCTCGGCCTGTGATGGATTGCCTAGATACAAACATACTTCCGCCGAGAAGTGGAACTCTACCAAAGAAAAGAAAACCTGAGTAGTCTAGGATGTGGAGCAAGCTCCATGTTGAGTCCATGCGATGCAACCTAGGATATAAAATGTCACAAAACAGCAATGTCACAGCTAACAGCCTAAGTGAAAGTAGGAGCAACTAACTAACATACATGTCCTAGGAAAGCAAAAAGTAGTGACAACTAGATCCTAGAATATTGGAGGCACTAGCCTCAGTCTGGTAACAACTGACTGGTGTATAAGTCCTAAGAACAGCAAAAGCATAACAACTAAATCCTAGAAATGTCGGAGGCAGTAGCCTCAGTCTGAGAGCAACAAAGCAATCAACAAGACAACCATATGTCACATGAGAAGTGTGTCGCACAACAAAGGGTGGGATGGTCTCTGAGGGTGGCGAATGCAGCCTAGGGGTTGAAAACTCCTAAGGGCATCCACACATAGTGACAGGGGAAAACACATGTCATCAGGCTCAATGAGGGTAGGGAACT
>BFEA01000113.1:730791-743379 GCA_003427395.1 Chara braunii | reverse complement strand
GAGAGAGAGAGAGAGAGAGAGAGAGAGAGAGAGAGAGAGAGAGAGAGAGAGAGAGAGAGAGAGAGAGAGAGAGAGGATGGTGTCCAATGAACCGGACTATCTACTGCGACCTTAAATTGAATACAACAAAATGCAACGCGACCCCTCTGTTGCCCCTATCTGGCGATTTCCACTCTACTACTAAAATGTAGGACCTTGAGATATACAAGGCGACCCTAGGCACCCCATAATTTGAGTATCATCTTACTTATGCGAGGATTTAGTACCTCGGCAGTGCTGGAAAGGTGCCCTAAGTGAAGGTGGGCCTGCAAATATGTGCCAATACCTGTTTATAGGCATATGAGACCAGGCTGAGGGGCCCAATCAGAGCCTGTTGGCATGGATCTTCGATGAGGCCTTGCTACCAGTTAGCTCCTCAGCATGCCCCTGTAGGACCCTTTCAGCAAGCATGAGCCCGCCGTAAGTGAAGGTGGGCCCCTGAATTTCAATATGACCTGAGTTCGTCAATTTTGGCAAAATTTGATGGGCCCCAGAAAGTCGCCATGCGCCAGTTGGTTACATCGTCCGTACTCGTGAGAATCAGAAATAAATCGTAAGCCTTCTGGGCTCTTCCAGCAGCACAGACGAAGCAGGGAGAACCTCACGGTTACTCCTGGGTGGCTGGGCAGGCCTCACCAATTCGGTCCCAGGCCACTGTCTGAATGGGCCTGGGGGCAGACACTTCAGCCCAAACCGAAGCTAATGGAAACACACGAGGCCCTGCTTGAAAGCCTCACGTTTAATCCTGGGTGGCTGGGCAGGCCTMACCAATTCGGTCCCAGGCCACTGTCTGAATGGGCCTGGGGGCAGACAYTTCAGCCCAAACCGAAGCTAATGGAAACACACGAGGCCCTGCTTGAAAGCCTCACGTTTAATCCTGGGTGGCTGGGCAGGCCTAACCAATTCGGTCCCAGGCCACTGTCTGAATGGGCCTGGGCGCAGACATTTTAGCCCAAACCGAAGCTACTGGAAACACACGGGGCCCAGCCACACAGCAAACTGGGCGAGCACTTTCCATAAAGGAAAGAGCTCGCCACTGGGGGGCTCATTGGGGTCACTAGGCAGTGCCTGCATCAGCGCTGCTTGAGCGTATGGTTGCAGGCTGTGCGCTGTGCGCTAGCGCTAGGTGCCAGGCAGTGCGCGCGGGCGCTGGAAGAAAGCAGAGGGCGGCCCCATAGCCAGCCCTACATAGCCAGGGCTTGGCTTGGATAGCCAGTGGTGGTGGTGGTGGTCTTTGTGTATGAGGAGGAAGACGTGGGTAGACAAGACGAGGGAGAGAGAGAGAAATGAGGATGATGATGTGAGGGCACGTACCTGGTCTTGGCGATGGTCTACAGGGTCCGCATCTTCGTGTACTTCGGTTGTTGCTGCTGACGTCAACAGGATGCATTGTCAATTCGTAGGCTGGTAGTAGCTGTGTGATTGTAGTCTGGGCGCTGAGCGCCAAGTAGGAGGAAGGGCTCTGGATACATATGTTGGTGGTGGCGAGAGTATGCTCCATTGACATTCGGATTTGGTGCTTTGGTTCTCCGTTGGTGTAATATTAGTGCATTTCTGCTTTCTGGTCAGCGTTGGACTTTCGGGCTTTCAATGTGATTTTGCATTCTGGATTTCTGTCATTTCGCTATCGCTCATTTTCCTTGCACTTATGTAGCTGATACTGCGGTGCGGACATTCTGTTGAGACAATGTTTGCTGACTAGTGCGTGATTGGAGGTTCCTTTTTACTCCCCCTCCTTCGCCGCCAGGAACCAAGTAGTCAATTAACCACTAATGCTCCTGTGTTGTGTGTTTGTCTTGTTCTCCGTGTATTTTCATTCTCTCCCTTCCCTCCCGATCCTCATTACAGGATCAATTGCCGCCATTTGAGACGGAGTGTGCCATTCAGATTGTGGAAAGTGAGCTTGGTGGAAAGGTGAATGAGATCTTTGATTGATTTGATCGCGAACCAATTGCTGCGGCCAGTTTATGTGTGCTCCACATACTCCTCTTCCTTACTTTCTCTTGTCTTGGTGATTGGAGTTCAGTGCTTCCATCTCTCCCTGAATGGAATGCTCGCATGGTCATTATAGCGGTAAATGGGGCGACTTAAAAGTCTGCCTAGATGCAGTGATAATGACTGTGCGTTCTATTCAGGAGGAAGGGGGGGGGTGGGGGGGGGGAAGACGGTAGGTGATGTCAAAGTCAGGGAATTACAGACTGGAGGTTTCTTAATTCCATGTTTGTTGCAAAAACGAATGTTCAAAATGGAAAACAGAAGAATGGAAAAAGAAAGACGAAAAGAGAACAGCTGCATTACGGTCACTCTGAGGGCACGCTCGCACTGCAAACCTGCATAATCTTAAAAATAGTAAGGCCTGATTTGGGGAAATAGTGGTGGTGCCAGTCACACCACGTCCCCAAATCTCCCATTTCCCGGCCCCGGCAGCTCACCCGGTGCGCACACCCTTTTTCCTCAACCGCTTTTCTGTTTTTTTTTTTTTTTTTTTTTCCCAACTCTTTCCCAATTGCTATAGGGCCAATATCTTCGTTTACGAAATTTCTATCATTTTTTGAAAGTTAATTAAAAAAAGATAAAGGAATTTGCGGTAACCTCCGGAGCTTACCGCAAATCCCCAAACCTGGGGGCCGCGGACAAAAGGGTTTTCACGGATAAGTGGTTTCTGAAAATGCAAACTGGGTGTGACTGCTCCTCGACACTATTTTTTGGGGATTTTTGGAATTATGCGGATTTGGTACCGCAGTGTGAGCGTGCCCTGAGTGATGTAAAATAGTGGAACCCAGAAAAAAAAGTGAATGATACAGCGTCTGGTCCGCGTGTGTCAGAACCACTCATTCATTCGTCTTAGAACAAAAAGCATTAATCCTGAAGCTGGTTTCACTTTGAGGAAAGTGCATATATCCGAAAGACGTCTTTTTTGTCTATTGAAGGATTTCACGTGTCAGACCCCATGTCCCGGTCCCAATGTCCCAATAGTCCCAGTATTGTAGCTGAACCGGCAGGCCCAGCGGCCGAGAAACACCGATTCAGGCCCGTGGGTTGTTAGGAGTCCGAAGTAGCTTGGAGTCCGGTAGGTCCGGTACCTGACGCGCAGTAACCTGCTATGGTGCAGCTAGGGTATGAGCTCCGAGTGCATTCGGGGAGAGAGAGAGAGAGAGAGAGAGAGAGAGAGAGAGAGAGAGAGAGAGAGAGAGAGAGAGAGAGAGAGAGAGAGAGAGAGAGAGTACATGCCTGAGTGTGAGGGCTTGGCGGCCATAGCCTGCTGAAACTTCTGTTGGACACTTGCAACAATTTTGTAATTTGGAGAAATACCTTTACGAGTTTCTGCGGATATGTCTCGTTGCGTTTACGGAGAAGCGTATTGAGAAGCTCGAGGAGAATAGACACTATGAGGATGAGTGTGATGCACGGCTACTACGCTTGGTTCTTATGGAAATGAAGAAAGATGATGAAGCGGAATATGTAAAGATTGAGAGGAAACCGGGATGCGCAGGTAGAAGGAATGAATGAGGTGAGACTCTCAAGGAGGAGAAGGAACATTAAGACAAGAAAACCTGAGGATGAGAAACTACTCTGCTTTCGGGGCGGCAGGAGGGCGGCAGGATTGAATTTAAGTGAGAAGAAGAGAGATACTGATGTACCCTGTGGTAACAGTCCTCCAATGGTCACACCCACGGAAGAGCAGAAGACCTTAACAGAAGAATCCAAGCAGAGAATTGAAGAAATCAACGAGAGCAAGAAAGGCAGACTGAGTTCATCATCGATTATGGAACCTGTGGGGAAGATCAAATGTGTGACTGCTGGATGCAGCATGGGTGCAAGGGAGAAGTTGGAAAGGGATTGCTGAGATTTATATGAAGCATTGGTGATATATGAGTTTTTAAAGGAGCCTTGTCGAAATAAGAAGATCGCCTACTCGAAGCAGGAAGTTGCGATCAAACGGGGCCAGTTACGAGGCGTGTACTAGAGGCCTATGATCCCTTGAATTCCACTCCCGGAATCCCAGAAGGCAGTGACGACAGCAACTGGAGTTAAGTTGTATATGAGATTGAATGAAGACAATGATAGTCGGGATGATGGTTCAGAATGAAGAAGAGTTGAGCGCTTATGAGCGAGGAACACCGTTGTGATGAAGGTAAGAATGATGTGAGTGAAAGGAGGATGTGTGTGCTGGTTAATCAGTTGATCATGATGGGGAAGGAGAGTTGGGGGTTGAAGCTACTACAGTACTGGAGAGTAGCATGCTTGGAACAGAAGTTGGACTTGTCGTCTCCGCAAGGCTGCATGTATGTCTTGATCTCTCCTTGGTGTAAGCAATTGTAAATTGGAATGACCAATAGGACATAAGTGCACGTTGGGGAGAGCATGTAGCACGTGGGAATAAGGTAAAGAACAAGCGGAATGAGAAATTTATATAACTGACAGGGGAAGACATGTTTTCATGATTATGTGTCAATCCCTCTGTTCTTTAGTACGGATAGGCTGGTGCTGGAAGCAGTAGAACGCTCTTTGATCCGGACCTGGTCACCCCCTTTGAATCACAGAGTTGTGTAAGAAGAAGACATGTAACAAGAGGAGGCTGGGGAAGAAGGAGAGGAGGCGGCAAATGTGCCGAAGACTCAAGGTGTGAACATAACAAAGAAGACTCATTTTGTCAGCAGCAGGATTTTGGAACTGCGGATTGCTCCAGAAGGGAATCAACAGTGAGGATGGTGAACTTGTTTCAGAAGCTGGTTACTGTTCGTCGTGGTAAGGAAGCTACTCTAAAGAGCAACGGGGGTTCCTACTTGGACGGATAACTGGCGGGTTCTGCGACAATTGTTTGGGGAATCTTGTTGGTCATCAAAGGAGGCCACTACGAAAATGTAAGGCGTTGTTTGAACAGGAAGGGTGGCTCGTGGTAAAGAGAATGCGGTGGAGGCTTCGCCGAGAAGTTTGGAGCTGAACAAAGATATTGTGAGAATGTTGAAGAATAAACGGAAAGATGCGACACTCTCAAAGAAGATGACTGGGGAGCTTGTGAGATATTATGGTGCAGCTAAGTTTTTGATGAAGACGGGAATTAGAGGAATTGGGACTAGACCGAGTGGTCTTTGACCGAGGTGGGAAGTGGTAATCATGAATGTTGCCAAGAGTAATATGGGATCATAAAGCTCTGTGACACGCTGGTTCCGTCCTTTTTGTTTCCCACTCGAATAATTGCGGATGTGCGATCCCTTGCTTGAGGACATACGCAACCATTCAAGAAGGGAACTCTAACGCGTTGAGTGGAGCGAGCGGGTGTGCTTGGATGAGTGGCTTGTTGGTGGATCACACTTCTTTTGGGAATAATAACTCTCTGAGTGTCGATTCATTGCTCTTTACAGTGAGGCCAGTGTTCAGTTGTGTGCCTGTGTGATTGCTGTTCGATTTGCTATTCCATTCTATGCTGCTATGCTGTCATTCCTTGTGTGCACCTTTTTTTTTCTTTTCTTTGACAAAAAGGGGTTGGAAAAGATGAAGGGAAAATTGCCTCGTGACCCTCAAAGTTGCGTCTATTTGCATCACACTCCTTTGCCCACCGACTTATCCCGGCGCACCCCTCTGGCGACGGTTCAAGTTTGCAAGAAACCCCTGGGGGTTGTTTGGGCCTTATATATTTTCGTCATGGCCCTACCGGTGCCAGGTCAACTTTTCAGGATTGCCCTACTGGATAGCCATTTGGCACACAATTATTTGCCATATTGTTATGATCCTGGCCACGTTCAAATTACACATTCATCAGAAAGTACAATGCCGTCCAATTCCAAAAAGAAATGAATGAACTTGAGAGGAGAGAGAGGGTGAGAAGAAGAAGAAGAAGAAGAAGAAAGAAAGAAGAAGAAGATGATGTACACCAGCAGAGACCACTGATAATGCTCTTCTTCTTCGCCAACAACTCTCCTCCTCCTTATATCTTCTCCTTTGATTCCAAACAAGAATAATAATAACAATGTTGAATGGCTGATCCAGAATCAATGTACAAGTCCCTCTTCTACTCCAGGTATCACTTGAGGTCCACCATAGCCATGGCTGCCCCTCTCTCTCTCTTCCTCATAGGCCGAGGCTATGGTGGACTACCAGGGCATCACCCTGCTGTCCAAAGGACAACACAAAGCAGCTATGGCTCATCTAGCTCAGGCCGCCATGCCTGACTCTGCCTCGAAGCTTCGTGGTGTAGCTCTGCCCCAACTGGGCCTTCCTGCTGCAGCGCCCACCAAGGTGATGAAGATGGCAACAACCATAGCCAGGTAAACACCTCTGGTGCTCCTCTTCCTAGTCCAGGTCTTCTTCCTCCTCCATGTCCGTGCTCCTTCCCCAGCAGTGCAGCCGAGTGTTAGCGCTGCTCCTGCCAGCGCTCCAACCAGTGTGTCGCCAAACTTCCACACCGACAATGAGGAGGAGCAACTGGCTCCTCCTGGAAATATTGCGGCCTGGTTGCCTCTTGGCGAGTGACTTCCTAGGCCGCGCGGCCTCCAAGCAACCGGTACGTCCTCCCTTTCGGAGGGAAACATCATTGCAGACTCTGATATTGCCCCTACAGGCCCTAGACTCAGACTGGTTGGACAGGTACCCTCTTGCCCCGCCACTTGAGTGTTTTCCCTGCTGCAATCCTCAATGTCACGGCCACAGGTACGTATCGGCCCTTCGGGCCCACTGAACGAACAAGTGCCCTTGCAGGTCACACACGCACTCAAGCCGACAAGCACTCAGACAGACATGCAGACCAGCAAGTGTGCACGCACAGACTTAGAGAACTTGGTAACAAGCGGGAATTTCAGCAAGGCATTCATTCCATGAGCAAAACTCAGAAATCAGTTGTCTCAGTAGGTGTTTGATCAGGGCATTACAGTACCCCCCCTCCTAAGAGCGAGGTCCCTTCGAGGAGTAACTCATTCCGAGTCCTCGACAAACACATTGTAAGCAAACAAAGCAAAGAGATTTTGTGAGTATTCAGTAGCAGTGAGTTTTGCATAGATTTTAGGTACAGCATTAGAGGCTATTTGTCGCTCGTAGGCTTTAACAACACGAGGTGCGCTGCGAAGCAGTTTCTTCTTGGAGATCCAATAGAGATCCTCCAACGGGTGATACAGAAAATGAAAATGGTGCTGTCTATTACGTCCCTTCCCTACGTGTTGTTTGATTCTATCGATCTCATGACCGCCGTTGATTGCACGAGGAATCATGTCTTCACGATAATCAAAGGACTCAGCATCACGACGTATGTGCAGTTTTGATGCATGAAAGATTGGGTATGTGCGCAGATGAGGTGGCACAACAATTGTGTATGATTGGCCGAATTCATCCTTGCCAATCACGTCTAGAACTTCCCACGGAGCATAATAGAGTAGGAGAAGTTGCGTGACACTCCCTCTTCTTCTGAAAATTCAGACATCTTGACTCAGACATAACTTCCCACTTTAATATCCGAAGGTTGGCGTTTCTTGTTCGCATGATGGATCATTGCGTGCTGTCGCTTGGTCATTGCTGCGATGCCAACTTTGAGCAAGCGATCGTTCTTGGCACTGAAGCCAGGCTTGCCAGGTGTTAAACTAGTTGGCTGTTCATGGAATAAGTAGGAAAGCGGATTACGAATCTGCCAACGGTGATGCAACTTGTTCGACGTCATGCCGGTGGAAGAATGGATGGAGTTGTTGTACAACCCCTTGACTGAATACAACTCTTCATCCCACGTTTCGTGATCCAGAATGATTAAAGCGAGGAGAAGTTGGAACACAGTCTGGTTGATCATCTTAGCCAAACCGGTGGCTTCGGGATGTCGGCCAGATGTCATGCTTAGTTTGAGGCCAGGCAGTTGGGACGTGAAGTACTTCCATTCAATACTTATGAAGCGCGGGTCCCGATCACTCACAAGGGTTTTCGGGGTTTCGAATTGCAGAATGTACTTTTGTTCGAACTCACGGATCACAACTTCAATTGCGGCATGAGGTGGCGAAGGAATCAGATTGAGGAATTTAGAAAAGCAATCAACAATCACCATCACTTGCGAATAACCATTTTTGCTTACCTTTCCCATGTCCGTGAAGTCGATAGAGACAAACTCTCTGGGACCATTGGGAATGGGAAGAGGTTTAAAAAGCCGTATAGGCTTTTGTCTTGATGGTTTGATTCGTTGACAGACTTGACACTCCGCCACAAACCTTTCAACAAATCCTTTCATACTAGGCCAATCAAACTATCTCAATAGGTTTTCGTACATCTTTGCCATGTCGAAGTGACCACTTCGGTCGTGAGCCAAGTCCAAGAAGTGAGTGCGGAGAGGCTCATGGTTGGGTACACAAACGGTCATTATTTCCATAGCGTCGGAAAACCAGTCCTCCATATTCGTGAAAATCAGGCTGACTGCTGGCGTCAGCCTGCATCAGGCTCAAGGATCGGACTAAAGTCCGGGTCCTTGGCAGTTTGCTCGTCGAGCTCCAGCTTCAATTTCTTCAGGACATCGTAGGAGTTCATAAGGCAAGTCATATACTCAAGGTGGCGAGACAATGCATCATCAACTCGATTATAACAACCCTTTTTGTGTTTCAGTTTAAAGTCGAAAGTCAATCTCATGAAACCAATGAGTTAATGTAGGGGACAAGGTGGTTTGTTCCTTGATCCACTTCAAAGTCTCATGATATGAGAAGACTTTGAAGTGGCATCCCAAAAGATAGTGCTTCAAGTGATCCAAAGCCATGCACAAGGCTTAGAGCTAATGCATGTAGGTGGAAGTAACTACCTTTCCACTGGGCATATGCTTTTGCTGTAGTACTCGAGCCGCCGCAAGCCATCATCGTCATCTTGTGGCAGCATTGCGCAAATCCCATACTGGCTCGCATCCGTAGTGACTACGAATGTCAGTTTGGAATTTGCAATGCGGAATACAGGGTAACTTATTAAGGCCTCTTTCAAGGTTTGAAACGTGGTCTGACATGTTGCATGCCACGTGTAAGATACGTTCTTGCTTGTTAATCGGGACAGCGGGTGCACAAACTCCCGATAGTATGATGCAAGACCAAGGAAAGAATGCAATTCACGAATGTTCGCGGGTTGAAAGCAATCGCGTATGACCTCAACCTTGGTTGCCTCAGGCTCGAGGCCTGCAGCAGACAACCGATGGCCAACATAGATGACGTTGTCCCTCCTAAACTCAAATTTCTCTAAGTTGAGTTGGGTTGCGTTTTCTTGAGGATGGTGACCACTTCCTCAAAGTGCTTCATATTTTCCTCGATAAACTTGCTAAAAATCAGTATGTCATCGAGGTACACAACCACAAACTGACCAATCTGTTCGCATAGGACTTTGTCAATAAAACTTTGGAAGGTGGCAGGTGCGTTCGTGAGACCGAAGGGCATTACGGTGAATTCGTAAAGCCCATCGCGTGTCTTGAACGCAATCTTGTGCTGGTCTGCAAGATCGACTTCAATCTAGTGGTACCCAGACTTGAGGTCAATTTTGGAGAAGACCTTGCACCCACCTGCAACATCAAGCAAATCATTTATGCATGACAATGAATATGCATTATTCCTTGTGATGCAGTTAAGACCACGATAATCAATACACATGCAGAGTTTGCCTCCTTTCTTTGGGACACACAAAACAGGTGCACCGAATTCAGATTCCCTAGGCTTAATTCATCCCTTGTCGATTATCTCATCGATATGTTTCCGAAGTTCCTCCAACTCGTCGGATCCGATATGGTATACACAACCCTTTGGAGGAACAACACCTTCGTATCACCTAAATCAGGTCGCATATTACGAATGGAGGCAACCGAATCTGAAGTAGAGTCATTTGGACCAGAGGTAGGTAAAGAAGTAGAAGTGCTAGAAGTAGATTATTAGGTAAAGTAGAACTAGTACTAGCCGCAAAAGTAGTAGGCACATGAGTAGGGCGAATGAAGGCAACATACAATTGTTCATCCCCCTTGTGCTTGCGCCACTTCTTGCGAAACTGCATGATATTGAGAAACGTCATTGGGGACTCGTGCTTCTCATCCAAGAGGATGGGATGCTTGTTCCCTTGAGCGTCTTCGGCCATGAAAAGTGACTCCTTCCACTTGGTCCATTCGCATTGGGACTGCAACCGGCCCAATCCAAGGACTGCATCGAAAGGACACTTGTCAAGGACATATAAGTTCAATGCGAGGGTGACTGTCTTGTCCTTGTCAAAGGTAGTGCGCACGCTTTGACTACATGCGTGGATGTGACAACTTCTTTGTTGCCTACTTGAGTCCGACAAGGGTTGTGCAAAGCCACTTGCTTCATCCCCAAACCCACTTGCTTCATCCCCAAACCCACTTGCTTCATCCCGAAACCCACTTTGCGTATCCCGTGCGGTGACATGAAGTTAGTCGTAGCACCACAATCAATGAAGACACGGAGATAACGGTGGCTTATGAGAAGTTTGAAGAAGATTAACTTCACTGTCCCTTGAGCACACTGATGTTTCATCTTTGCCCAATGCTTTAGATGAGAGTGAAAGTCCGTCTCAGACTCCTCCCAAGGCTCAACATACAAAGCATGATGAACTTCAGCCTTGGATTCAGCACACGATGGGGCTTCAAGAGAGGACTGCTGATCTGCGTCAGGTTCAGGCTCCCTTGTCGTAGAGGGTGTTGATGTCAACTCTACGCCTGGTTCTAGTTTTCATGCAGCCTATAACAATCTTGTACTTTGTGGTTCGGTTTCAGACAATGCAGGCATAACCCTTTCTTGAGCCTAATCCTCCAATCATTTTCAGAGATCCGGAGGTCAACCCAAGGTTTGGTGAATGCATCCTCCGGTTTTGCTGGGATTTTGACTCCCTTGGGAAGTTGGACATAGTTCCGGTTTGCCCCCTTCACATTGGCAGACTTTCTAAAGGCATTTAATTTTTCTTCTTCGTTATATTCATGGGCTGAAGAGGAACAAGCTGTATCAGGGTCTTGTTCTTGGTCGTCACCACGAGTGGGGTCGTATGCATAGGCCTCCTCATCGGCCTCCAACAGGTCATGCACAACAAAAATTGCTGCTTGGGAACCGCCTGCTGCCAATAGGCTTTTTGCTGCCTGCTGTGGAAGCGAGGTCTTGTGCCTAAAGGCTGACCACATCCTGCATGAGGGAAAGCCAGTTCGTATATCCAAGGAGCTCTTTACCTAGGCGATGCGTGTAAGTAGTGGGAACCGTGCCTTTCACAACATCCAAGCATGATTGTGCAGTCATTTCCAGTCCGGGTGTAGCAAAAAGTTTGCTAACAAACAACTGTAGATTGTACACAGTGCCCGTCCACTTGGTGCCCTTGAGATCATCAAGTCTCTTCCTGGTTCTTACAGCGGGATGTTGATCCCAAGACCTTCCCTAGCCCACTGTATAGTTGCCCGTTGACCCTGTGTGCTTTGAACCCGCGACCTGTCCCTAAAACTATGTACAAATGTTTTGTGTGTGCAGCTTGGGTCTTGTGGATTTGATCCGTAGATCCCTACATATATAACTATCACTAATTTTCGGCCTGTGACAAGCAGACGATCGGGGCCCTGCGATTTTACACTCCACGACGGTCCCGATCGTCTGCTGATCATTTGCTCTTAGAAGTTGAACCGTCGCGGGTGGCTCCACGCCAGGGCCTGCACCGGGCCCACGCGCCAGCGCCGGTACCAAAGCGTGTTACCGGCCCTACCGCACGTGGTACCGGGGTTGCGAGTGACGAGCTACCAGTCCAGCGTCGCTACCGGTCCAGCCCCGTTACAACGTATATAAACTACTTTATTGGGCACGTGCTCTGCTGACCTGAGGGCAGGTGTACTGGACTGTGAGTTAGAGTCGACGCCTGTTCGACACTCTAAGCTACTCGACTGAGCTACTCTACGTTACTCTAAGCTACTCTAGAATCTACGCTGGCGCTACTCTAGAGTCGACACCTGTGTTCGACACTCAAGCTACTCGACTGACTTCTATGCTGCTATGCACGACTACGACTTCGCTCTACGTTGGACTCGTGCGCACTCGCACACGCACACACGCACGCGCACGCACACACACGCACGCGCACTCGCATGCACACACACACACGCACGCACACACGCACGCACGGATGCACAAATGCACTCACGCACGCACACACACACGCACACACACACACACACACACACACACACACACACGCAAACGTGGTGAGTCCTTGGCCATCAGTACAGTTCATCTTGGGCAGACTGTCAGGGTTCAACCTCCTGATGAGTCGGTGGAAGTCTGACGAAACAGTCTGGCTGAGTCATTTTGTGAGTTCTGTATAGCGAACATAACAACACTCACACATACTCAGACTCACCTACACAGAACACCCACACCCACACACACACACACACACACACACACACACACTCTCACCCAGGACACACCATCTACACATCCTGAATGTTGGACGCTGAGGCTTGAGCTGTGCAGCGTCAAGGCTTTCGAACGACCGCACCTTGATGACTGACGGTGAGTTTGTTATTCGTGTCTGTTGCTTTCGTTTTTTGTGGTCTTGGAACTCTTGAGTGAGAGAGAGTGC
>BFEA01000113.1:718849-729378 GCA_003427395.1 Chara braunii | reverse complement strand
GAGAGAGAGAGAGAGAGAGAGAGAGAGAGAGAGAGAGAGAGAGAGAGAGAGAGAGAGAGAGAGAGAGAGAGAGTCCATCAACTTCTTGGGAAACATTCCATTTTTATTGCGGGCGTAGCCGCAACAGGTCCCCTAGTTAGTTATTTAGAAGTCTTGAGGGTCGTCTGTAAGTTTCCTAAAATTGCAAATTTACATTTGACCTTTCAAAAGGTCAACTGGCCATACGTCCTGTGAAAGGTCAGTAGCTCGTGGCTAGAGTAGCGCTAGAAGAGTCAACCTGACCTCTCGCAGGTTGAAAGGGCAGTCCGTTAATCTCTGAAAGGTGAAGAGTCCCAAGTCAACACCGAAAGGGCAAGTGAAAATGCAGTTCCAGTCCAGTCCGTTTTGCAGCAAGTACCAGAGCCTGGGACATCGGGCAGGCCCAGACCACCAAACGAAACAGTATAAATAAAGAGGCAGCGATCAGTCATTCACTCATTATCTGGGAAACTACGCGGAAGCGCTGCTCGAGTGACTTGTGCGCTGAGTTCACCAGTGGCCAGCAAGAGAGCCCGAAGGTGGAAGAAGACAGGCGGCCATAGCCGCTAGAGAGGGGCAAGGCGATGGCAGCCATAGCCGCCAGTGTGACGAGTTAGTAGTTAGCGTGTGTGTATGTGCAGACATTCAGGGTAGATCCAAGTGTTGTGTGCGTACATGCGTGTGAGTGTCTGACGGTGGATACAGTGTTGGGGTGGCAATTCCAGACTGGCGCTCAGACACCATAGCCATGAGATGTGACAAGTTGTTTTGAGCTGAGTTCCTGGCCGAAGGCCATATCTCTGAGTTTTTTGTGTGGGCTGCGCCATCTCAAGTCCGCTTGATTCTGCGTCTGTGGAAATTTCTGTTGCCATTGCCAGCTGCATGTATGCATGTTGAACGTGAGGTGAAGACAAGTCTGATTGCACTGAGAGCTGACGGGAGGGAGGTTCAACTGGCCGGCTAACATCCCCGCCGAGAGCGGGGTGCATTCTGTCTTTTTCTTTCCAGGGGGCATGAGTAAGCGGCAAGGACTGTCTGCACGAGGCGAAAAAAAAAAAAAAAAGAAGGCAAAATCGAAATCGGGACTCTTCTGGCGACGACGTTAGCGCATGGAAGGAGAAGGGAGAGTGGGAGGGTGAGCTTTTGGTAGTTGATTATCCACAGCAACCGCTCACTTTGAGAAACAGAGAAGAGAGAGAGAGGGAGCGAGAAGGAAGAGGGCACCGATGCGGGGCAGAGAGCGTGGGCTGTGGCGTTGAGAGAGGCAGGGGAGTGCATGTGCTGGGCAGACAGGTGAGTGGGCGGATTTGGCGGGGCTGCTGCTGCTGCCCGTGCGCCGATCGTTCCACTCTTCACTGTGACCCAAGCTATTATCATGAAGATGGCTGCCGCCACGTCGATTGCTTCCGCTGCTTCTGTGGCGCCATCTCCGGTTGGGATTGCGACATCAGTGGCTCTTGGCGGGGGTGTTGCAGGCGAGGGCTGCTGCTTCTCTCTCCCAAGCCGCCGTCTCGATACACGATTGGATGTGCTGGTCTTGAATTCATCTTGCAAATCTTGTGAGGGATCAGGGTCCGGACCCCTGCGCGGTGGCCGGCGGCGCGAAGATAGTAGCATCAGCAGCCGCAGAGGAGCTGCTGCTGCTGAGTGTACAGCAGGCACTTCACGGAGGTGGCGCCTCTCCCCCGACATTGGAAGCCGTCGCTTCTCTGCTTCTCGGGGTTTACGCTCGGTCACACCCTGGAGACCCACATTGGCGCAGCTGAAGCTAGACCCTCCGCAAGGCCGTGGAACTGGGGAAGAATCACCCAATGGTCGAATGAACATACCCACTTCTTTTGTCGAATCTCTGGAGAAGCAGATGGAAGTACAAGATGCTGGCATTGTCGGCAGCTCGAGCGGCGATGGTGCCATATCTGCTCCTCCGGATGAAAGAGGAGGAGGAGGGGCTGTTAGATCCGTGCCCTCTTCTTCTTCTTCTTATTCTTCTTCCTCCGTCTCTTCCACTTCCTCTTCTTCTTCTTTGTCTTCCCCATGGGGACAACCGGAAGGAGGAAACGGGGTGGCATCTGGAAGGGTGCAGCAGCAGGGCAAAGTGAAAGCGACGGCCAACGACAGTGCGGCAGTGTCAGTTGAGAAGAGCATGTCGGGATCGGGATCGAGGCCTGATCAGGTGGTCAATGGGCATGTGGTGGAACAGGAGAAGAAAGGGAGGCCTGCTTCGTCGTCGTCGTCATCATCCTCAGCTCGAGGAGCCAGTTCTGGGGCGGGAAACGGAGCTTTGGCAGCAGGAGCTGCATCATCAACTTCTTCTTCGAAGACGAAGCTGGTAGTTGCATCAGCAACCACAGCAGCGGAGAAGAAGATGAAGGCGGGAGATAAGAAAGGTTCTTCTCCGAGCCTATCCAAGGTGGAATCCATCAGCAAAGAAGATCCTTGGTTCAAAAAAGCCCAAGATCAGAAGCTCAAGGTGAGGCTTCCTTTTTTAATATTACATGTTGAATATTAGTAGTATGCAATTAACTAGTATTAAGTTATTATTGTTGCCGTTTATTGAAGCTCAAGGTTAGTTTTTGCTGTACAAAAAGTTTGGTAATGGTCCCAGTATTTTCCAGGTTGTCTTGTTGTTGTTTTCTGAAGCTCAAGGTTAGTTTTTGCTGTACAAAAAGTTGGGTAATGGTCCCAGTATTTTTCGGGTTGTCTTGTTGGAGGGATTCCCCGCCTCCAGTTCAACTTATGGTAAAAGAGTTCCTTTTGTTGGGGAAATAAGGATATCCTGACTTTGAGGCTGTGAGCAACAAAGCTGACGACATATGGTTTCTTTTTCTTTCTTTTGTTACTTCTGCAAGGAATATGAGCGAGAGCGATAGACAGAAATACAAGTTGCAAAATCACGCAGAAGTCCAGAGAGTCATGTACCAAGCAGAGAGCTCAAATGCACCAAGATTCCATCCAAATAAGACCAAACTGTAATGACCTGACCAAACACGGGCGAGACACACAGCTGATTTCTGAGTTTTGCTCATGGAATAAATGCCTTGCTGAGTTTCCCGCTTGTTTCTGAGTTCTTTAAGTTTGTGTGTGTGCGCTTGCTTGTCTGCATGTCTGTCTGAGTGCTTGTCGGCTTGAGTGCGTGTGTGACCCGCAAGAGCACTTGTTCGTTCAGTAGGCCCGATGGGCCGGTACTTGCCTGTGGCCGTGACATTGAGGATTGCAGCGGGGAAAAAACTCAAGCGGGGGGGAAAGAGGCCCGGGCACTTCAAGCAGCAGAAAACACTCAAGTAGCAGGTAGGCCGGTACCACACCAGGTAGAGGTATATGTGCCCGGAACTTGAGGCAGAGCAGAAGAAGACAAAAGTTGGCATTTATAGAGGCCCGGTAGTTGTAGGCTAGGTCTAGACGGGTACTAGTCCAATCAGTCTGAGTCTAGGGCCTGTACGGGCAATATCAGAGTCTGCAATGATGTTTCCCTCCGAAAGGTACCGGTTGCTTGGAGGCCGTGCAGCCTAGGAATCCACTCACCAAGAGGTAAGCAGGCCGGTATAACTCCAGGAGGAGCCAGTTGCTCCTCCTCATTGTGTCGGTGTGCAAGTTTGGCGACACACTGGTTGCAGCGCTAGCACACAGCTGCGCTGCTGGGGAAGGAGCAAGGACACAGAGGAGGAAGAAGACCAGGACTAGGAAGGCGAGCGCCAGAGGTACTTACCTGGCTATGGTGGTTGCCATCTTCATCACCTTGGTGGGCGCTGCAGCAGGAAGGCCCAGTTGGGGCAGAACTACACCAAGGAGCTTCGAGGCAGAGTCAAGCATGGCGGCCTGAGCTAGAGCAGCCATAGCTGCTTTGTGTTGTCCTTTGGATAGCAGGGCAATGCCCTGTAGTCTGCCATAGCCTGAGGAAGAAGGAAGAGGGCCGGCCATGGCTGTGGTGGACCTCAAGTGATACCTGCAGTAGAAGAGGGACTCGGACATTGATTCTGGTTCAGCCATTCAACATTCTTACTATTATTTCTTGGTTGAATAAGAGGGGAAGAGATAAGGAGGAGGAGAGTGGTTGACGAAGAAGAGCATTATCATTCTTCTATGCTGGTGTACATCATCTTCTTCTTCTTTCTTTCTTCTTATTCTTCTTCTTACCTTCTCTTTCCTCTCAAGTTCATTCATTTCTTTTTGCAAGTGGACGGCATTGTACTTTCTGATGAATGTGTACTTCGAAATCATAACAAAGCAGTGAACTCATGTGCCAATGTTATCGCCCTCAGGCCCCACCAACACAGTATCCAATTTCGCTCATCTCTGTCTGGCGGCCAGCGCCCAGCCTACTCTACTGAGCCTATCTAGCCTATGTAAGTTCATGCAAAAGGATCACTTCCGACGTGCAAAAGGATCACTTCCGACGTTGAAGACCAATGTACATGACGTCAACACCAATGCCGACCTCCCACATCCACCAGGTACGTTCTCTCTCCTCCCCTCATCAGACCTTGACCACCCTCTCATGCGCATCCTACCCGAAGACCACCTTCGCCCATCACCCTTATGCGCCCCTGCAGCCCGGCTATGGCCGCCGTGCACCCGCTGCCCTGCAGTGCCCCTCTGGCCTCATAGCGCACACGTGCGCCCCAGCCAGCAGCGCGCATGCAGACACCTGCGCAGCAATGCAGCAGCGTGTCCGAATTGCCTGCCTAGGCCAGGAATACCCTCAGCTTGGCCAGCGGCCTTCGTATATGGAAGTCACGGCCCTGTTTGGCTGCGTGGGCCTGGCTGAGGAAGCGCCCAGTAGCTTCTGGCCGGGCCCCAGTGTCTGCGTCCAGGCCCTGTTCGACAGTTGGGGGCCTGGGCCCTTTTCTTGTTGGTCACGTCCAAGCAGCCTCCAGGATCCAAGTGTTTGCCGTCTTCCCATTGGCTCCCTGGGCCTCTGTGACGACAATTCTGCTTTCTGATTCGCCCGCGGCCACTTTGTGATGTGCCGGCCTCGCACTGCGTGTTCCCAGGGCGCAACCACCCGGCCCTGGGCTCAATTCCTTGACGCAGCTGCTGTCTCTGAAGGGAGCCCATGGAGAGGCTCACGTTGCACTTCAACCAACTTGCGTGCTACAACTGTCTGATACCCATATTGGAAAATGCTGAGATAAGGGCCTCTCGTGGATTTTCCGGCCCGCCTTCACTTAGGGTGGGCACGATGCTTGCTGGGGGCCATAGACCATATCATGTGCATGTTGGCTAGGGCCCCATGAGGGCACATTCCTCACATTCCATCCCCTTAGCTTCAAAAGTTCACTGAGATGCTTCTTACGCAGGAGCCATCCCCTTTACCCTTCTTTCATAATCTGCCACGATTTGAGGTGCTGTTTCAACCAGTTCCTCTCTTGTGAGCCAACGGTCTTTGGATCCATGTGATGCCTGAATCTGATCCGGTACTCCCTCTCTGGTTTCGGCGGTCTTCCTCTACTCACAGGCTTGGGAACAGGCATATCTCTGTGCTCCAAAATGTCGTCGACGTCCACGTCCCCATCCATGGTTGGGGGCAGCATTGATCTCCTTGATGGGAACTGCTGTGTCTCAGCGAAAGGTGCAAGCTCTGTGGAGTGAAACACAGGGTAAATACGCAAGTGACCAGGGATTAGAGTAACGTATGAGGGACCGTCCAACTCACTACCCACGATATCCAAGACTTCCCAAGGACCAAAGTACTGAGGCATTAGTTTCCTAGAGATGCCGAACTCTTGTCTGAGTTCACTAGCCTTGACCCAGACACATTCCCCTACCTGAAATGTTGACTGTCGTCAAGCAATCATTGCTTCTTGAGATTTCTTAATGTGCTCGACAGCCTGCTGCAACAACTTCTTATACTGGACACCAAATTCTATAGGGCCAGGAGTTGCAGCAGATCGGTTTTCAGGCAGGAGGAAGTCGAGAGCAGATCTAGACTTCCACCCAAAATGCAGCTGATTCGGACTGACGCCAGTGGTGCTGTGTACAGCGATGTTGTACAGACTGGTGATGAGAGGCAACTTGTCATCCCAGTCATCTTGGCTGGGCAGTAATGTAATGCCTCAGCAGATGCTGCACCACACGGTTTACCTGTTCAGCTTGACCGTTGGCTTCAGGATGATTCCCGAAAGTCATTTGGAGTTGGCTGCCCATCTGTTCAGCAGCCTTCTTCCACATCTCGCCGGTGAAACAGACATCTCTATCACTAACGATGGACTTGGGCAGTCCGAAATCACACACCCAGTTATCCGTAAATAACTTGATGACGTGATCGGTACTCACTGTTTCCGACATGGCCATTAGTCTAGCGTACTTAGCATAGTTGCGGCACACCTCAGTGCGAGGATTTGCGCGCGCGCAGCGCACCGTGCGCGCCTCACTGCACAGTGCACGACGCGCACGTGCACTGGGAAAATTAAGGTCCAAAAAAAAAAGAAAGTAGTGGTTTCATCATTCCCTACAGCACCCACCCTGGCAAAAATGTTCAACTCGCCGCACATGTTCAGAAACTGTTCGCGCCCTTGGCTCAAAATTTCTTTTTTGGGCAAGGGCTGCCAAATTTTGAATTCTGCAGGCCACTCTCCCAAAAATTTCAAAATCGCCGATTATGAAAATAGGGCTCACAAAAAAAAAAAAAAAAAGAAGAAAAAAAAAAAAAGAAAAGAAAAGAAAAGCTAGGCTACCAGCCGGGCCGCCCGGGTCACCCTATTTTCCCGGACGGCCCGGCCGTGCAAGGACCAGGGAAAATCCTATCATCACAAAAAAAAAAAAAAAAAGAAGAAAAAAAAAAAAAGAAAAGAAAAGAAAAGAAAAAGAAAATAGGGCTCACTCAGCCTCATTCTTGTTTTCTTTTTTAGGCGGGGTGTGCTAAGTGGACTTCCCCTTTTCTTCTGCAAATCCCACACAGTGGTGGACGAATTTGCAAGAAGGGTAGAATTACCCAGTAGTGCCATGCCCCACACTGCCCGAAACTCTTTTTTGTGCAAGGGCTGCCAAATTTTGAATTCTGCAGGCCACTCCCCTAAAAATTTCAAAATTGTGGATTATGAAATAGGGCTCACTGAACCTCATTCCAGTTTTCTTTTTTAGGCGGGGTGTGGTAAGTGAACTTCCCCTTTTCTTCTGCATATCCCACATAGTGGTGGACGAATTTGCAAGAAGGGTAGAATTACCCAGTGGTGCCATGCCCCACACTGTCTCGCAGAGGGCGCACTTCATGTTTGGTGACTCCAGGAGACCACTGCAAGGAATACAAGTGTGAACGATATACAGAAAACCAAGTTGCGAAATTACTCAGATGTTGTGACGAGCGTGAGGTTGAGGGAGAGTCGAGGGAGAGGAGAGAGAGAGGGAGAGAGTGAGAGCACACACACACACTCACTCACTCGACACGACTGAGAGTCGGACGCAGACACAGTGGCAAGGGCACAAAGTCGAAGTCTTGGATTCAGAATGCCGAAACAGCAAGTACACTGAGTACGAGTACAGCAGCTGAAAACTGGTACGAGACTGGTCCCCATACTGTACGGAGAGCCGGTATAAGTACCGGTGACAGGTACGGTACCAGGGGCATTTCAGCGAAAGCCCCGAGGGCAGAACTGAAAAATGCGGTATTTGAAAATGGCGCCCGAATTGCAGCATGGCGCCAGTTGTCCAAATTCCGACGGTACCAAAGGAGGGGTTTGGAAAAAAAGGGTGCCAGGACGAAATTGGGATGCAGCAGAAACAACAAAAAGATAGACCAGGGATCGAGCCCTGGCGGAGTCCGTAACAGATGTCCAAGTAGTCGTGTGCAAGCAGAGAGCGCAATTGAACCGAGCAATACAATGAAGTAATGAGCCAATGTTCGAGCCCACAGGCCACACCAACACAGTATCCAAAGTCGCTCCTCTCTGTCTGGTGCCCAGTGCCCAGCCTACTCTACTCGACTATCCTACCTACAGCTGTGTTCGTGCAACAGGCTCACTTCAACTCTCGAAGACCAATGTACCTGATGTGAACACCATAGCCGACCTCTCTTCATGCACCAGGTACGTATCTCGTCACCCTCATCACACCTCACAGCATCCAATGCAGCAGCGCAGCAGCGTGACTGCATCGCCTACGCGGGCCAGCATGCCTGGCCTGGGCTGCCTCACTTCCTATATGGAAGTGGCAGCCTCCTGGATGCTGCATGTGGCCTGGCTGGAAGCTTCCAGTAGCTTCCGGTTGGGCCTCAGTTCCTGCGCCCAGGCCCGAGACTACAGTTAAGGGCCTGGGCCCTTTACAGTTGGGAACAGCCTGAGTCTCCGGACTTGGGGCAGGGCCGTTTGTTGCATTTGTGCAGGACCCCGGGGTGAGTGCGTCGACAGTACTGCTTTTGCATAGGCCGGTGGCCACTTCACAATATATCGGCCCTGCTTTATGTGTACGTGCACGGGCGCAACTGCCAAGGCCTCGGCCAACTGCACTACGCAGCTTAGCGAGGCTCACGCGTCCACTTCAACCAACTGGCGGGCTGCAACAGCCTGAATACCCATATATGAAAATGTCGAATTTCGGCCTCTGCTGAATATTCAGGCCCGCCTTCACTTAGGATGGGCACTCGGCTTGCTGGGGGCCTCTGTATGCCTGATAGGGGCCCCGTGAGGGCTCATTCCGCGCACCACCAATATATGCTGAAGATTGGCATTCAGGTCGGCATGTCGGCAGTTATTGGTTAGGATGAAGATGCCTGTAGCTCGCTCGTTTTTTTCTGTTGTTTTCTTCTGAATACGTACAGATGCCTGTATTTCTTTCGTTTTTTTCTTTTGTTTTCTTCTGAATACGTAAAGTGGCCCAAGGGGCCTCTCGCCACTATTCACCAAATGCACAAAAGACATACCATATGACAGTGTATGGTTCCATGTTTTAGCAGAACATTCGTTCTAATGTTGTACATTTGGTGAGTACCACTGAGTGGTGGAGCTAGGCCCTGAGAATCACGTGGAGGCATGAATAGGGTCTAGCTGAATTGGTGACCCATAACTCCCGAGCTACGGACGTGAACTCGCACCCATATAATATATTGGTGGTCTGCTCCCACCTCTCCCATATGTGACGCCAGATATGCTTTGTCCTGGACCGGTAGGAATGGACAAGGGCTTGAGTAGGCGGCTTGGCCCGCTGACAGACTGGACAAGTCTGGACGTACTTTTTCTCGCTTCATCAAGCATACCAGGCCACCAGAAATGTTGTACCAAGTTAGCACTAGTTTTCTTGTAACCGAAGTGCCCAGTTGCATCATGATAATCTCCTAGAAACAAACCGAGCAAAATCTCCCTAGATGGAACAACTAATCTTTTGAACCCTGCCTTTTCAAGAAAGAGTAACCCATCCACCATCACAAGCTTGCATATGATGTCCATTGTGACGGGGTCTTCCTTGTAGGCTTCCACCATTGATCGAGTTACATCGTCAAATAGGTCAAACTCAGTTATTAGTGCACCCATAGGCCTCGCTCTACTACTCACTACTCCCAAATGTGCCAAATGAGAACGAATCTTCCGCTAGAACATGGAAAGATACGCCACCATATTTCTTGTCTTCTGTGCATGTGTTGAGTAGTGGAGCAACTGGGTATGCCCGCCCTCCAAAGGAAACCGAAATCTTTTCGTTTGTTTTAACTTTTTTTGCTTCTTTTTTTTGGCAGAAGGGCGTGACTGTGTCCTTTCAGTGCGCCCGTACCTACCCAGGATTGGATGCTTTGTACATTCCAGCAAAAGACGAACAACAACAAAAGGAAAGAAAACAACAATGACTGTGCCATTTTCGGAAAGAAAATAACTCCCCCCCAAAAAAGAAAAAAGAAAATAACGCCCACCAGAGGAGGCATCCGCAACATATCCAGGGTTCCAGGGACTTTCTGTACCCAGTTTCCCTCTGCCTGTCATTTGGCGGGTTTCATGTGCTCTGTTTTCTAACGTTTCTTTCAGTGGCCATACCAACGGGCCAGCCCAGTTGGTATGCCCACAAACTGTTGAAATACAGACCCAAGTTCGAATCAAGATACAATCAAATGACCCAAAATAAAATGAATTACCTGGGGCCGGTCAGTGTAAGCCACCAATACCTACCGGTTTTTAAGGCCATTGACCTAGCAGACCGGTAACTCGAACCTTGCCTAGCCTCGGGCTACCGGTAGGTCAAGTCAAAATTAAAAAAGAAGGGAAAAACAAAAAAAGGAAAAGTACATTCTTCTTTGAAAAAACATAAACTTGAGAAAAACAAAGGAGCTATATCGATCTCGCCTGCCGGGGTGGGCGGGGGGGGTTGGGAGAGAGAGAGAGAGAGAGAGAGAGAGAGAGAGAGAGAGAGAGAGAGAGAGAGAGAGAGAGAGAGAGAGGAGGGGGGGGAGAGAGGACGGGAAGGCAGGAGAGGTAGGGAGTAGACACGGGCTTGAGCAGGATGGTCCATCGTGACGAATTAAAAAGAAGAAAAAAAAAATTGGAAAATCCGCAAGCTTGTGCACGAACCAGAGAGAGAGAGAGTCCATCACCATC
>BFEA01000113.1:702302-718504 GCA_003427395.1 Chara braunii | reverse complement strand
ACAGAGAGAGAGAGAGAGAGAGAGAGAGAGAGAGAGAGAGAGAGAGAGAGAGAGACGCTGAACTGCATGGGGCCCCGCGGTGAGTTGCGGTGAGTTCGCCGTAGTGCTCTCTCTCTCTCTCGTAGTGCTCTCTCTCTCTCTCTCGTAGTGCGCTCTCTCTCTCTCTCTCGTAGTGCTCTCTCTCTCTCTCTCTCTCTCTCTCTCTCTCTCTCTCTCTCTCTCTCTCTCTCTCTCTCTCTCTCTCTCTCTCTCTCGTAGTGAAGACAGTGTTCGGCGGCCATAGCTGCAAGTTGTGCAGTTGACTTGAACTGAGTTTTAAGTGCAAGTTCATTGTTGATTCTGAGTTGGAGAGGTTGGTTTGCCATTGGTTTGTCCATGTATGCATGTTGCAAGCACGTTTGGAGTGCAGTCTGATTTCAAATTTTATTTGGAATATTTTTTTCTCGATTTATTTGCAGTAACCCTGTTCAGAAGTAGCCTGGGGCCCAGAACTCTGCCCCAGGCAACGCAGACCTGAGTTGGTCTGCGCTGGGCCGTGTGACCAAGACACGCCCAGGCCTGAGTCTGTCACGTTTGGCTGTGTGACCGAACGCTGCACACAGGAAATTCACGGGTCAAAGTCAACTGTAGAGTGAAAGGTACCGCACCCAGGCCCTTGGTTGGATACACTCGTTGTGCACAGGTACCCAGACAAGCATCCAGGCCGGAGGAAATTCGGTTTCAGACCAATCTGGGCCTTTGTTTGCATCGAAATCTGGACGGCTGAGGGTGGTAGCATCAGGGGCCCAGACCCCGAGTCAATGCTACATAAGTGCTGACTTTCCTGGCTTGGACATTCATTCTGTCTTATGTCGATGCTGTATTCATGCGTTGACGACGACTCTGGCTCGACGCTGCGAAGCTGGCTGAGCGCTGGCTCTATGCTGGCATTGTGTCTACGGCGACGCGCTGCTGGTCCGGCATGGTGGCTGGCTTGCATTTGTCTTCTTGGCATGCTGACGTGGCAGCTGCCATGCGCTGTCGCTGACGTGGCTGCTGCCACGTGTACTACTGATTTGACGAGGCGAAGCTATGTGATTTGTGTTGCTGTTCTGCTTATTGTCATTCAAGAGGAGATCAAGACTGTGGAGAGATCGTGGATACTAACCTGGTTGTCTTCATGTCGACATTGCTCCAGCATTGATGAGGGACTGATTCGACGTGCCACGTGGCACATTGAGGTTACTTCAGATACTGGTTCAGATTATTGATTATTGAGGTGGTGATTGCGGAGGGAGCCCGAAGAAGCAGCGGGCATTGTTTCTATCCTCCCCATTCTAAGTCTTTCCTCCCTCTCATCTACCTCGTCTGTGGACACAAATACGATTATTGATAATCATCAGCTGGTTGACACTCGTTTGGACTTGCATTGTTGACAACTGTCTTCACGATCTGGGTTCATAGCATATTTATGTGTGTCATCCTTGAATGCTCAGGGGTCCATCCATGCTAATAAATTAAATAAATTAATCCACGTTCTCTGCATCGTCCCAGTTGTAACGGATGTCCCACATGACACGAACTGCTTTTTGCAAGGGACGCGGGATGCCGTTCCTGGCTTGTATAAATAAATTCGTAATTGCTAAAAAGAAAACAAAGCAATGGAAGGATGCTCAGGATACTAAATACTCACACCAGACATTGGCTATGGATTTTTTTTTCACTTCTTTTCATTTGTTGTTTTCTGCAGGTCTCTGTCTCTCCTGGTGGAAGATGGAATCGGTTCAAGACTTACTCTACGATCCAGCGGACTTTTGAAATCTGGAGCTTTGTCGTCAAGTTTGCAGTTAAGTGGTGGTTAAACCAGAAAAAATTCATGTACCGGGGCGGGATGACTCCAGAAAAACAGAAAGACAGACGCAAAGCGCTCGCCAAGTGGTTGAAGGAAGGCCTGCTACGACTGGGTCCAACGTTTATTAAGCTCGGCCAGCAATTTTCAACGCGGGTGGATGTTCTTGCACAAGAGTACGTCGACGAGCTTGCGGAGCTTCAGGTATTTTCTTTTTCGTTTTTGCAAGAAAACGAAAACAAGGATCTGATACATTAATCTATTGGTTGGGCGCAACAGGGCGTGCTGGGAAACGGGTACAGCGTACCATGTGCAGAAATGACATGTGGACACTGTGGAGCATGAATGGAATGGATCTCTATTTTCCTTTTTTAAACAACTAAGCTGTATTATTCTCTCAGTTTCACCGTTCGCTACGTACGTACCACTACTCCTAAGCCTATACAGGAGACCCTACAAGCATACCCACCGTCATAATAAAGGGGATGCATGTTGCTCTGCGCCCATAGGCTGTGGTAAGGGAGTAGGATGGAGCCGCTGGGTGGGGGCAGAGCTAATGCAAAGACACAGCAGTTGTGCAAGTAACTGTGCCTTGGGACCTATGTCTAAGTACTTCCTCTCCCTCACCGCCCCCCCCCCCCCCTCCCCCTCTAGACCATCACTACCTTTCACAGACAAACTCGAAACACCAATTTACCATAAACCGCTGTCTTCGGATGAACAGTGCTACACATCTAGATGTGTATAAGAGACAGCCTCTAGACCATCACTACCTTTCACAGACAAACTCGAAACACCAATTTACCATAAACCGCTGTCTTCGGATGAACAGTGCTACGGGATCAAAATGGCTGGCAGCACCAGCCCAAAAAAGAAAAAAGTCGTGTCGGTGCTTCAGCAAAGGTTGCCGCATAGGTCTTTTCTGCCTCGGCTCCGAGGTAGTGGTGGTTAAGTTTGGGCATTTCTCGATTTATGCATGTCATCCTGGAATCCCCACTTTTATGATCCTGGCCAATTTTGAAGTATACATTCATCAGATAGTACAATGCCGTCCAATTGCAAAAATTAATGAATGAACTTGAGAGGAGAGAGAGGGTAAGAAGAAGAGGAAGAAGAAAGAGAGAAGAAGACGATGATGTACACCTGCATAGAGAAATGATAACGCTCTTCTTCTTTGCCAAACACTGTCCATCCTGTTTGGCGTCATGCTGGTGGAAGAATGGATGGAGTTGTTGTACAACCCCTTGACAGAATACAACTCTTCATCCCACGTTTCGTGATCCTGAATGATTAAAGAGTGGAGAAGTTGGAACACAGTCTGGTTTATTTCCTCAGCCAAACCGTTAGCTTCGAGATGTCGGCCAGATGTCATGCATAGTCTGAGGCCAGGGAGTTGGGACGTGAAGTCCTTCCATTCGGTACTTGTGAAGCACGGGTCCTGATCATTGCAAGAGTTTTCGGGGTTCCGAACTGCAAAATGTACTTCTGTTCGAACTCACGGATCACCAATTCGGTTGGGGCATGAGATGGCAAAGGAATCAGATCGATGAATTTTGAGAAGCGGTCAACAATCACCATCACTTGCGAATAGCCGTTCTTACTTACCTTTCCCATGTCGGTGAAGTCGATAGAGACAGACTCCCCGGGACCATCGGGAATATGAAGGGGTGTAAGTAGCCCCATGGGCTTTTGTCGACATGGTTTGATTCGTTGACAGACTTGACACTCAGCCACAAACTTTTCAGCAGATCCCTTTATATCAGGCCAATCAAACTGTCTCAATAGGTTTACGTATGTCTTTGCCATGTCGAACTGTCCACTCCGGCCATGAGCCAAGTCCAAGAAGTGCATGCGGAGAGGCTCATGGTTGGGCAGACACAAACGGTCGTTCTTCCCATAGCGTCGAAAAAACAGTCCTCCATATTCGTGAAAATCAGGCTGACTGTTGGGGTCAGCCAGCAACTGCTGAAGGATGGGAGTAAGGTCCAGGTCCTTCGCAGTGTGTTTTAGGATCTCCTCCTTCAGTTTCTTTTGGAGGTCATAGGAATTCACAAGGCAAGGCATGTACTCGGGGTGGCGAGACAACGCATCAACAACTCGATCATAACAACCCTTTTTATGTCTTAGCTCAAAGTCAAACATGTCGATCTCATGGAACCAGCGAAGTAATGTAGGGGATAGGGTGGTTTGATCTTCGATCCACTTCAAAGTCTCATAATTTGAGAACACTTTATAGTGGCGTCCCAAAAGATAGTGCTTCCAATGGTCCAAAGCCATACGCAAAGCATAGAGCTCGCGCATGTAGGTGGAAGTAACTATCTTTTTGTTGGGCATGCGTTTGCTGTAGTACTCGAGCGGCCGCAAGCCATTGCCGTCATCTTTTTGCAGCACTGTGCCAATCCCATACTGGCTCACATCGGTACGAATGTTAGTTTAGAATTTGCAATGCGTAGTGCATGGTAACTTGCCAAGGCCTCTTTCAAGGCTTGAAATGCGGTCTCACATGTTGCATCCCTTGCATAAGGTACATTCTTACTTGTCAATCGGGACAACGGGCGAGCAACAATAGAGAATCGGGGCACAAACTTTCGTTAGTAAGATGTGAGACCAAGGAAAGAACGCGGTTCACAAATGTTCGCGGGTTGAGGCCAGTTGCGTATGACCTCAACCTTGGTTGCCTCAGGCTCGAGGCCTGCAACAGACAACTGATGCTTAAGATAAATGGCGCTATCCCTCCCAACTCTATTTCTCTAAGTTGGGATGGAGTTGTGTTTTCTTGAGGATGATGAACACTTCATCAAGGTGCTTCATATGTTCCTCGATGGATTTGCTGAAGAGTAGAATATCATCGAGATACAACACCACAAACCGACCAATCTGTTCGCGAAGGCTCTTGTCCATAAGGCTTTGAAAGGTGGTAGGTGCGTTCGTAAGACCGAACGACATTACGGTAAATTTGTAAAGCCCATCGCGTGTCTTGAACGAAGTCTTGTGCTGGTCTGCCGGATCGACTTCAATCTGGTGCTATCCAGACTTGAGGTCGGTCTTGGAAAAGACCTTGCACCCACCTGCAACATCAAGCAAGTCATCTATGCGTGGCAACGGGTATGCATTATTTTTTGTGATGCGGTTTAGACTGCGAAAATCAATACATATCCAAAGTTTGGCTCCTTTCTTTGGGACAAACAAAGCAGGGGCACCAAATTCAGACTCACTAGGATTAATCCATCCCTTGTCGATCATTTCAGCGATTTGTTTCCGGAGTTCCCCCAACTCGTCGGATCTCATTCGCTATACACTTTACCTAGATCAAGTCGCAAATTACGAATGGAGATGACCGAATCTAAAGTAGAGTCATTTAGATTAGGGGTAGGTAGAGAAGTAAAAGTGCTAGAAATAGATTTATTAGATGAAGTAATATTAGCACTAGCCGCAAAAGTAGATGGCACATGAGTAGGCCGAATGAAGGCAACATACAATTTTCATCCTCTTTATGCTCGCGCCACTTCTTGCAGAATTGCATGACATTGAGAAAAGTCATTGCGGACTCGTGCTTCTCATCCAAGAGGACGGGAAACTCGTTCCCTTGAGCATCTTTTACCATGAAAACTGGCTCTTTCCACTTGGTCCATTCCCATGGGGACTGCAGCCATCCCAAGCCAAGGACTGTGTCGAAGGGACACTTGTCAAAGACATAAAAGTTCAATGCGTGGGTGACTGTCTTGTCCTTGTCAAAGGTGGTGCGCACATCTTTGACTGCATACGCAGATGAGACAACTTCTTTGTTGCCTACTGGAGTCCGGCAAGGGTTCTGCAAAGCCACTTGCTTCATTCTCAAGCCCACTTTGCGTATCCCGTGTTGTGATATGAAGTTAGTCGTAGCACCACAATCAATCAACACACGGAGATAGCGGTGGTTTACGAGAAGTTTAAAAAAGATTAACTTCACTGTCCCTTGAGCATTTTGATGTTTCATCTCAACACAATGCTCTAAGTGATAGTGAAAGTCGATTGTCTCAGACTCCTCCCAAGGCTCAACATACAAAGCATGACAAGATTTAGCCTTGGAATCAGCAAACGATGGGGCTTTAAGAGAGGACTCCTGATCTGCATCAGGTTCAGTCTCCCTTGTCGTAGAGGGTGCTGATGCAATGAATTGCAGGGAGATGCGGGCTGTACACTAATTTTGTTGTTGCCTGTTTTGTGCTTTCCGGGATTCGAACCCGTGACTTGCAGTGTGTTTGTAGTGTGTGACTGTTTTTGAGGTTTATTGGGCTTGAACCTTGAACCTGTCGCTAGTAGTCTCTACTTCGTAGTTTTAGGCCACTTAGCCTTGTTGTTTTGTCCTTTTCTGCCCTTCTGGAAACTGGTAGGCCCGTAGGTATTTCTTTGTGTGTCCTAGCCTTGGGTTCCCTTAGTCTAAGATTCCATCTAGATGCATGTAGGTAGATCTTGACTGTTGGGCCGTAGATGTTTTCTGTTTGGACGGTCAGATAGGTCTGTAGGTGGTTACTGTGTTGTAGGTTTAAGGAAGTCGGGTAGAAGTAGGCAGGGGCCGACGAATTTCGGGTTCTGCTTCGTCATTTTTTTTCACAAAGTGCTGCTGGAGGTCGCGGCTGGAGCTGCACTAATTCAAAGTGCCCGTTCGTCTTCCTCATTGAAGGGAAGTTGACGACCATAACTGGGCTTACCTGGCTGGTGCGGAATTGGCCTAGGGACATCAGGCCCTGCTCTGCGTGGTGCTTCCTCCATAGTTGTCCTATTAGGGTTTTGACAGCTGCCATCGAAGCAACTTCTCTATGCCTGCTTCGAAGTGGCAGATCTTCATCTTCATCGATTTGCTGCTCTTCTTCATCATCCTGGGAGCTGCGCTCCCCTGCTGASTGGACACTTCATSTGCAGTGGGCTTCTTGAGTGGTGCAGAGGGGTGTTGGATTTAGGAGGGTGTGTGGCGATTGGCAGGCTTGATAGGTTGGGTGCCCGCAGGCACCATAGCTAGAGCTTGAGGAAGAGGGTGGAAGAAGAAGACTCCCAAAGTGTTCGATGAAATCTTGTAAATAATTGGTCCATGGATGTTGATAACGTGGTTGGGATTCTTGGAACAAGTATTCTGGATTGATTGGAGGAGGATGAGGGATTGCAGAATTGAAATTCGTTTTTCAATTCTCTGTGTATTTTGAGCTTCTGCTGTGCATATCTCCTCTCTGGTTTTGTGTGGATTTGCCTCCTTCGAGTCTACTCTGAAATTGCATGCGTGTATGGGAACGTGTGAATTCGTTGTGGATTGAAGTTCAATTGGGTATATAACACTGATGCAAAGTCTATGCTCGATTCTGCTTTCCTTCCGGCTTTTAACTATCTTGTACTTTATGGTTAGTTTTCAGGCAATGCAGGCAACCCCTTTTCTTCATTCTAGCCTTCCATTCAACCTCATTTATCCGGAGGTCCAGCGAAGGTTTAGTACTTGCGTCCTCCGGTTTGGTCGGGATTTTGGCTCCCTTTGGAAGTGCGACAAAGCTCCTTGCTGAATTTCGATTTTGGTTTCCCTTGGCATGGGCAATCTTTTTAAAGGCACTGAATTTCCCGTCCTGATTGTTCATGTTAGATTCTTGAGTGGAAGAGCAGGCTGTATCAACATCTTGTTCTTGGTCGTCGCCAAGAGTGGGGTCATGTGCTTCGGCCTCCCCTTCCCCTTCCAGTAAGTCAAGCGCAGCTAGGCGGTTGCTGCCACGAAATCGCCCACTAACAAAAGTTTTTTTGCTGCTTGCTACGGTAAGGAGGTCTCCCGCCTCCAGACTGACCACATCCTTCATTAAGGAAAAAAGATTCAATGAATCTGAAGAAATCTCTGCCTAGGCGATTGGTTAAGTGTGTGGGAACTGTACCTTTAACTACGTCGAAATGCAATTGTGTAGTCAGCTTCAATCCGGTGTCGCAAAGAGCTTGCTGACATGCAATTGCAACTTGTGCATGGTGCACTTCCACTTGCTGCGTTTAAGTTTATCAAGTTGTATCCTCACTCTTGTTACGGCATGTGGGTCTTTATATTGGGCTACTAATATATCCTCGAGAGTCGGAGTGACTTTAAGAGACTCTGATAGTTTGATCTTGGAATACCTAGCTTGCACGACTTGGACTTCAAGGAGGCCCCTTACGATAGGTTCGACGTTCGTCCCTAGGATCAAGGACTGGTTCACTCTTTGAGTGTCGTGTACCTCAAAGTAGGCTCTCATGGAGCTGATCCAAGACTCTACATCCTCCTTGCCATCATACCTAGACAGTATCATCGTCGCCTTCCTGTCCATGTATGGACTATTATAGTTGGGGCCAGCTATTGCGAGATCCGAACCCAGGGCTGCGGCAGCTGCAGAATTTCCTGCGCTGCCGCTTGTAGAGGCAGTGGGAACTGTATCTGTCGCAGGTCTTGACTGATTAACCACCAAACTCAACGAAGAAGACTCATTTGCATGTAAGGAGAAGAATGGAGAGGTGCAAACGTAGAACGGGGAAGAGAACTTGAGGTTTGGTTCTGATGCATGCTGGTCATTTGCAGTAATTGATCGCGATGCTTTCTGGCCATTTCAGCCACCTGAGTATGCATTTGACTCATTTGAGATTTCACACTCGGGAGTTCGTTGAGCAAATGATAATTTACAAGCGCACACACATACACAACCAGATCTTTCTTAAGATCTGCATCAGATATGTTTGGGACTGTTTTGAAAATAGCCTCAAGTTCACCAGCAATTGTTTTCCGCTTTGCCTCTTCCACCTTTTCGTCCTCAGCCAATTCTTTTTGATAGAGGGCGTGATACAATGGTTTATCAGCCTCATCCACTGCATCCATACGAGCCTTTAACATATCAGAAAGCTTAGTTGGTGCCATGTTGGAACCACTAGCTCCTTCCGTTGCCATGGCCTCTCTTGCTCTTCTCTCTTGTCCGCGCGTCTCTACGGGCATGTACTGGACTTCAGCAAAAGAAACAAACTGAAAGAACAAAAGAGAAGGTAGAACTCCTAGCCGGAGCGGCAAAATATATGGACTAGAGAGCAACCAAGAACAATCAAGATAATACATTATATTCGAAAGAGAGTTCTGATTCCGCGTTCAAGTCCGGTCAGAATTACGGTCAGACCAAGTACAAGATCCCCTTGAGCCTAATCCAACTGGCACCGTCAAAGTACAGCAAACCAGACTACAAATAACATCAAACAGCAATGGAGAATTGAGTGGTATAAGGTGCAGGTTAAGCATTGGATTGTGCATCATTAGTCTGACGAAACCCTTAGGTGCACAACACTTACACGAGTGGCCCGGACTCTGAGATGAAGTATAACTCACCCCCCTTCCTCATATGGTCTTCCTAACCCTACTCGCTACCTCTACACTAGTGTCCTATCATGTAGGAGGGTCTCACTTCCAACCCCAAAGTGCAACGCCGGATCCCCCGCCAATGCTGAAGAACAAAGTAATAACTTGCAGTCCGTAGATGCAGAATGGCTACCTCCCTCAAAATCACCTACTTGGGGGAGGCCCTTAAGTCACCAAGTATCTCCCTCAGGTTAGATTCCAGGTGCGAGTGCCTCTCACTGTCGCCTCTCTCAACTTGCCGCATGAAGTCCTCTTGATGTGTCTCGCGACCACTTACTTACTCTCAATCACCCTGGTCCGGTCGGTGTCGACCCAGCACGACCTAACCAGGTGCAGGTGGGGGCAGCTTCCCCACTTCCCACTTTGGACCAGGGTGGATAAGTCAACTCTCACCAGCAAGTAGAATCCGCTCTGATACCAATGTATGATCCTGGCCAATTTCGAAGTATACATTCATCAGATAGTACAATGCCGTCCAATTGCAAAAATTAATGAATGAACTTGAGAGGAGAGAGAGGGTAAGAATAAGAGGAAGAAGAAAGAGAGAAGAAGACGATGATGTACACCAGCATAGACAAATGATAACGCTCTTCTTCTTTGCCAAACACTGTCCTCCTCCTTATCTCCTCCGCTTATTCACACAAGAAATAATAATACAATGTTGAATGGCTGAACCAGAAATAATGTATGAATCCCTCTTCTACTGCAGGTATCACTTGAGGTCCACCATAGCCATGGCCACCTCTCTCACTCTTCACTCTCATAGGCCGAGGCTATGGCGGACTACTGGGCCTTGCCCTGATGTCCAAACGACAACCCAAAGCAGCTATGGCTGCTCTAGCTCAGGCCGCGATGCCCGACTCTGCCTCGAAGCTTCTTGGTGTAGCTCTGCCCCAACGAGGACCTTCCTGCTGCAGCGCCCACCAGGGTGATGAAGATGGCTGCCACCATAGCCAGGTAAGTACCTCTGGCGCTTCCCCTTCTTCCTGGTCTTCTTCCTCCTCTGTGTCCTTTTTCTTCCCCAGCAGCGCTGCTCCAAGCTAGTGCTGCTCCAGCCAGCGCTCCAACCGGTGTGTCACCAAACTTGCACACCGACAATGAGGCTGGGCTCTTCGCCCGGCCTGGAGATATAGCGGCCTGCTTGCCTCTTGGGAGGTGACTTCCAGACCGCTCGGCCTTCCAAGCAAGCTGTACCTCCTCCCTTTCGGAGGGAAACATCATTCCAGACTCTGATATTGCCCGTACAGGCCCTAGACTCAGACTGGTTGGACTGGTATCCGCCTGAACCTAGCCTACAACTACTGGCCTCTAAAAATGCCAACTTTTGTCTTGTTCTGCTCGGCCTCAAGTACCCGGCACATCTACCTCTTCAGGGTGTGGTACCGGCCTACCTGCTGCTTGAGTGTTTCCCGGCTGCTTCAAGTGTTGCGGGCCTCTTCACCGCCACTTGAGTGTTTTCTCCGCTGCAATCCTCAATGTCACAGGCGGCCTTGAGGGCCCAATGAACGAACAAGTGCCCTTGAGGGTCACCCACACACTCAAGCCAACAAGCACTCAGACAGACATGCAGACCAGCAAGCGTGCACACACACAGACTTAGAGAATTTAGTAGCAAGCGGGAAACTCAGCAAGGCATTCAGTCCATGAGCAAAACTCAGAAATCAGATGTGTGTCTCAGTCCATGTTTAGTCGTGTCATCACACCACACTAAAAAAACCGCTAATGTAAGAAATCTCAAATCGGGCCTGTCGACAGTCGGTCGGGCAACAGCCCAGATTGTTGCAAGATGTATCAAATCTCTAGTCAAGGCCTGGACCGTGGCGCGATCTTAAGAAGTTATGAACACATGACAATCCAGGCCGTCGACCAAGTACCACTGGGTGAACGACCCAGATGGGCCAATAATCTGCCTAGTGGACCTAGAATCTGTAGGCCTAACGCTGCCCTCCTAGACAGTACTGGTACTGCTTGTGTGTGTGTGTTCAGGCTTGCATGCGTATGTGCGTGTGTGTGTGCGTGCATGTTTATTCCCTCCACTTCACTCTGCCTCTTTGATTCTTGAGCCTTTCTTATTCTTTCCTTTGCTTTCATCTCCGGTCTACACTTCTTACGTCACTTTGTCTTCTCTCCATCTCTTCTTTGGCTTATCCCCTTCCCCTTTACTTCGCCCCTTTTTCGAGACAAGTGGGCCATTATGGCACACAGGGATGCAGGAAGCTCGTGCTCAACTGCATCAACGTGTCGAGCCTCGTCCGTGAGAGGCACGGTAAAGGGGGAGTTACAAAGAAGAATGATGAAAATGAATGGTTTCAGTGTGCTCTTCATGTTTGCCTTGTGTGATTTTACATCACACGACTTTCCAACTTGAGTAATGAATAACCTCATGCATGATGGATTACTCCAATCAGGAAGTTGCCGATATCATACAGTTACGACTCTGGCGAGTCTCTTTGAGTGTCTCCAACCACTCTGGCTAGACCTTTCTGCTCGAGCGAGCTGCGAGTCTGGATTTTGGAACCTGGTTACCAGACATTGCGTGGTTTCTTGACTTGCTTGGGTCTAGACGAGAGAATTGAGATTCGCTGTTCACTTCTTGATTCTATCCTGGCACTCACTCCGCTCGCCAGAGCCAGAGTCGCCTGGTTTAGGGCGCCGCAGCGACTCATCACCAAACTCACCTGACTCCCGTTTGTAACTTACAAACGCGTTTGGTATTGTCAGGTCCAGGCGCCTGGCTGGTTTACCATGTATAGCATATAGCTACAATATTAGAGGATTGTGGTATGTAAAACCACGATTTCGAAAACTTGAAGTCCAAAGATCCAATATTAAATTCCCCCTAGGCGGGAGTTGTCTCTATGTCGTAGAATGAAAATCGAGTTGTTTTATCATTTGTTTCGCAAAGTGCGCTCTTTTAGTTCATCGATACGCGGCAATAACATATAAGGTGACCGTTGTCGGGGAAGAAACCGAGACTAGGGTATCTGCCCGATATTTTTAAATGTCGGACAATTTCTGACTCCTGTAGACATTTTCAAATCCGATGACTTGATGAGGCTAATGTATCTGCCAACAAGTTATTTGGACCAACCTATGACCGAGTGGTTAATTTTTTTTTTTTTTTTATCGGACGCTTGTGACATTCGGTGAGAGAATGGGGAAGATCGGCAGTGTGGCCGGTTATATTTCACTTTTGGCGAGGTCGCTGGGGTGTTAGGCCATCGGAACGCTTAGTCTAACTCCCATCCTAGTGAAGCAGCCACGCGATTCACAACCTAAGGGGCTAACAGGGACCACCACGCCAGGGTGCACGGCCGCTGTAAGGGTTGAATAAGCATGCAGTCGTCAGGGGCTGCGACTCAGCTAATCCGAGAGAAGGCTGCGCCCGACCTTAGTATTTTTTTTGTTAAGGCCGAGCGCGAGCCGGCTGCGGGATGGTGAAGGTAGGGCACCTGGCCAAGGGGCTCAGAGCCCAGCCAATTGAACAGGGGGGGGAGTTGGCCTGCCAAAGGCCTGAACCTTTGAGCCTGCTAGGCCTTGTCGAGGGCGGCCTGGTGACTGGGGAAGCTCTTCTTATAAAGAGCTGCGCCTATCATACCATGGGAGCGGCTGTGGGGGAAAGCAGTCCGGCGCGGCCAATTTCGGTCGTGCGATCAAATGAGATCGTGAGGCTGAAACCAACTGCGCAGAATAGCAAGGTGTCTGCATAAGGATGACACGTATAAATCGAGAAAAGGTCCAGATCTTTTCTATGTTTTTAAGTTCGATTCATTCTGGAATCTAACTCGGGTCTATGTCTCAGTAATTCGTGGCTAGAAAGCCACGAGACTGAGTTGTCCGTTGACTTAAGCCAACGGAAAAAAAGGGCGGGGGGGGGGGGAATAAAGCAAAGACGAAAGACTTGGAGCCACATGCCGCATTCTCACGAAGTTGGGAGCTGTAGCTCCCAGCACACCTGTTAGGCACCCGTTTTTACGGGCGCCAGTTTCGTGTTTTTAGAAAGCTTTTGTTTTTGTTTTGTTTTTCTATTTTTTTGTTGTTGGTTTTTTTGCTTTATGCCCACCCCCCCATTTCTCCTAGTCACGAGGAGGGGAAACAGCAAGTATGGCGGCGTATCTTTCCATGTTCAAGCGCGGAATTCATTCCCATTTTGCATATTTGGTGAGTGGAGGCATGGGGTACATTTTCGTGATGTTACCCCCAGCCCCGCCGCACCCTAATTGCATTTGGATTTGAACTTGAGTGTGTATTTTATTAGTTCGTGGGTTCCCAACCGCACCACGAAATGCCCCACCTTGTTGGTAGGGTCTGGAGGCAGAGGAGACAGGCAGCAGCTGGTAGGCATGCATCCTTCCCTCATCTGGATTTGAACTTGGGCCTGTATTTCAACAGTTTGTGGGTGTCCACTAGGAATGCCCCCATTGGCCTGGCTGCAGCTGGTTGGACTTGAGTCTGTGTTTCAACAACTCATGGGGTGCCAACGGGCCCTACTGGCAAGACCCTGCCTCGATGACAGGGAAATGCAAACAACAACAAAAAACAAATTCTGGGGGAAGAAGAAAGAGGGGAAAAGATCGGGATAAAAAATTGAAAGAGATCATACTTTCGACTTTGCGCCTATAATTTTTTGATTGCCGAAATTATTTGTCTTGGCCCTGAAACTTTTTCTGTGCGTAGTTGGGCACCTATCCCACATACTCTATTTTTTCAGATTTTTTTATTCAGTGACTTTTTAATTAAAAGTCTACAAACTCGGGGTACTTTTGGTGTCCCCCATAGCGGGGCTGCCACAAGTTGTCCCCTTTTTTTACTTGGTCGCCTTGGAGTGTGAGGAGCAGGGGGAAAGAGTGGGTAGGGGTCCCAAAGTGACGAGCTGCAGCTGAGTGCAGCCTAAAAGAAAAGAGAGAAAAAAAAAGAGGAAAAAGGTGAGAGGATGGAGAGTAACGAGGTAAGTTTTTTCTTCTTCTCTTCTTTTTCTTTTGCTCCTTTTCTTCTCTTTTTCCTTTTCGTTGATTCCCCTTGATTCTTGCTTTGCCTTCAGCCAGTTTCGTCTGCCCCTTCTTGGAATGTGCAGTGGGAAGGAGCAGTAGGGGAGGAGCATGAACGTGGTTGTTAGAGGGGGGAAGGTGCATAGTGAGGGCAGTTGCTGTGCCTGGAGCAGCACAACAAGGAAAGGTTTGGTGCAGCCTCTCCCTGATGCACGCGACCTGGGAAAAAGGCCAGATGCTTCAGTTTTTGAAGGGCCCTGGTTCCCTTAGGGGAAAATCAACACCAGGGGCCCTTGAGCTTGACTTCAGATCAAGGGCCCAATAGGGATCCAAATTTTTATTTGTGGGCCAAGTTGCTGCCCACAAGTCTCCAGCACGTATAAACGCTGGGCTGCTCCCCAGCTACCTCGCACTTGTGGTGAGGCTGCCCACACTCACATTGAGTGCTGGCCAGATGCTAAGGGAGGAGCTGCTGGAGGAACGGGAGATCTGCAAGGTTAAGGTGCTGGAGGTCTGCAGGGAGGAAGGAGGTGAGGCTAGGTGGCAGCGGCCATAGCCGGCAACCATAGCCTTAGCGGTGGTGCGCAGCCGCGACGTCAAGTGTTATGGACTCAGCCAGGGCTCAATCCCTGGTCCACGGGTTACCACCCGCCAGGCTGTATTTTTGAGTCGCTGATCTCCGGTTCCTGACTGTTGGCGCCCTCTGAAGTTTGCGCCCGTTCCCGTTCTCAAATCCCTCTTCTGGCACTTTCGGATTTCGATACTTGGCGCCATCCGGCATTCTAGCGCCCAGGCTCAGACCTTCGATTTTCAGTGTAGCCCCGAGGCAAATTGCACTTCTGCCCTCGGACTCAACTTGAGTCCGGTACTTCTGTACCTTATGTATTCCTTTATCCTTTGAATATATCAAATGTTCTGGAATACGATTGACAGAGTTTATAATATTTTTGTTATTTACAACTCTAGGGGCAATGATATTATCTAGTGCAAATGACTTAATAACCATTTTTATCTCTCCAGAATGTCTTGGATTAGGTTCTTATCTATTAACTGGATATATCAAAAAAGATATCCGCTCAAATGAAGCAGGTATGAAATACTTGATTATAGGAGGAACTAGTTCATCAATTTTCGCTTATGGTTTATCTTGGTTGTATGGCTTATCTGGAGGAAATATTGATTTAAAAAGTATTGCATATAGTTTTTCATATCTTAATCCATTTTATAATCTAGCTAGTTGGTTTGATTATATTTGTATTATTGTTGGAATAGGGTTTAAGCTTTCAAGACCGGACTCAAGCTGAGTTTGGGGATTCAATTTTCGGCCTCAGTGCTTGTGCTTCAGTGTGACTTGCTGCGACATTGTGTACGGAACCAAGATTGCGACTTTGCCACTTTGTGTCTGCGTCCGTCGAGTCGTGTCGAGTTGAGTGAGTGTGTGTGTGTGCTCTCACTCCCTCCCTCTCTCTTCCCCGAGCTCACTGCTCTACCTCCGCCTCGTCACACTGGTATCGGAGCGGCTTCGACCCTCCCTCCTGCCTTGTCCTATCTTCATCGTCGTTGTCGTCGTCGAGTTGCCACGCCATCGACATCATCGTAACCTCGTCACCATCGGCGTCGCCACGTCATTGCCATCGTCGTCTTCGTCGTCGCTGCCACGTCATCGTCAGCGTTGCCTCGTATCCTCTACCACGTCATCGTCACCACCGCTGTTGCCATCGCCGACGCGCGGGTAAGTTACTAGCAATTTTTTTTTTTTCTCTTTCTTTCTCTTCGTCCCTCTCCACATTTCTTCTTCTTCTTCTTCCTCGTCGTCATCGTCGTTTCTTCTTCTTCCTCTTCTTCTTTCTTCCTCTTCTCCTTCCCCCCCCGATCCTCTCTTCCCCCACCCGCCCTCCCACGACTTCGCCATCTCCACGCGATCCTCCCGAGCGACCCCTCCGCCCTTCCCGACCCTGATTCCCGCGCGATTCCCCATGCGCTTCCCGCTCGATTCCCCGATCCCGACTCCCTC
>BFEA01000113.1:677900-701812 GCA_003427395.1 Chara braunii | reverse complement strand
CCCGCCCTCCCGCCCTGCGGAATTTTTCCCCACGTTCCCCCCCCCATCACCATCACCATCGTCATCATCATCATTGTCAATCTAGCCGTGGAACCCCCTTTTTAATCCTACCTACCACGCTACCACCCAATCAATCATAGATAGGATCGTTCCGCCCTCGATTTACTTCGAAACTCATATATTCCTTTATTTATTATTATTTTTAGAATTTATTTGAAATTCTTGTAGTTCCCCACCCATCACCATCACCATCGTCATCATCATCATCGTCAATCTAGTCGTGCAACCCCCTTTTTAATCCTACCTACCACGCTACCACCCCATCAATCGTAGATAGGATCGTTCCGCCCTCGATTTACTTCAAAACTCATTTATTCCTTTATTTATTATTATTTTTAGAATTAATTTGAAATTCTTGTACATTCGAAATACTTTAATTAGTTATCGACATTTCTTTCTCCAAAATATTTTTCTTTTTCAAAAATTTGAAAATAAGTAGAATTAATTATTCTTTCTCGGCTTTTCTTCCTTGAAATTCGAAAACAAGTTTAATTAATTGTTCTTCGAAATTTTTGTATTTCAAAAATATTTTAGAATTAATTAAATTCCTTCCTAAAATACGTTAGAACTTAGAATTAATTAATTCTTCTTCAACATTTCTGCAAGGAAAATGAGCAATAGCGAAATTACAATGTCCAAAACGCACAATCACATTGAAGGCCAGATAGAATCACAGTGTCCAGAAAGCAGAAATGCACCAATATAACACTTATGGAGCCTTGGGTACTTTGACTAATTCCTAACGAAGAGGCCTGGGAAGAGGCCTGTGACATGGTAGAGGAGGTAGCCATGGTCACACCTGTGTTAGCTATACTCCTAGCCCTGGCGCTGGCCTCAGCGTCTCTCGTCCTCCGCAATGCCGCCCTCTCCCTAGCTTCTCTCCGCAATCTCCTTTCCTTTCCTGGACCTATCTCTAGGAAGGTCAAAGGCCGACTGAGAGCAGCTCTACGAGTAACCCTAAGATCCTCCACTAACTCCTCCTCCTCACTACTAGCAGCTTCACTCATGAGCTACAGTGTGTGTGATCTAAACTAGAGTCCACACCGAATCCTACCTCAGCATGACACACAACCGGGTATGAACAATCAACTAATTCCGGTCGCCCTAGAGAGAAGTAGTCAAGTGGTAACCAGCAATCAATGTCGGGTCCTACAGGTAAGTTCAGTTCTACTTTTAGATTACTCTTACACAGAATACCATGCAGCAAGGAAGGAACTAACCTATCTGCAGTTGTCTATCAGTTGTTAACAAGTCCGTACAACTAAGTAATCAAAAATAAAAATATATACCTGTGGAGATGCATGCTGGATGGCATTTCATCTAATTAGTGCCACAGCGGACCATTACCGGAATCCCCCCTGGCTCCCTGTATCCTTCTTGAGTCGTCACTTTGTGTCAACGCCCTTAGCATTTGGTTGAGCGACTTGTCTAAAGGTGTGCAATCTGGCCCACCCCTGTGCCCCAAGTCTACGCCAAACCTGCCAGCCCCTGCGCTTTATTTACCCTCACATGCAATGAGCCTTACACCCGGTTTGATCTGGCTGATCAAGAGGCAGTTTAAGGACAGCCCCTAAGGTCCTCAGGAATTATTTAACGTCGCAGACAGGACGATGATCACAGCCAGAGTCAACACCGAGTCCTGCCAGAAATATTTATAGACGGTCTGGTGAGCGGCTGTTCAAAGGGCTCGCATGCCTTGCATGACCTCTAATGCGCAGCAGCAGAACCAAGGACTTGCGGCAAAGCATGCGTGTACTAGTCCCAGCGGGTTGGCATGGTGACCGCGACTCGAGTGCTTTGTCTAGGGCCCCTAAGAGGCTTCGCCCGTCTCCCACCAGCTTGCTGCCCAGGAAGAATGTCGGCTCTCAAGGTTGAGCGCTTGCGACACCTCACATTGAGAGGACTCTCAAGTCAGAACTCACTTCCTAACGGTAAGAAGTAATGAAGAGAACAATGTACCTCATAATGCGCCCCCAACCACATATTTCTTATCGACAACTTGATGTGCAGTTTTGATGATCGGTCTTTGCCTCGGCACAACCAACAGCAGAATGCAGTTCCACGTCGGCTTAAATGCCACATCAGCGGGTTCTCATCATCCATCGTACACCCCTAATGTCACCACATAGCTTCCTGGCGCGCCCACAGACCCTGGGCCGCCTATTCACTCAACGCCCAAGCCTGATTACTGCCCCACACCTCATGCGAAGCACCAAACAGCTATTGCGAAGAGTCAATGAAGCGCAGTTCGAACCAACTCTAATACCAAATTGCAATGAAAATGAGCAATAGCGAGATGACAATGTCCAGAACTCACAATCACATTGAAGGCTAGATAGAATCATAGTGTCCAGAAAGTAGAAATGCACCAACATAACACCAATGAAGAATCGTAACACTGAAAACCAATGTCAATGAGAGCTTGCTCTCGCCACCACCAACATGAGTGTCCAGGCCCTATCTCCCCACTTGGCGCCCAACCTACTTCCTACACAGCTACAGTCTGCCTACTACTTGACGTCAGCAGCCCACGAAGTACTTGAAGATGTCGCCCAATGCAGACCATCGCCAATACGAGGTATGTGCCCTCACATCATCATCATCATCATCATCCTTCTCTCTTTCCCCTGACTCACTCCCACGTCTTCCCTCTGTACACCCGAAGACCACCCCTGCGCCTCACTGTAGTCCAAGCCCATCCAGCTATGGAGGCTGGGCTATGGCGCTGCCCTCAGCAGCGCCCTGCTTCCTGCACGACCGCACGCGCTAGCACCTTGCCTCTTAGTGCCAGCAGCAGCGTACGAGTGTCCGCTCCAGCAGCGCGGCTGCCAGCATGCAAGTGCTGAATGAGGCTCCAGGCAGCGAGCTCTTTCCTATATGGAAAGAGCCTGCCTGCCTTCGCAGCCTGGCTGGCCTGGGCCTGGGTCCAGAAGCTTCCGGTAGGCCCCAGGATGCTGCGCCTCTGTTGCAGATACTGGGCCTCGTTCGGTTGGGCCTCCCAACTGACTGTGTATGAGCCTGTGATTCTTGTCCAGGGCCTACATCACCCATGACCCTCGCCGACCTCCTCACTCGTGCCCTCCAAATTGACCGCATCTTCTCCCCCTACAAGACCGCACTTACATCGGCCCCTCCCCGCCCTTGCTTCTTCCACAACATCGCCTCTGAGGACATCTCCTCCACCACCTCCTCGGACGAGTTCTCCACCCCCGACCCCGACACCCTCTTCGATCGACTAGACACCACATCACTCTCCCCCGACGAACTCTCTACCATCCACCTCATACAGATGGAAAGGAGAGAACGCACCAGCTGTCCTCCCATAAACACCCCCCCAAGCCGTCTCACGAAACTCACGCCGGAGGAGCAAACCTACCTCCGAGCTAAGGGTGGTTGTTTCCGGTGTCGACAGCTAGGACGTCAACAAACAAACTGTCCAAATGTCGGACACTTCACTCGTCAGGCACCCAGGTCCGCGGCCCCCCGACCCGGTGCTTCCGCATCTCCCACTCCCTGCCCTCCTCCACTTGAACACAGTCCCCAGGATCACCACGAACGTGCCCCGACATCGACGACTAGTCTGCCGGCTATCTCATCGGTGACGATCTCCACCCCACTAGTGAATACGTCTGCCTCCCCCCTCTCCGGTGCCGCACATCCCACCGGACGACCCTCGGGCGTCGCAACCCTCGTCGCCTGACGCCCCCCTCACCGCCACATGTTCCACAAACCTCCTTCCAAATCCATCCTTTGTCACTTTTTTTGATGTTGTTGAGGAACAAGCCCGACTCGATTGGCTTGTCTGATTAGGCAATGAACAACGCCGCCTCAACATCATTATCTCCACCGCCAACTCATCACGCTTTCACCTCAAATTCATCACTGCCACCCTTGGTGCGTCTATGACTAAGTTATGGGCCCTCCTCAATATTGGAGCCACTGGTAACTTTATCACCGACGCGTGTTTGGAAAGCCGGTCTTACCTCTACCGGTTACGACTCCCCGATTACGATTCGTTTAGGGGACAAAGACACCGTCGTCGTAGTAGACCGCACGGTTCCCGAGAACCACCATGACTGTCGGAACCCTCCGCAGTCAGGTCTCATTCGATGTCACGCACTTAATGTGCGATATCGTTTTGGGAACACCGTGGCTGGACCGCTACATGCCATACTCGTTTCACCCCAACTTCATCCGCCTTACCACCCCCCCTGACACAACCATCAACATTCCCTATCTCCCCTATCCCCCCTCCCCAAGCTCCGTCACCGCGCACCAATTCCTTCACATGGCTCGTACGTACCCTGACTCCACCTACTATTCCCTTGTCCTTGATCGCGAGCGTTCAAAGGACTTGCTCCCAACGGACAAACCCGACCAAGGCCCCCCCTCCGACCCCGCCCTCACCTTCATCCTCGACGAGTTCAAGGACATCTTCCCTGATTCCTTACCCGCCGGATTACCTCCGGATCGTGGCGTATCCCACACCATCGATTTGGAGCCGGTCACTCTCCACCTTGCCGCCCTCCGTACCAACTCTCCGTTCCGGAAGCCGAAGAAATGAAGCGACAACTTGATGAACTCCTTGAAAACGGATTCATTAAGCCAAGTTCATCCCGCTTCGGCACAAGCTGCCTTTTCGTCAAGAAAGGCGGAACATCGGAACTCCGGATGTGCACTGACTACTGCACCTTGAATAGGATCACGATCAAGAACAAGTACCCCCTAACTCGGATCTCCAAGCTTCTTGATCGCCTCTGTGGAGCCAAATATTTTACCAATATTGACCTCCGCAGTGGCTTCCACCAGATCCGCATCTACGAGGAGGACACCCACAAGACCGCATTCCGTTTTCGCTTTGGGCACTACGAGTTCCTTGTGATGCCCTTTGGACTCACCAACGCCCTCGCCACATTCCAATCCACCATGAACCACATCTTCCTCGACCTCCTCGAAGTTTGTGTCATCGTTTACCTTGATGATATCCTTGTCTATAGCCCCACCTTCGAGTCCCACCTTCAACATCTCCGCCAAGTCCTCTCTATCCTCAGAGAGCAAAAATTCTACGCCAAGCTCAGGAAATGCACCTTTGTCGCTTCAAGCGTGGCCACATCGTCTCCGTTGAAGGTATACGCATGGACCCCTCGAAGGTCACCACCCTCATCGAGTGTCCACCACCCAAGACCTTACTCCAACTTCGCTCATTTCTCGGTCTTGCCAACTACTACCGCCCCTTTATCCGCAACTTCTCCGACATCTCGTACCCCATCCACGAACTCGCCCGCAAGGACAAACCCTTCACTTGGAACGACCACCGCCAAAACGTTTTCGACTTCCTCAAACAAACCATCACCACGGCTCCTGTCCTCAAGATCGTCGTCCCCTCTCGACATTTTTACGTTACCACTAACGCATCCGAATTCGCCCTTGGAGCCGTCCTATCCCAACACTTCCCTCGCGACACCTCTGAAAACCCCTCCATCAAAGACTCCCCCACCCACCCCGAGGCTCCACCCGGCGAGTACCTCATCGCCTTCGCTAGCGAGAAACTCCTTCACGCGGAGATGAACTACCTCTCCAATGAGAAGGAACTCCTTGCCGTGATTCACACCCTCAAAGTCTGGCACCCGTACCTCGACGAGCAATACTTCATCATCCGCACAGACAACACCATTGTTTCCTCTATCCTCACCAAGAAAGAGATCACTCCGTGCCAAGCGCGTTGGTTAGACTTTCTTGCCCAATTCACATTCACCATTTGCCACACCCCCGACAAAAACAACCGTGTTGCTGATGCCCTCTCTCGACGCCCTGACCACAAGCCCTTTGAGAATGTCTACGCTGCCATGACTCATATCCAACTCCTCCCGTCACTCCGCCGCTACACCCAAGGCTACCTCTCTTGCCCTGATCTCTCAACAATCTACAACAAACTTCGTGACCTCGACTCGGTCCCCTACTACTCCCTTCACAACCAACTTCTTTACATTGACGCCAAAGGCACTCACCGACTTTGCATCCCCGACGCACGTGGCCTCCGTATCCAGTTCTTGGTCGAGCTTCACTACGCCAAGACCGCGGGACACCTTGGGTTCCAGAAAACCTTCGACACCATTTCTGGTTACTTCTACTAGCCTTCCCTACTCGCCGACGTCAAAGCCTACATTCGCTCGTGCCCCACATGTCAAGTCGTCAACCCCCCACACGGCGCCAAGCCCGACAAGCTACAATCATTGCCGATCCCCACCCACCGGTGGCAGTCCATCTCCATGGACTTCATCTGTGGTCTCCCCAAGACCGACCGCGGACATAATTGCATCTATGTCATTGTTTGTCGCCCGACTAAACGTGCCCACTTCATCCCTTGCACCACATCGCACAACGCCAAGGACGTCGCCATTCTCTTCTTCGACCATGTCACGCCATCACATTCTCCCCGAGAACATCATCAGCGACCGTGATCCTCGCTTCCTTTCACAATTTTGTAAACACCTCTTTAAAGCCTACGGAACCACACTCAAGTATAGCACTGCATTCCACCCACAGACCGATGGACAAACCGAGAAGATAAACGATACTCTCCAAAGAATCTTGAGGAAGTATTGTCATCCACATCAACACGATTAGGATCAGTTGCTCACCACTCCCTAAAACGCCTACAACAATGTTGTCTGTCCTTCGACCGGCATGACTCACCTTCTCTCAATGAGTGGGTAGCAACAATGAGCAGACTCCTCAGTGAAGCTACCGAAGCCCTTGAACGAACACAAGAACAACAAGTGAACAAGACTAACAAACACAGACGTGACGTGTCATTCAAAGAAGGGGACAAAGTCTGGCTCTCTGCCAAATGCTTTGAACCCGAACACGGTTTGTCCAAGAAACTTTCGAACAAGTGGCTCGGACCCTTCCTCGTCATTGAACAAACCTCCCTCGTCAACTACAAACTCCAACTTCCGCTTGACATGAGCCGCGCCCACCCCGTCTTCCACGTAGAATACCTAAAGAATACCATGAATCCCCACCCCAATTCGCTGATCGCCCTTACCCCAGACCTCTGCCGATCGTGCTCCCCACAGGCCTTGAATTCGTCGTCGAAGTCATCATAGGACGAAGAACTACTCAGGTATCTAACCACCCTGAACCAATCACATAATACAAAGTTAAATGGACAGGATACCCTGACCAAGAATCCACATAGGAACCTCTTGCTAACCTTAAGAATGCTATGAAACTGGTTCGCGCCTGTGATCGTGCTCACCCTATATCCTAGATACATAATATAACTCAAACCCTAAACCCTTGCATAAACCCTGCCTTGACCCTGCCAAAACCCTGCATTCTTGCTCTCCACACACCCCTGCACCCAGCAACCCCCTTGCCCCTTGATCTCCCTCTGTCTGATCCGCTCTTGCCTCCGTCTCGGCCCGTTCTCCCATCTGTCCTCCGCCACATCCTTATCTCTCTTGTCTAAATCCTCTTTGTAGCCCTTGCGATGTCGGCGACGATAATGGATCTAATGGCAAGCGCACGAGGACGATGGCATGCTGTAGGTCAGTACGAGGAGATAAGACAGCTGGTTGGCCACCATGTTGTTCCCTTTGGCCGGCACCTTGGACTCGCAGACTTTTGGAGCAGCACCCCTGACATGGACATCAAGATCAGTCTGCGACCTGCTATCCGGATCAGACCTCATCATCAGACCGTGTACCGGAAACAACCTGCTCCTGGAACAATCAAGCAGGAGCCCTCGCCGTCTATATCATAAAACTGTTGAAGACTGCTTCCTCATCGCCACTTGTGCGACACCCGCCAAGACCTTCCTCAAGACATTTTTCGCCTCTGACACCTTGTTACAGACCTGAGACGTTGTTTTCCCAGACCTCATCAGACACCCCAACACTTGAGCATTAAACAAACAATTTTTTTTTTTCCCCTCTTTCCCAAACCTGACAACCTATAACCTTGTGGAACACCAATAGGACTACCCTAGTACTTGTAAAACCTCAATAGGATTACCATGTTACCTGAACATTACTACTCTCACCCTTGTAGACCCTCAACAAGATTACCCTGTTACTTCAGCATTGATTCCCTCATCCCTGTAGAACCTCAATAGTATTACCCTGCTACTTGAGCATTGATTCCCTCGTCCCTGTAGAACCTCAATAGGATTACCTTGCTACTTGCATTACTCCCCTTTTCCTTTTCTGCCCAGTGATCGGCTCCGTCTCGTCCTTCACAGTTGTTCATTGGGTCTTTGGCCGTCGGGACATTGCCTTCCAGAGGGAGGGGATAGTGCTACGGACTCAGCTAGGGCTCGATTCCCGGTCCGCGGGTTACCACCCGCCAGGCTGTATTTTCGAGTATCTGATCTCCGGTTGCTGACTGTTGGCGACCTCTACAGTTGGCGCCCGTTCTCAAATCACTCTTCTGGCACTTTCGGATTTCGATACTTGGCGCCATCTAGCATTCTGGCGCCCAAGCTCAGACCTTCGATTTTCAGTGCAGCCCCGAGGCAAATTGCACTTTTGCCCTTGGACTCAACTTGAGTCCGGTACTTACGACCGAACTCAAGCTGAGCTCGAGGATTCAGTTTCCGACCTCAGTGCTTGTGTTTCAGTGTGACTTGCTGCGACATTGTGTACGGAACCAAGATTGCGACTTTGAGACTTTGTGTCTGCGTCCGTCGAGTCGTGTTGAGTCTGTGTCGAGTTGAGTGAGTGTGTGTGTGTGCTCTCACTCCCTCCCTCTCTCTTCCCTGACCTCGCTGCTCTACCTCCGCCTCATCACATCAAGGCCTTCCTAAGGGAAGGTGCTGCCAGACTGCCGTGTCAACGTCAAGGCCTTCCTAAGGGAAGGTGCCGCCGAATTTGCGGCATGACGACGCCATTATTTTTTTGATGGGAGACGCTGCCAATTTTTTTCGGCAGCGGCGCGTCAACGATTGAGGCGGAACTCCGCTGGATTTCCACTGTGACGTCAAGGCCCTCCTTAGGGGAGATGCTGTCGATTGCTGCTGTGATGTCAACATTGTCAAGGCCTTCCTAAGGTAAAACGATTTTCACCTTTTAGCAGTAGCAGATGCAGTACCCAGGGCTCAATCCCTAGACCTCATCCTACCCATGTACAGTATCGGTGTAGACCCCGAGAGTTGAACCTGTGACCTGTGTATTCGTAGACAGATGGTAGGTCTGTTGTAGGCCCATAAGCAGCAGGGGTTTGATCTGTAGGTCTATAGGATAGAAGTCTTAGCAAGTTCCAGAAGTCTAGCTGTAGTCCTTCTAGAAGGTCGGCAAGTGGGCAAGTGGTCAAGTGGCGAGGCAAGTGGTGGACTAAACTGCAGTGCAATCACAGTACGACCTCGGTAGGATAGCAGTGAGTCCACAATCAGTCAGCGGTAAGGTCCAGTCAGTCCCAGTCCGGTCCAGCAAGTACCATGGGGGACTGTGAGCACCATGGGCCGATGGCAAAGGGCTGCGCTAGCCAGTGAGCTAGCAGCAATGACAAATCCAATGGAACGACGAGAAAGGGAGGAGGAGCAAAAATTGGCGTGGAAGCTGAGGATGAAGAGGGAGAAGAAGAGGAGGAGAGAGGAAGTGAGCAAATTGACGGCAGAGGTGGCAAAGGTGCAGGAATGTAGAAAGGAAGTGTTGGCCCAACCTGATGACAAGGCCAAGTGGGACAAGGTGTTGGGTTACCTGGAAGTGTTGAGCAAGGCCTGGATGGAGGAGCGCCGGCCAGTTGGAGCCAGGATGTAGCCTTGAGTGCCATGCGGTCAGGTTTTAGGGAGTTTGCGCGCGAGATCGTCACCCACATTGGGGGCGAAGTAAAGCAATTGAGGGACAACGTAGGAAAGTTCTGTGAAGGCGCCATTGAAGGTGCAAAAGCCATAGCCGTTGTAGATGGCGAGGCCAGACCCCGTAAGGACCCAGTTAAACTTAAGTTCCCAAATGCGTACGGGGGAAAGAAGGAGGAAAACTTTGAGAACTGGGAAGCTAGTGTCAACAGTTATATATATCTACAACACATTCTAAGTGAGGAGCAAGTCCTTGTGGCCTTCCAGGCCCTTAAGGATGAGGCCACTAGTTTTGCCAGGTCCCTTGCGCGCGCAGCCGGTTGTGAAAACAACCTGGTTGCTTATTCAAGAGTCACCCCCCTTCCTCAATTCTTAAAGCTCCTGAAGGAGCGGTTTGCAGACCCAACAAGAGGCGTTCGCGCCTCTGATAAGCTGCAAACGATCCACTCATGACAGTGGAGGAGTGCAAGAGCACTCAAAGGTACCATGGACAACTTGGTAGCCGTCCCAGACCATGGGGTCACTGAGACCCAATTGGTCCAGTTATTTTATCGTGCCATGCCAAAGGCCCTACGTGGGCATTTCTTTGACAAGTCTTAACAGGCCGGCATCACTTACGATGCATTGAGTAGAGAAGTTGTCCTGTATGAGTCGAAGTCCATGCCAGTTACCACTTTCTGGCACAAGGACTTAGGTAAGGGAAAGCAGTGGAAGGGTCGTACCATCTCAGGCCAGGTGAGGGCCAAGGATCACATGATCCTTACGTTAGAGGAAGGTGGTACTGACGAGGTCCCATACAGTCAGATTGAGTGGGGCCTAGAGGAGGAGGACAATAGTGTGGGGCAGGGGAGGTCTTATGCTGATGTCGCGGCTGGAGGGAGGCCGCAAGGTAGAGGAGGAGGCCAGGGCCAAAGGGGTCAGGCCATGGGAGGCCGTGGACTGGGCGCACAGGGGATTGGCGGACAGGGAAACCGCCAAGCGGGAGGTAGGGGTCGAGGTCCCCCGTCAAATCGCCAAGGTTCCAATTGGTCCCCACAGCGACGAGGTGGTAGGGCGCCTCAAGGAGGATGGCACCCAGGCTTGCCACAGGGCAGGCCCTGGGAAGATTTGGGCTTGGACCAGTGCATATGGCAGGAGCGCGTGGACCAGGGTCAGTGCGTATTCTGTGGTGACTCGACCCATGTCATTAAATATTGTCCTAAGTATAGACAGGCCCGTTGGGCTGCCCAGCAGCCAAAAGGAAGCCGCCAGTAGGGGTCGCAACTGCCTTTCTACTTCAAGGCCATGTGGAGAAGTGAGCGCGCACGAACAGGACACTCCCAACCCACATGAGCCTATGGCAGAGGTTGCAGGCCTGTGCCTAGCTAGCTGTCCAGAGACCGCCTGTGTTAGCGTCTGTTTCGGCATGTCCCTCATAGGTGTGGCATAAGAGTTAAAAGAGAGGATGCCAGCCTGGGCCAAGATGAAGAAAGAGAGCAAAGGACAACTGATTTTCGTAGATGTAGAAGTTTTTAGAAGTAGAGTAGGGGCCCTTATAGACTCAGGGGCCACCTGCAACTATATTAGCCGCAAAACGCTGAAAAAGTTAAGGCTAGGATTAAAAGTCCAGAAATTGGCAGACCCCATAGTCAGTGTCCTCGCAGACAACCGCACAATGCGTGTTGAGGACTATGTAGAGGGAGTCCAGGCGTACTTTCGCCTAGAGAAGGATGGGAAGGTGGAGAAAGTTCTTCGTTCCCTGACTCTCCTCGTACAGGATGACCTTCCTTTCGACGTAGTATTGGGAATGGATTGGGGCGAGGCAGTAGGGGCCACACTCCATTTGAGAGAGCATGAGTGTAGGCTCCCTAGCCTGTCAGGCAAGCTTAAGACCGCCCGCCTGTTTCATGTGTCAGGTGTAGATAACACCTTGGCACATTGTTGTCTCAGTGCTCCCACGTTCACGCGGTTAGTGAAGAAGGAGCGATTAGAGGAACAAGTCTTTGTAGTTTATGTCAGACCTGTCACTGAGGCTAAGGAGGAGGGGAGTTCCACAGATCCAACCATAGCCAAGCTGCTGGAGGAATTCAAAGACTTGACTGAGTCACCGACAGGAGTAGTGCCGCAACCCATCCAACACAGGATAGAGATAGAGCCTGACAGTAGAACTCCTAAGGGCGCAGTTTACAGGATGTCCCCTAGAGAGTTAGAGGAGCTTCGCAAGCAGTTAGACAAGCTCCTTGAGAAAGGTTGGATCAGGCCCAGTTCGTCTCCTTTTGGAGCACCAGTTCTGTTTGTCCCAAAGAAGGAAGGAGAGCTTCGACTGTGTATAGACTATAGGGGTTTGAACGCGATTACTGTGAAGAATGTTGAGCCACTGCCCAGGATAGACGATCTTTTAGATCGGGTGCAGGGTTGTAAGTATTTCTCCAAGATAGATGTGAAGTCCGGTTATCATGAGATAGAGGTCCATCCTGATGACCAGTACAAGACTGCGTTTCAGACTCGTTATGGGCACTATGAGTTCATAGTGATGCCTTTTGGACTAACCAACGGGCCAGCCACATTTTAGCGTTGCATGAATGACCTGTTTAGGTCGTGGTTAGACAAGTTCGTAGTAGTTTATTTAGATTATATTTTAGTTTCAGTAAGACCCTCCAGGAGCACCAGGGTCATCTGAGGCAGGTCTTGGAGAAGCTTAGAGAGGCTAACTTCAAGATCAACGCGAAGAAGTGCGAGTGGGCCACGTATTGGACGGAGATGGCATTGAGCCAGAGGACAGCAAGATAGCGGCGATTAGAGATTGGCCGACGCCCCGCACACTGATAGAGTTGCGATCATTTCTAGGCCTAGCTAACTACTACAGAAAGTTTGTGAGGAACTTCTCCACTATCGCCGCTCCCTTGCGCAGGTTGCTAAAGAAAGAGGTAATCTGGCAATGGGACAAAGACTGTACGTCTGCACCCAAGAAATTAAAGCGCGCGTTAATAGAGCATCCTGTCCTCAAAGTAGCTGATCAGTCCTTGCCATTTGTCGTCACCACGGACGCCAGTCAGTATGGGATAGGGGCCGTGTTGCAGCAGGATGACGGCCATGGCTATAGACCCGTAGAGTTCATGTCCGCGAGGATGCCCTCAGAGAAGGTAGCCACCTCGACGTACGAGAGATAACTCTACGCTCTCAGGCAGGCTTTAGACCATTGGAAGCATTACCTGCTTGGGAGGCATTTCAAAGTGTATTCAGACCACGAGACCCTTAGATGGTTGAAGACCCATGCCAAGATGACACCTAAGCTAACTAGGTGGGCCGCAGAGATAGACCAATATGACTTTGAGCTTAAGCCAGTGAAGGGCAAGTACAACGTAGTTGCGAACGCTCTGAGTAGGAGATCAGACTACTCTGGGGCCATAGTACACTACCTGGATATAGGGAGAGACCTGCAAGAGAAAGTGAAGCAAGCGTATGCGCAAGACCGTATCTATAGCGACCTCCTAAAGAGAGGCCCCAGAGATTGTGCCAGATTACCGCACTACAGACGGGTTGCTGTTTGAGAAGACTAACGTATTTGACCGCCTATGCGTTCCCAACAACGAAGAGATATGTAGTCTGATCCTAGGGGAAAGCCACGATACTGAGGGACATTTCGGTTGGCAAAAGACTTTAGCCAACCTGATGCGTGCTTACACCTGGCCAAAGTATGCCAGCGTAATAAGACCACTACACGCGCGCCCCTAGGTCTTCTCAGACCCTTGCCTATTCCGGATCAGCCGGGAGACTCAGTGTCCATAGACTTCATGGACACCCAAGTCAAGAGTAGAAGAGCCAAGTCATGGTCATAGTTGACCGCTTTAGTAAGTACGCAGTTTTTGTTCCTTTGCCTGCAAAGGCACGCACAGACTTAGTTATACAAAAGTTCTTTGACTTTTGGGTTAGTGAGAATGGAATCCCATTGTCAATAGTTAGCGATAGAGAAGTTCTTTGACTTTTGGGTTAGTGAGAATGGAATCCCATTGTCAATAGTTAGCGATAGAGACAGTCGTTTCACCAGCCAGAACTGGCAAGAACTCATGCGAGTCTACGGATCTAAGCTATTGATGTCGTCTGGCCGCCATCCAGAGACCAACGGTCAGACAAAACAGATGAATAAGATCCTACAACAAGTTCTGCGCATGTACATTAGACCAGACCAGATCAACTGGGATGAGATGTTGCCTAAGGTAGCTAGTGCATACAACAACTGCTTGCATCTATCCACCTGCCGCACTCCCAATGAGCTGCACAAGTCCTTTAGACCACGCAGACCGTTCGAAGGACTGAACCGGGATCAGATGCACAGACTACCACTCGGTACCAGGGAGTTTGCGATACTGCACGAGAAAGAATTAGCAACTGTTGTTGAGAACCTCCGGAAGGCCCAACATAGGATGATAGAACAAGCTAACAAGCTTCGCCGCCCATCACAGTTTAAAGTAGGCGACTTAGTCTGGGTCAAGGCAAAAGAGTTTGCACCTTAAGAAAACATCTCGCAGAAGTTACTGCCTGCATATAGAGGACCGTGGCCGGTTCTAGAAGTCAAGGGCGGAGAGGATGGACCGTCCTACACTATAGAGATCGCAGTACACCTCCACACATATCCTGTGTTCCACGCTTCAAAGTTGTTGCCGTGTGTCACAAGCCAACAATTTCCTTCAAGACGATCTATGATCCCTCCGGATATGGACGAAAGTTATGACATTGAAGGTATTGTAGACGAGGATGTGTTTAGAACAGGAGGTAGAGGTCATCCACAAAAACAATATAAGGTCCGGTTTGCTTATCAGGAACCGGAAGACGACCGCTGGTTTACAAGAACAGATTTTCTAGAGACAGCTCCCGACATAGTTAAGGCCCACGAGCACGATAAGAAGGGTAAAGGTCCTGCCTTGGACTGAAATATTCTCGGAGGACCTCGAATTTAGGACGGCGGGAGTGAAACGGTTTTCATCTTTTAGCAGTAGCAGATGCAGTACCCAGGGCTCGATCCCTAGACCTCATCCTACCCATGTACAGTATCGGTGTAGACCCCGAGAGTTGAACCTGTGACCTGTGTATTCGTAGACAGATGAGCCCATAAGCAGCAGGGGTTTGATCTGTAGGTCTATAGGATAGAAGTCTTAGCAAGTTCCAGAAGTCTAGCTGTAGTCCTCCTAGAAGGTCGGCAAGTGGGCAAGTGGTCAAGTGGCGAGGCAAGTGGTGGACTAAACTGCAGTGCAATCGCAGTACGACCTCGGTAGGATAGCAGTGAGTCCACAATCAGTCAGCGGTAAGGTCCAGTCAGTCCCAGTCCGGTCCAGCAAGTACCACGGGGGACTGTGAGCACCATGGGCCGATGGCAAAGGGCAGACCAGCGAGTTTCCGAAGTATAAATCAAGAGGCAGGCCCAACCTTTCAGGCATTCCTGCGTGAGCCATGCGAAAGCGCTGTCGCAATGACTTGTCCAAGGAGGTCTGCAGTGAGCCAGAGTGAAGGAGCTTAGTATAGCGATAGGGTAGAGGCAGCCATAGTTGTAGTTAGTGTGAAGTGTGTGTGTGTATGTGCGAGTGTTCAAAGTTACGTGTGTGGGATATCCAGGGTGATCCAGTATGTGTGAACAGTGAGTTGTTTGGGCGCAGAGTCGCCATAGCCAGTTGAAAGTGAACTCGTATCTGGAAGCCATATCTCTGAGTTTCGAGTGGGCGCATGTCGCCAGTTTGCTGCGCTGCTGTTTACATGCATGAAAAGTGTGAATGAGACCGAGCCTGATTGCAAAGGGGAGGAACTGTCAAAATTGCGGCACGGCGAAAAATTTTTTTTTGGTGCAACGAGGGAGATGTTGTCCGACACGAAGGTTGTTTTGGGTGGTGTTTTGGGTGGTAAAACGTGGTGGCCGCCTGTAGTGCGGCATGGGACGACATTGCCGTTTTATTCTTGAATGGTGTACGTGTGGCCGCGACCATTTGCGTAAGCCAAGGTGGTTCAGTGGGGTGTTGTCGGACGTTCATTGGGCCAAGCTTGTACCTGGGCCCTGCATTGCCATTTTGAAGAGCTGGTTTGGTCAGCGGCAGGCGGCAGCGCACAAGGTTTATTGTTTTGGAGTGAGACATCGGCCCGCGGTGCGCTGCGACACAAGTTAATTTTTGTGGAGAGCATTTTGGAGCCGAGGTTGTACTTGCACAAGATCTATATTTTTCTACTTGGCTTTCTTGAGTGAGCTAGAGCGTTTCAGCATCGTCAATCACTCAAGGTCAGTTGAATAACTCGGACTCCCTTTCACCACAGTGTGAACCCACACCTTGCTTGACACTTTTTGTTTTGAACGTTCAAAAGAAAAGAGTAGAGGAAAGAGTATGTGAGTCATGCATGTGAAAGGTGAGGTCTGACTTGGGTATGGGTTTCCATTGGTTTGTTTTGAATTCGTTTTGTTTGCGTTGAGTGCAGGTAGGCAGAAGGATGCTAGCAGAGGCGATTGATGATGCCTATTTAAGATGAAGAAAAATATTGTCCTCTTTCTACCTTTCACCTGCGTGCATGTCAAAATCACTTCGATTTTGAAGTGGAGAAATTCAACGGGTACCTTGAAAGAATCTCGTGAATATAATGAAAATGAAGTCAATATGACTTAGCATTTCCCTGAGGTTTACCCTTTCTATCCTGAATGACCTCATCTTCCTATATCTGTCCAAATGATTCCCGTTCTCTATCTCTTTTGAATCTTTTCATCTAAGTTGCCTTGAGAACAACTAAAATCTACTCGTGGTGGACATGTTCTCTCTCTCTATGAAGTATCTGGGGCGGGGGTGCGTTGCTATAGGAGCCGGCCCTGTTATCGACCTAGAGTTGACCGTTCTACGAAGGGGTACTTTGCCGATTCGATGGAGACGGCCCGGCTTCTGAGATCCGAGTCTTGTCCTCGGGTGAGGAGGAGTGCCCCTGACCACTTCCTAGAGGGTGGGACATGCAACACTTCAAATAATGCACCTGATCAAGAATCATCTGCAAAGCAGCCTGTCATCAAAGAACATAAAAATGTGTGAAGACGGGTGTGTGTGCCTAATCTTGGGTCGGCGGTAGGGTGGAATGGATGACTTTGGCAGCGCGTCTCATCAAGGTAAAATGGAGGCAATCAGACTACTTTGTCGCTGCATCAAGGTTATTGTCGAGCAGACCGACTGCCTTGTCGGCTACATCGAGGTTATTGTCGGGGCCAACTCCCTATTGACGGTTTAATAAAATACTTTATTTATCGAGTTTAACCCGAAGTGGTTGGTTTTGATTTTGTGTTACTGGCTCTATTTTTTGATGTTCGTGTATTCAATTATTGTTTCGACTCATGTTAGATTTAAATGTGTTTTCCTATCGACTAATGGTCAATTCGTTTCGGTATAAATATATTTGATCATGGTAATTGTTTTTTTGAGTTGTGTGTCTAAGGGACTAGGATTACTCATGGGTTTCACGCTTGGTTGAGACCGTCCTAGTCTATCGGCGTCCACTTCATACTTAGGAGATCATCGCCCCAAGGGACGAATGGCGTCCGGGTTCAGATGGATTTTTAACCACACGTGCCTATACAGCAACAAGCATATCCCCTCGGCTGACCTACCTCTGCAATTGCATTTAAAAGGTTTCACACGTGGGTCAGTAGCTTGGTAGGGATACGCCCCTAAACATGGTGACATCCCCTTAAGGAAGGTAAGCTGTGCCCTGCGGGAACCTATCCTGTCGTAGGGGATCGCGGGAAGTACGGTTGGGGCACCCAGCTAGAGCGGCGAAGGGACAACACGATCACGATCGTCTCGGCGTTTCGCGGGGTTATTTTGCGTTGTCTCCAAGTTGTCTCTTGTTTTGTTTTGTTTAACTCCTGTGTGACATGGCCGGGAGGGCTCCTGCAAAAGGTAGGAGTCGATGCACTCGACACCGTGACTAAATATGCACCCTTTATTTGAGTGTCACCTCACTTATGTAGCTGGTACTTTGGTGTGGGGATTCTGTTCTGATGATGTTCGGTGACTGGTGTATAAATGAAGTTTCCTTTTCACTCCCCCCCCCCTCCCTCCCTCCCGTTCCCCCGGAAACGAAGCAGTCAGTTAGCCACCAATGCTCTTGTGATGTGCATTTGTCCTTTTCTGTTTGTACTTCCTCCCCTCCCACCCATCTCCATCATCAATACAGGACCAGGTGCCGCCATTTGAGACTGAGCGTGCCATTCAGATTGTGGAAAGCGAGCTTGGCGGAAAGGTGGATGAGATCTTTGAGCAATTTGATAGCGAACCAATTGCTGCCGCCAGTTTAGGTCTGCTCCACATACTTCTCTCCCTTTCTTTCGCTTTTCTTGCTGATTGGAGTCCAGCACTACCATCTTTGCCTGAACGGAATGCTGGCTTCGTCATCTTTGCGTCTCCCTGGATGCAGTAATAATGAATGTGCGTGATTTCAAAGTTGGAGGAAATAACAGACTGGAGGTTTTTTAATTCTGTTTTTGTTGCAAAAATGAAATTTCAAAATGGAAAATAGAAGAAGGGAAAAGGAAAGACAAAAAGGGAATGCCTGCATTGTGGTCACTCTGAGTGATGTAAAATCGTGGAACCAAGTGGAAAACAAAGGGAATGATAGTATTATGATACAGTGTTTGGTCTGCGCATTTTGGAAACTCTCATTCAACCATCTTGGAAGAAATGGCATTAATCCTGGAGTTGGTTTCAGTGTGCGGCAAGTGCATATATATCCAGACATGTCAGTAAAGTCCCATGTGCCGGTTCCAATGTCCCAATGGTCTTAGTCCCATGTAGTATGTACTACAGCTGAACTGGCAGGCCCTGTGGCCGAAACGCTGACCTGTATGTAGGTCATTAGGAATCCGAAGTAGCTAGTTGTCAGTTAGACCGGTACCTGACAGGAAAAGTTCAAGTCCCAGTCTAATTTTAGCAGCAGCATCTGAGGAAGGCCCGAAGACTTTCGCAACCGGAACAGCTGTGGCCGACAGTTGGGAGACCGTTACCGGTATGGAGCCGAACAAAGATGTCAATTGGAGGTGCTACTTAAGCAGCTACAGTGCCTGAGCGACTCATTTGTTCATTGGCATGTTGTGGAAGCGCTGTTGAATGGTTGTGCACCTGTTTGATGCGATTGGTCGGGTGAACCGGCAGAGAGGGGAAGACACCAGCAGCAGTACAATGTCTATTTCCAGTACCAGGGACCTGAAGACGAAGATGGTACCCAAAGAATGAGCTGCGTGGCACGAGAGGGGTAGAAGAGGCATCAATATCGCAGATGGGTGAAAAAGACGATACCTTGCTCGGTGGACGTCGAAATTAGGCTGGCTGGAGTGAAAAGATTTGATGTGTCAACTAAGCCCCGTGTCCTAGTGCCAGTGTCCCCATGGTCCCTGTCCCATGCACTCTATAGCGGAACCGGCAGGCCCAGCGTCCGAAATGCCAATTCAGGTCCGTAGACCGTTAGGAGTCTGAATTCGCTAGGAGTCCGGTAGGTCTGGTACCCGACAGGAAAAGTCCAAACCCCAGTCTAATTTTAGCAGCAGTATCCAAGGAAGGCGCAGCAACTTCCCGAACCGGGACAGTTGCGGCCAAAAGTTGGGAGACTGCTACCGGTCTGGACCTAACAATGATGTCAGTTGTTGCTGCTACTTAAGCATCTAGAGTACCTGGGCGACTCACATGTTCATTGTTATATTGCGGAAGAGCTGGTGAACGCTTGTGCAACGTTTCAATGGGACTGGTTTGGCTATCTGGTGGACTAACCTGTGGTGCAGCGCCATAGCTAGGACAAGCACGGGAGGAGAGAGACAAGGGAACAGCTAGGGTGTGAGCACCACGTGGGGAGAGAGAGAGAGAGAGAGAGAGAGAGAGAGAGAGAGGGAGAGAGAGAGAGAGAGAGAGAGAGAGAGAGAGAGAGAGAGAGAGAGAGAGAGAGANGAGAGAGAGAGAGAGAGAGAGAGAGAGAGAGAGAGAGAGAGAGAGAGAGAGAGAGAGAGAGAGAGTATATGAGGGCTTGTCGGCCATAGGCGCTGAAACTTGTGTTCAGATACTGCAACAATTTTGAAATTTGGAGAAATATCCTCATTTCTGCTGATATTGTGTTGTTGTGTGAGTGGGATGCGAACTGTCGGGACTCGCATGGTTGCGATTTTGGAGTCAAATTGAGTTGGATCATTGCACTATTAGCTACTATATTGTTTCTTTTGTTTTTAATTGGAAAAAGGAGACGAAACTCCTGACAGAGGTGATGTGGTGAGACTATGCTGCTATTGTTTTACCCCCACATTCGCTCCTGTTGTTGGTAAGCTGTGATTTGACTTGATAACCCTAACACATGTCTATGCTGCTATGCTGTCATTCTTTGTCTGCACCAAAAGAAATTGGAAAAGCTCAAGCAAAAATTTGCCTCGTTTATTTGCATCGTGCTCCTCTAACCACCGATTTACGCCGGCAAGATGGTTCAAGTTTGCGAGAAAACCCTGGGGTCGTTTGGGCCTGAAATATTATGAACATGCACCTACCGGTACCGGGTCAACTTTTCAGTATGCCCCTACCGGATAGCCATTTGGCACCAGCACAACTATTTCCAATATGACCCTGCCTGTACCGTCCAACTTTTCAACATGCCCCTGTGGCCACTTTCTGTGTGTGTGTGTGTGTGTGTGTGTGTGTGTGTGTGTGTGTGTATGTGTGTGTGTGTGTGCGCCCCCCCCTCCCCGCCCCCATGAGGGCTCCGCTTCTCCCACAGGCGCACAACCAGCAATTGCGCACAAAAACTCCAACACAAAATCTCTACCTCTCTCTCAGGACGGAAAAGTGGGCAGGGCGTTTGTGGGAGGGAGGTGGAGGAGTAGGGGGTGATGGCAGGTGGTACAATGGCAGCGATGAGGAGGGTGCAGCAGTGTCCACTCTCTCTCTCTCTCTCAGGGAAGAAAAGTGGGCAGGGTGTTCACCAGGAAGTTGGTAGGCGGAGGAGTAGGTGGGCGGTGGAGGTAGCCGCATAATGGCAGCGACAAGGAGTGCGCTGTGGCAGCCTCTCTCTGTCTCTCTCACATGCACCTGCAAGCTCTTCAACCTACGGAGAGCAATCCGGCTGAACCTCCTCGTTCCCCTATGCACGGCCGGGTAGTGTCCGATCTACTGTCCCTCCCTGTGTAGATCGGACAGAGTCTACCATGGACAGTGAAGGAGCCTCTCTGGAGGACAGTGGCTGTGCCATCTCATTCTGTCGTCCTGCAGCTACAGTGTGGTTAGCATGCATACATCATAGTCTTTGCTCTGAACAGTACGAAGGGATGGTCACTGGCAGTCTCTGCCGCCAAGACTGCGACCCTTTGTCATGTACTCATTCCTCCCACCCCCTAATTACTTGCCCGGTATGCTGTCGTGGCTTTGATATGTCATTCCTAAATAGCTGTGCACGTCGGCCTGCTTTCATGCTGATGTGTCAGCAACATGCCATGTGTCGCCAATGTTTGCAGGAAGCTGTCATAGAACTTATGTGTCTCTGCTGTGTGGACTATCCCTGATGCCATCATGCACCACACCCTCTCTCAGTCCCACACGCCAATGTTGGGCACACTCCTGCTGCAATTGCAGTAGGATCTCCCTCAGCCTTGCCAGACGAAAGACAGATGCAGCAGCCTGAGGAGGAAAATAGACTACCATCTGAACCACCTACAGAGTGCCGTACTGAATGGTTATCACCACCAGGGCGAGATGCTGGAGGAGCTGTTGCAAACCAAGTCCTGCAGCAGGTGAACGTCCTGGCTTTGGATCAATCCCCATCGCCGTCTTCCAATAGAGGAGTAAATACCGGGGAAACCTGCTCAATGCCGCTCTGTGATGACCCACCTGAGATTCGGCTAGCATGTGGTTCACATGCCTTGTGCTGTGAGGATTCTGAAGGGATAAGCCCATGCGAGGTTTTTATTTTCATACGTATGATGACAGTCAATACTGCATTCATGTACGACATCCTAACATGTCGTGTCCTATCTGTAGTCAGGGGCTGGAAAGGCAATGCCTCTACAATTGCGGTTGGCATGCCTCTCTGTTCCTAGCATGTAGGAGTCACGTGGCCTGTGACATCTGTCTACGCCGTGCCATTCGATGCAGCAACAGCGACTGCGAGAATTGGATGCGGTACTTCCACAGTCGACACCCGAACCGGTCCTGTCTGGTCTGTAGGGGTGGCCACTTACCGTAGGCACCGGTCTCCTCAACTCAAAATCTAATGCAACCCAAACACTGACTGGCCTCATGTGCCATTCTAGAGTAGTCTGCTCCAGTGGTCAGTATTTAGAACCCTGTGAGAACTCCACCTCTTATTTCCTTCCGCCTTTCTCTTCTGTACTACCAGTGAATGCATACGGATGAACATCATCAAGACAACAGACAAAATATAAGCTATAGGGCTGAGGAAAAATGAACAGGAATATACCTCTGCCTTTACTCTGCCTCCTTTCATAACGTGCAAGTGGGGCGTTATGGCACACGGGGATGTGGGCAGCTCACGCTCAACCACAATCAATGTGGCGAGCATTGTACATGAGAGGCACAGTAAAAGGGGAGTTGCAAGGACAAATGAAATGGGTACCCAAAAAAGCTGGAGTGAACAGAGTTAAGAAAACACTTCTATTTTGCTCGATGTTGCTTGCTATAAAGGTAACTGTTTCATTCTTGGTTTGTCTCAACTCAAGTGTTTTCATTGTCTGCAGTAGGACTAAAGCTGCTTCAATTTTGGATATGCTCATCTGGGTGGAAAAGGAGGGGCTGTTGTGGTGAAAATTTAAAACATACATACACCAGACAGACTCATGCAGGCATAGACACACACACACACGCACCGGCAGAGGATGAAGACATGAACGAGGAGGAGAGGGAGGAGAAGGACGAGACGGATGTTAACTGACGGGGAAGGAGGAGGAGTGGGGGAGAGTGTAACTGCCTGAACCAGCGGTGGGCATGACAGAAAGATCCCCGCCTAGGACAAGGGCATCGTGCAAAGGGAAAGGTGTGGCATGATGCGAAGTGACCAGCAGGGAGGGTGAGGTGTTGCTCCTGCTTCTGACAGGGCCTGCTGAAAGGATTCCAGGCCCCAGGGGCACAGTAGAAATTCAGCGGTCCCAGGGCGGCGCAAATAAACGGATCTTCGAGGGTCATGACTCATGAGGCAATTTTTTTTTATTTTTTTTTTTTAAGTGTGACCCGATGGGTCACAGATCAGATATTAAAAAATTTTGAAATTTCCGAAAGCTCAATTGTTATTATTTGCTGAAACTGTGTCCAGCGTCCCTTAAACCACCAGTTCACATGAGCCTAAGTTGACGAAGCTACCTTCCAAGCCTCACGAGCCTGCAACTGCGCCTTTTGAAAGTGGCCTGCCGCGTTCGCGGCCAGCCCAGGCCCGAACGGAAAAGCTCTTACTGTGTAAACCGGTAAGAGCCGTATTCTGCTTCGGGTGAACTGGCGGTTGAAATCGTTTACACTTCCACGCTTCCCTCCGTGATGGCTGATGGACCCGGGACACTGGCATTGATTCCTTCCTAGGAAGGAAGGATTTACCCCTGCTCCACCACATTTTTCTTTCTTCTTTTCTTTTACCCCTGCTCCGTCCCTGTTCCTCCTAATCAACTAAGTCAATTCTCTCCTGTTATGCACCTTGATGTGGCGATGCGTCTCTCGTTTGATGTCCCAAATGAATGGGAGCTCGTTTACTACCATCTTCACCGTAATAGAATTGAGTGCTCAGTCATTATCGCGGTATCTAGACTAAAAGCCACCGCAAATAGGAGCGAAATGACATTACCTGGCGTTCTATTCTGGGGCAGACAGGAATTGATAATCTGTGTTCAGGAAAAAATATGCATGACATGCTCCCCTTTGAGACTGTGCTATCCTTCGCTAGCTTCTCCAGCCATGTCTTCTGTGCTTCGAGGGCTGGTCCTCGGTTGGACCGGGGGGCACTCCCCCGACCAGGAGCCTGCCGGTCGGACCGGGCGGTCGACCGGCCCGGCAGACCCTGGGTTGACTCCAGCGCATTATGCTGGGGGGGGGGG
>BFEA01000113.1:640764-655948 GCA_003427395.1 Chara braunii | reverse complement strand
GAACAGACATGACATACACATCTCCTGGTGAACAGGTAAGTCTTTTGACAATGCCCTTTGCCTTAGATTTAGATGTGCCTGTTGATAGAGAACTTTACCTTTGACCTGCTTTCACGTTTCTGAGCTCTGGCGAGATACCTTTTCACAATGCTTTACTTTTATAAGGCCCGTGCTTCTTTACTTTTACAAGACCTGAGGCCTATATCGGGTAAAGGCCCTTTTACTCTCGCCGGCCTGGTTTCGAAGTCCTCTGAGAATCATTTACCCATTAATGATATAGACTCCTTTTCTTTCCTTTTCATATGCAGACACAATATGAGGTGCAGACTCTAACAAGTCTTCCCTGGTGAACCAGCGATCCTCGCTAGGATCCTGGTAGGCAAACCTCACCTTATACTGTCGTTGTGGTCTGCCTCTACGGCCAGTGTGAAAAGTACTTTCTGCAATAATCTTTTCCACGTCATACCTTCCACCCATACTTGGAGGTATCGCTGACCTGCGGTTTGGAAACAACTCATTCGTCACGCAAGGCAAGAGCTTGGAGGCGTGAAACACTGGATAGGTACGCAAATGTAAAGGAACCTCAATGACATATGAAGGACCATCTACATCTCCAATTACGTCTAGAACCTGCCAAGGTCCTCGGTAGGCGGGTAAAAGCGTTTGAGAGATGTTTTCTTCAGGAGCAAACTCTTTAGATTTCACCCAAACCAAATCTCCTACAGCAAATTGAGACGGGCGTCTATGCTTATTTGCCTGTTCAATCATCTGATGCTGGGCTTCGAGTATGTTTTCTTTTACCTTCTCAAGGTCTTTCTGATGTTGGACTGCAAATTCACTAATTCCTAGAGGAAGCTTATGGACTTGATCCGGGTTCAACCGATCAATGGGTCTGCGTGGACGCCATCCTAGATGTAACTCCATAGGAGTCTTACATGTAGATAGATGTACAGAGTTATTATAGGCACTAGCAACTTTAGGCAGATGTTCATCCTAGTCAACCTGATCGGGACGAATGTACATGCGCAAAGTTTGCGGCAAGATCTTATTCATCTGTTCAGTCTGACCATTAGTCTCAGGATGCCTACCTGATGACATTGTCAACTTAGAGCCATATACATTCATCAGTTGATGTCATTGTTCACTTGTGAATCGGGTATCTCTATCACTCACAATAGTTAAGGGATGTCCAAAGTCTTTTACCCAATGGTTAAAGAACTCCCGAATTACCGAATCGGTCTTTGCTTCCGAAGGCAAGGCTACAAAAACAGCATACTTAGTGAATCTATCCACTATGACCATTACTTGCGTTTTCCCATTTATGCTTTTCACTTTAGTATCCATGAAATCTATAGAGACAGAGTCTCCAGGGCTGGTAGGGATAGGCAAGGGCTTAAGTAGCCCAAGGGGCGATTGCGTGGTGCTTTTGTTTCGTTGGCACACTTGGCAACCTTGCACATACGCGATACAGTCCGCTTTCATTCGAGGCCAGGTGTAGGAACGCAATAAAGTCCCATAGGTCTTCTTCCACCCGAATTGGCCTTCTGTATCATGGCATTCCCCCAAAATTATACTCTTGATTTCTTCATTATTGGGTATACACAGCCTATCATGTACATCAATTCGTTCAAACAATAGACCCTGAGTTACTTTATGATCGGGAAACTCTGCTGGCTTTTCTGGTACTAGCTTAATCATGGTTCCATAAACAGGATCAGAGGGATACGCATTTCTAATCTTTTCTTGTAGGTCAGCACCTACATCTAGATAGGTCACAATAGCACCGAAAAAGTCCGATCTGCGACTTAGTGCATCGGCAACAACGTTATACTTACCCTTTACTGGCTTCAGCTCAAAGTCAAACATATCAATCTCTGCAGCCCACCTTGTCAACTTAGGTGTCATTCGAGCTTGCGTTTTAAGCCAGCGAAGTGTTTCATGGTCAGAGTATACTTTAAAATGCCTTCCTAGAAGGTAGTGTCGCCAATGATTGAGAGCCTCGCGCAGAGCATACAACTCTCGTTCATACGTTGAAGCGGCCACCTTCTCGTTAGGTAAGCGGCAAGACATAAACTCTACAGGTCTGTACCCATGCCCATCATCTTGCTGGAGTACAACACCTATACCATATTGACTAGCATTGGCCGTGACCACGAAAGGTAAGGAAGGGTCCGCACTTTAAGAACCGGATAATTAATCAAACACTTTTTCATACGCTTGAAGGACATCGTGCAGTCTGAATCCCACTTCCAAATTACTTCTTTCTTAAGCAATCGGCGAAGGGAAGCAGTTATTATCGTAAAGTGTCTTACGAACTTTCGATAGTAGTTGGCTAACCCAAGGAACGACCGCAACTCAGTTAGGGTGCGGGGGTTTGGCCAATCTCTAATAGCTGCGATTTTGGCATCTTCCGGTTTGACCCCATCTCCATCAATCACATGTCCTAGGTATAACACTTGACGCTTAGCCCATTCACACTTCTTTGGGTTTAGCTTGAGTTTCGCTTCTCGCAATTTATTTAGCACAAGTCGAAGGTGCTCAACATGTTCCTTTTTATTTCTGCTGAAAATCAAAATATTGTCTAAATAAATCACAACAAATTTGTCGAGCCATTCACGAAAGAGTTCGTTCATCGTTCTTTGGAAAGTGGAAGGGGCATTTGTGAGACCAAAGGGCAAAACTACGAACTCATAATGCCCATACCTTGTCCTGAAGGCAGTCTTATGTTGGTCTTCCGGCTCAACCTCAATCTGATGGTAGCCGGATTTTAGATCAATCTTCGAGAATACATTGCTTCCCTGCATGCGATCCAACAAATCGTCTATTCGCGGTAATGGTTCAGCATTCTTTATGGTTTTGTCATTTAATCTCCTATAGTCTATACACATGCGAACGCCGCCATCCTTTTTAGGCACAAAGAGCACATGCGCACCATAGGGTGAGGAGCTAGGTCTTATCCAACCATTTTTCAACAACTCATCGAGTTGGGTTCGCAGTTCATCCAATTCCTGGAGCGACATACGATAGATAGGCCGCTTCGGGGGCGCGCTCCCTGGAATGATATCAATGTGGTGGCGGATTGGTCTTTCCACCACACCGCTTGGGGCCTCAGCCACATCTGCGAACTCTTTCAGGATCCTCTCAATCTCTTGAGACCTGACTTCTTCCTTGGTTTCTCCTTCCTTCACTGGCGCACATATGCAACAAAGACTTGGTCGTACAAGTTATGTTTCTTTATATGACGAGCGAACGTTGGGGCACTCATACAACAGTGAGCTAGGCTGCTTTCTTTTCCTGATTCATGATAGAGGCGGATTTTCTTCTTATCTCCTTGCGGACTTGGAAGCCAACATTCATGTTCCCTCAACTTTAGATCCGCATGTGCAACCTCACCCCAATCCATTCCTAGCAACACATCAAAGGGCAAGTTATCCTCCACCAAGAAGGTCAAAGAGTGGAGAACGCGTTCCACCTTCCCCTCTGCCTCTAGCCGAAAGTATACTTGTATTCCCTCGACGTATCGATCCATAACAGTTTCACTACTATTCGCCAACTTACTTACAATGGGCTCATCTAACTTCTTAACTTTAAGCCCAAGACGCAGTTTTTGCAAACCTCTTTTACTAATATAACTGCGTGTAGACCCGCTGTCTATCATACCTCCTACTCTAACTCGATTTATTTCCAGATCTGCAATTATTAGCTATCCTTTCTTTTTTCGCATTTCAGTCCAGGCTTGGCGACGAGCGTCCAACTCATCACCCACGCCAGCGAGGGATCCACCTAGAGAGGTGCATACGTTTGCCACCTCTGGACAGTGCACTAGATGGGGACTTCCTTCCTCTTCAGTTTCTGCCATTGTGGCCTTCGAATGGGAGGCTTCTGATTTTTCAACATTCGAAGCCCCGGTAGAGGCAACTGGCACCTCTACTGGCTGTTCCCTTTTGCCCCCCTGTAGTCAGGGCAATAGGGGACAATGTGGTCGGGGTCCCCACATTTGAGGCATTGATCTGCCTTCTTCCTTTCGGCACAAACTTGTTCTGTGATTCCCAATTCTTTCCAAGGCTCTCCTTCCGGCAGGCCTGGATGAGGTGGGTATGGTTTATCCCACTTGTTGTACCATGAGCCTCTTCCTCTACCCCAGGTGGAGTAAGAACCACGACCACCGTATGAGGGACCATTTCCCCTTCCTCCCACGTAGTGGCTTCCTTCACCACCATCCCTCTGGGTGCCGAATCCTCGTCCACCACGGCCGCGACCTCTTCCTCGGCCACGCCCTCTTCCTTGACGCCCTCCCCCGCGGCTGCAACAGCCGCGTAACTCCCCTCCTGAGCTACCGGTCTGTTGGGTTCATCGAGACCATAGTCTACCTGATCCCAGGAGATGGTCTCGGCGCCTCCTTCTTCAAAGGTTAGAAGGAGACTGTCTTTCCCAGGTATAGACCCTGAGATGGTGCGGTTTTGCCATCTCTTACCCGCTTGCAGATCCTTCCAGTAATGGCAATAATTTGCTTCAGCGAGGAAGCCGGCATGATTTATGGCGATCTTGCCGAACTTCTCATATGTCATCCCCTCTTCCTTGGTACGGGGATAGAGTTGTGCTCTTAGAGGATCCGGGAGTGCTCGTGCAAAACTGTTTAAGATTTGGGCCGGCGTCAATCCGTGATCAAGGCATTGCAATAGTTCATCCATAGTTGCCTTTAGTGCAGAGGTACTCTTCCATTTCCTGTCAGGAAGGCTGATGATCAACATTTCTGTACGTCTTGCCAAGTTTTTGTCCTCAAATCTTTCTCTTATTAACTTAAGGAAATCTTCTATTCGCGTTTGCTGCAAATACTCTACCATAGAGCTGCATCCCGCCTCCTTTTGCAGCGAGATGGCGAAGCTCATGGCGTCGCCTCCCATGCACGAAGTTGCCATCAACACCCTGTCCCAGTACGGGATACGCTGTCCGTACACATAGGTTTCAATTGCCGCCGCCCAGTGCAACACACTCCCTTCTTTCTTTCCATTGTAGGTCCAGGGCAGTTTAAGTTTTATCTTGTTAACCTGCCCGGTTTCCTGAGGAAGTTTCTCTTTCGGGTCCCCAATCTTCCTCTTTCCTTTCTTATCATCATTGTCGTCGCCATCACCATCTCCTCCGTCGCCTCCAACTCCCTTTACAATCTTCTCCACGACTTCCGGGGTGAAGACTTTATTAATATGTTCGTCCAAAGCCTGGATGTAAGTTTGCACATGTTGGTCAACATCCTTGGCTGACTTCTCCACAAAGTTATTCCAGACGTTTTCGAATTCAACTCGATGCGCTTCAACCCTTTGTAGGGTCTGATGCATTAACTTCATATCTTGCCTGGTGTTGAGGACTGTCTCCCTGAGGAGAGCAAGTTGTGCTTCGGTTTCAGAGGGATTTTCTTTTTGTGCTTCTAGAGCTTTCTACAATTTCTCCCCTTCGGCCTGCAGTCTTTTCTTTTCCTCTAGTTCTTGCCGTCCGGAAGCTAACAATCTGGCATTTAATTCAGCCCTTTTTTCTGCCATCAGCAGGTTACGTTCAACGGTGTCTGTCACAGTGGCCAACTTGGCGACGAATGCATCTCGCTCTGCGTCAGTCTCTTTCAATGGCTCGCTGGAATAGTAGTACCGTTCCCCCCAATCCAACGGCTCAACGGGAAGCCGGCTACTACTCTCAGGGATGTCATGACGACGTCGCTGGAAGGTCTGTTCATCTTCCTGTTCTACTTCTTCTTCTTCTTCTTCTTCTATACTCTTCAATTCTTCTTCTAACTCTTTCTCCATTTTCTCTTTCATCTTCTTTCTGTTTTTTCTTTGCTTCTTTTTCCTTCTTCTCTGTCAGCCTGCTGTCTATTTCAGCCTGTTCCGCAGGTGTGAACCCAAGTTTTACTGTTCCAGATCTGGTTGCCATCCGGGACGTACACATGCGTCCGAATCCTAGTGGGAATATGAACCTGAACAGTGGGCCTAATAAGACAGAGAGGGCCAACAGGCAGGCCCTGGATGGGATAGTCATCCATGATGACTACCGGCACAGGGAGCCCTCCGCCGGATCACCAAGGCACTATCCCAATCAACTTACTTACTTAGTATCTGTTGGCAATGGAGTGCTATGTCTTTTTTTTTTTTTTTTTTTTTTTGTGGACTGTAGAAGGTGGTGCAGGTAACAAATCAAATTAAAATAATGCTTGCTTGTTGAATCTGCATAGCCTTTTTTTTATATATGGCAATGTGTTTGTCTCTCTTGATATATACTTTTTTCTTTCTTTTACTAACTTGCTGGGTGTCTGATGCAGGTATGGAGTACAGCGCAGAAGGTCAGATGCAGATAGTTCACTTATCCAACCAGGCAGAAATACTTCGTTTACCCCTTTTCTTTCTTTCGGGCTTAACAGGCCCTGTAGATGCTCAATATCATCCTTATGCTGCCTGGTACCTGCTATCTGACGTGGCACATAGCCACTTCCCACATCGATTCTTGGTTCTTGATGACGATACCCAGCCTGCCTATCAAGAGGGATAGGAGAGAGACCTACTCCTATTCGCAGAACACTGGRCCACCTACTCTAGTGTGACCAGTTCCTGACACATCACACTTGGGTCATCAGACTCTGACGGCTCAGACCTGACCCTATGACAACCCAGATCCAGACTTCGACTCCTGACCAGATCAGCAGCAGTCACCTTCAGAGGGTCAGAGAGAGAGAAGGTAGGGGACACACACATGCATGCAGGTTCAGGGAAAGGAGGTGCTTCTCTCTTCTTGAAGATTCCGCCGATGCTGCTCCACGACGCTCCGCACGCTCCAGGTAAGTAGACTTCGCCCCTTCTTCTTCGGCCTGCTTCCCCCAGTATCGACCCTTCTTCTCTTCCTCCCCCCTTCACTCTTCCTCCATCACCACTTCTTCTCGCCGGCCTTGATCAGACCAGCGCTATGAGTGTAGCGAGCATCAGCTCCGATACCAAAATTTTGCATGGGTCCTGGGGACCCTTTCACGCAAGTGTGTGCATGTCATGCATCCTCCTCACACACCATGATCAATAGTCTCAGTCATAGACAAAGGTAGATGAGAAGAGGACCGAGTTTCACAGCTTATATTATCAGAAATATGAATACAAAGTGTTTCAAAGTTCCCCTGAGTCCAGCGCTCATCAGCGCAACACCAATCTCTTATCAACTCATCAATATGACTTCCAGTGAATCAGCGCTACTCCTGCAGGTAGTCTCCAAGTCATGAATGTAGTCACTACTCATCAGCGCCACCTCTACAGGTCACATCCAACTCAGGTAAGTATCTTCCATAGCCGAACCTTGAATGAACACTCTCGGCCCCAGTCCCTTCCTCCTACGATGCATACACACTCTTCACTCATGAGGATCTACTCTGGATACTACTCATAGCTACATACTAACCCTCTACTACTAATGCTAACTCGCTGGGCAGCTATGGCTGCATCCCTTCCAGCGTACAGGCTTCTTCCTCCATTCAGCGCATCTTCTACCTCCAGCGCTGCTCCTCCTGACTCAGCCCACAAGAGCACCAGCACTTCCACGCATTGCAGCCAGTGGAGATCTGGCGAGGAATGAGGCAGGCAGCTCCCTTTATAGTGTTGGCCACTCCTCTCTGGGTCTGCATTGGCTCAATTCGGCCTTTCCTTTGTCCCAGACCCTGCATTGCATGTGTCCCAGTATAGTCCCAATGAAGTTCAACTGCTGCGGAGGCCTCTCGGCCTGGATTTGGACTTGAAAGTCTGGATCTGGACTGACCCCTTGACTTAGACCAGAACTGGGACTGTGCCTATTGACTTTATTTTCGGACAGGCACAACTCTAAACGAACAGACACATTTACTGCTTGAACAGACACTTTCCTTTGCATGAACAGGTACACTGCTTGCACGTACAGACACACTCTTACCCGAACAGACATGACATACACATCTCCTGGTGAACAGGTAAGTCTTTTGACAATGCCCTTTGCCTTAGATTTAGATGTGCCTGTTGATAGAGAACTTNTTTGACAATGCCCTTTGCCTTAGATTTAGATGTGCCTGTTGATAGAGAACTTGACCTTTGACCTGCTTTCACGTTTCTGAGCTCTGGCGAGATACCTTTTCACAATGCCTTACTTTTATAAGGCCCGTGCTGCTTTACTTTTACAAGGCCTGAGGCCTATATCGGGTAAAGGCCCTTTTATATTCCTTTATCTATTATTTTTTTATTTTAGAATCCATTTGAAATTCTTGTAAATTCTTAATTAACTATCTTTCTCGACATTTCTTTTGCAAAAATATTTTCTTTTTCAAAAATATTTTCTTTTTCAAAAATATTTTCTTTTTTTGAAAATACGTAGGATTAATCATTCTTTCTCGGCATTCCTTCTTCGAAATTCGAAAAAGAATTTTACCTAATTCTTTTCTGAAAATTTTGTAATTCGAAAACATTTTACAATTAATTAAATTCTTTTTTTTGACATTTCTTTTTCAAAGACATTTCACGTCCGCAGTTGTAAAGTATGCCAACGCAACAAAACTACGAAGCGAGCTCCATTGGGTGTTCTCAGACCCTTGCCTATCCCTTCAGGACCTGGAGAGTCCGTGTCCATTGACTTTATGGATGCTGGGGTCAGGAGTAGGCATGGAAAGAGCCAACTCATGGTTGTAGTTGACCGATTTAGCAAGTATGCAGTTTTTGTTCCTTTGCCCTCTGAGCCAAGCACAGGGTTAGTGATAGAGAAGTTTTTTGATGCCTGGGCAAGTGAGCATGGTGTTCCGCTATCTATAGTTAGCGATAGAGATACGTGGTTTACTAGTCAGCATTGGCAGGAACTTATGCGAGTCTATGGCTCGAAGTTGTTGATGTCATCTGGCCGTCATCCAGAGACTAGTGGTAAGACTGAACGTATGAATAAGATCCTCCAGCAGATACTCAGGATGTATATTTGACCTGATCAAATTAACTGGGATGAGATGCTCTCTAAGTAGCTAGCGCCCACAATAACAGTGCCCAACTAGCTACTTGTCAAACTCCTAATGAGCTGCACAAGTCCTTTAGACCTCGCAGGTCGTTTGAAGGACTGAATCGCGACCAGATACAGAGACTGCCACCTGGAAGTAGAGAATTTGCGCTGCAGCGTGAGAGAGAAATCGCAAGGGTGGCCGGCAATCTGAGAAAAGCTCAGCACAAGATGATAGAGCAAGCTAATAAGCATCATCGGCCATCAAGGTTCCGGGTAGGTGATTTAGTCTGGGTCAAGTCCAAGGAGTTCGCCCCCGAAGAGAACATCTCACAAAATTTGTTACCCGCATATAAAGGACTGTGGCCTGTCCTAGAAGTGAAAGGTGGAGAGGACGGACCCTCCTACATGATAGAGATACCGCTACACCTCCACACATACCCAGTCTTCCATGCGTCAAAGTTGTTACCTTGTGTCACCAGCCAGCAATTTTCGTCGCATCGATCAATGATTCCGCCGGATATGGATGGCACATATGATATAGATCACATTGTGGAAGAGGATGTGTTCAGAACTGGAGGTAGGGGTCGTCCACAGAAGCAATTCAAAGTTTGGTTCGCTTATCAGGAGCCGGAGGACGACCGCTCGTTCACAAGAACCGAGCTTTTAGAGACCGCTCCCGACATAGTCCACGCCTACGATAGAGAAAGGCATGGTAAAGGTCCTCCCTTGCGTTGAAGTATTCTCAGAGGACCTCGAATTTAGGACGGTGGGAGTGAAATGGCTTTCACCTCTGCTGTAGAAGATCCAGTACCCAGGGCTTGACCCGTGTGTTTGAACCCGCGACCTGTGACCCCAAAGTTGTATGTTCAGCTGCTGTGTATAGTGCGGTCGCCGGGTCTTGAACCGTAGGTCTGTGTTTAGGAGTCTTGGCAGTGGGGTAGGTCATAGCTGCTACAGCTACCGAAAGTTCAAGTCCACGACCTTCTAGAAGTCTGTAGGCTGGCTCTTCGTAGGTCCTAGGAGTCAGTCCATGTCTGAGTCAGCGAAGGGCAGTCCTAGCACAGTCAGCAAAGGGCAGTCCTAGTCCTGCCTAGCCCAGTCAGCGGTACCCAGTCCCAGTCGCACTTTGTCTAGTCAGCAAGTACCATGTGGGACTGTGCGCACCCTGGGCCCAGGGTCGAAGGGCAGACCAACGGCGATCCAAAGTATAAATAAAGAGACAGTGTCAAGTCATTCATTCATTCTGCCTGTGAGCCGTGCGGAAGCGCTGCCTGTGCGTCTTGTGTACGGAGGTCTGCAGGTGCCCGGAAAGGAAGAGGGCTAAGAGAAGGAAGACACGGCCATAGCCGCTAATTAGTGGTAGGAGGTAGACAGCAGCCATAGCTGCCAGGTAGGAGGTTAGTCTGTGTGTGTATTCAGGGTGCGTGAGTGTGAGTGTGCGGGACATCCAGGGAGATCCAGAGTGTGTGCATGTGTATGAGTGAGTCGCTGGTGGATACGATTCATGGAGTGGGAATCTTTGTCTGGCGCTCATGCGCCATAGCTGTACAAGACAAGTTTGAATCTGAACTGTGTTCCTGGCTATGTTATCTCTGAGCTTTGTGTGGGTGCAAGTCGCCACGTTTGATCGTCATCTGTTTGCACGCATGCTGACTGTGTCGAAGACAAGTCTGATTGCAAATTATAGTCTATGGTATAGAAATAGATGCAAAAAAAAGATTCTTGTCCATTTTCTATTAGAATAAATGAAATCTATTTATTATTCTTTGTATTTGATGATCATGATGTGTTAATCTTATCTCGCTGTTTTCTTATTATTAACTACCTATACATACTGCACAAATGGTACCAAACATTGACTTTAGGCATACAGAGGAACAGTTCTCAGGTTCAAGACTCCACAGGCTCAGTGAACGCTCACAAACACACTGTACATCAACGGTGAAACATACAGGCAATTCAACATCAAGGTTCCGGGTTCAAACTTCAGCAGCAACACTCAGGCATACAATACAGCAAAACGGGCAACAACAACAGTGACAGGTCCCAGGATGGAATCACGGCAAACTAGGAAGGTGAAATCCTTTCAGAAGAAAAAAGTAAACAGAAGGTTGAGAGAGAGCTGACATCTTGTGCTTGATCATGTTTGGTCTTGATGATTGTGGTGCCAACAGCACCCTGGGAATATAGCTGTTGATGATGTTGGTGGTGGGAGGCTGATCTTCTACGACTTTGGCATGATGGGAGTGTAAGTGTTCTCTGTTCTTCTGTTCTACTTTCCTGCAAGTAATCTATCTGCAAGCCACCATTCTTCAGATGAAGCTCCGTTTCTTTTTCTTTTAAACAACCGCTCTGTTCGTCTGCAAATCACAGCTCTGCAGTTGTGGGTACTTTGAATCACTGCTGGCCGGATAATGGGGCACCTACCTCCTCTCTTCCTCAATTCAATCCCTTCTTGCCACCACCTGTCCACCCCCTCTCATCAGGGTGTCTGCTGGGTGTCTGTGTGTTCCTGGCATGTGTGTAATGGASAYKTRAGGTMTGYGTGTGTGTGTGTGTGTGTGTGTGTGTGTGTGTGTGTGTGTGTGTGTGTGTGTGTGTGYGTGCGTGCRTGCRTGCGTGCGTGYGYGTGTGTGTGTGTGTGTGTGTGTGTGTGTGATGATGGGTGCACGTGTTTGTGTGTGGCAGTGGGTGGGTGGATGGGTGTGTGCGCGCGCTTCAGCTGTTGTTGTCCTTTGGTTTGTGAATGATCACGATCCTCTTCAGGAGAGGAATGGTATTGCCGTCACAACTGTTTTGCATAATTAGGAGCAAAGGGAGGAAGATGGGAGTGGGCGGTTGTTTTTTATTTTCCGTTTTTCTGAATGATGATGGAGCGGGCTATGGTGGGTACTTTGGAAGTTTGGAGGGTGCGAGCTTTGGACACCAATCACCATTGCTAAGGGAACTTAGAGAAAAAAACATGATGTCCTGATTTCACCATGTGGCGGGTGATTCTTACCACACCATCGCTTTTGCAAGCCTTCAGTTTGGTGACCTGCTGAGAATCAGTGATTCAGTACCTATCCCCACCTTGCATCCAGTCGATCAGTTTTCCACAAAGCTGATCTAAATGGGGCAGTTATTGGGTTGCTGAACAAAGTGCCTGTCTCATACTGCGAAGAGATGCAAAACGTTGCTGATATAGCTGAGCTTGCTTCCTATAAACAGCTAATGCACTTAACCCCCCAACGTGGCCCAAATACTATCCCAGCTTCCAAACACTGCCACCGTGCTCAATAAGATAGCTAGGGGAACCCCGGTGGATAAAATGGTGTATATTGTCATGCCCGGCCTGTGGCAAACGATCAGGAGTAACAGAGGAGGGGTTCCACATCTCATGAGGACATGGTTCCACCAGCAGGGGGATAGGATTGATGTAAAACTGTGTGACATGTCTTGTGGGGGACAACTAAAACTGCACTGCCAGGGGAAACTGGAGGCTGCTTCTCCTAATGTGAGGATTTTAAGTCCTCAACATACCTGCATATGGCCGCTACAGCAAGCATGTGCCCACCCTAAGTAAAGGTGGGCCCCGAATCTCAATGAGGCCTGAATTTGTCAATTTTGCGAAGTCTTGGTGGCCGCCAGACAGTTGCCACGCGCCAGTTGGTTACATCCGCGCTGCTCGTGAAAATCAGAAACATTCGTGAGCTTTCTAGGCTCTTCTGGCAACGCAGTGAAGCAGGGAACACCTCATGTTTGCGCTTGGGTCGTTGGGCAGGCCTAACCAATTCGGTCCCAGGCCACTGTCTGAATGGGCCTGGGCACAGACACTTTGGCCAAACTTGAACCTACTGGGCACACGCGAGGCTAGGCCAGGCTGCCATCAGGCCAGGCCACTTCGCATATAGCGAAGTGCCTGGCCGTGAGTCGGGGGTTCGGGTACTTGCAAGTTTGAGAGGCAGCGCTGCTGGATAGTGCACTGAAGGCCGCTAGCGAGCAGCGGTCGTGCCCACACGGGCGCAGGGTGAAGTAAGGGCGCTGCTAGTGCGCAGCGCTATAGCGCAGGCAGCCATAGCCGAGCCTGGGCAGACATAGATGGCGGGGTTTGGCAGTGGTCTTCGGATGGTGATGGGACGTGGGAGGTGAGACAAGGAGGGGCATAGACTTGGCGAAGGGAGAGGTGATGTGAGAGCACGTACCTGGTCCTGGCGGAGGTCTGCATGGTCGACATCTGCATGTACTTTGGTCGCTGCTGCTGACGTCAACTGGTTGCTTGTCATTTCTGTAGGCTAGACGTCAACTGGTTGCTTGTCATTTCTGTAGGCTAGTGTAGTAGCTGTAGGATCGTAGTCTGGGTGCTGTGTGCTCACTTCGAAAAAACAAACAGGGCCTTTTGAACTCCACTTCCACGTGTTTTCGTCAAAACACGGGGTCCTGTCTCTAATTGGATTTTGCTAGTTTCAGATTGACACTGCAGTCTAAGAGACAACAAACCTGCTATAGTAAACAGGTGTTCATCTTCGACCGGAGTGGAGAGGAGGATAGAAACGACATGCTTTAGTCCAGGCTTTGCTGTGTTTATATGCTTCTCAGACATCCCTTTTTCTGTGGGGGAAAATTATGCTTTGAGGTTTCTGCTCGTAAAATCAGAGTGGCAGACCGAGGTGCAAGCCCAAGAAGGGACCTCGCTCCACTACATGTATCTGGACAGATCACGAGGGGAAATACTTTCGGACTGATGACCCACTGTATAAAGGAAAAACAAAAGGAAAGTGGACTGATGACCCACCGTGTAAGGGAAAAAACAAAATGAAAGCTCTCTGCCTGCACGAGCTGAAACCTCAACCCATAACTTGTTCGCTTTAGAGCGTGGTATCCCGAGAGCTATATCTTTGGGCAAGCACCTCCCGGCAACATCTGTCCTTCAGTCTCTCGTGCCAATGCCCGATGGCAGAAACCAATAAAGTGCTGTAGGGCCGAATTGAAATTTGAAAGGCCATGGGGGGGTCAAGTAAAGCAGTTTAATTGACCCCTCCACATAAAGGCCAACCTCCCTGACCCCACCTGATGGTATGCCCTCCACCATCTGGGGAAACCCCCAAAAACAAATTCGCACCTTCCAAGTTTTATTGCGGATTTGGACAGATCTCGAAGAGCGCAGTCCGAATCCGTTGATAAAAAAAAAAAAAAACCGAAAAATCCTGGCCATTTTTTTGAAAACCGTTTTTCCGGTTCAGCCCCCCTGGGCTGGTCCAGAGCTGGGTGGACCGGGGGAGGTGAAACGGCCGGTAGCCAGCCCAGCCTTGTTTTATTGACAATTGAGCTCACTGCTTTGGTTCTCCTTAGGTTGATATCAGTGCATTTCTGCTTTCCGGGCAGCATACGACTATCTGGCTTTCAAGTTTCAATGTGATTTTGCAATTTGGAATTCTGTCATTTCGCTATTGCTCATTTTCCGATCACTGAAAACAAAAAAGAAAAAAGAAAAAAGAAAAGGAGGACAGCTTTTTCTCCTGTCAGCCATTGGACCAGGTGCATCAAACTGCTCAATTAACGGATCATCTCATTTCTCCAAGGAACACAATCTGGCATTTTTGGAGGATGAAAATCCCTTAGGTTATCTCCAAACATGTGGTGGAGGTACATAATCTGTAATAAGTTGGCAGGAACTAATCAGTGCATCGGTGTAACTCATCTTAAACCACAAGTACACCGCCCAGGAAAAAGAAATTCATTGAAAACGACTCATTCCGAAAAGATCGGGGGTCGGGGCAGGGTCAGCACAAGAAAAAAAATAAACTGCAAATTAAGGAACGACGTCGGGGAAGGCCCTGAAGGAGGTGTGCTCACACTAGAACATTGAGGAATGAATCTAACCGCACCTATGGCTTGTATTAGTTTTTTTTTTTGTTGTTGTTTTGTTTCTCCTGTAATGACCGGTCAAAACACAGACTGAGAACACTGCTGATTTCTGAAGTTCTGCCGATGGAATGGATGCCTTGCTGAGATTCCCGCATTCTGCTGTGTTTTCTAAGTCGGTCTGTATGTGCGTGCTTGTGACCTGCGTGCCTGTCTGAGTGCTTGTCGGTATGAGTGTGTGTGTTACATGCTGTACAGGCCCCAACCTGTTTCCCTACAGGGAAACTTCCAGGCTCTTGCCTGGAAGCTTCCTTCTGACAGGGCCTACAGGCCCCAGCCTGTTTCCCTACAGGGAAACTTCCAGGCTCTTGCC
>BFEA01000113.1:621213-640059 GCA_003427395.1 Chara braunii | reverse complement strand
TGTGTATGTCTGGACCTGGCGCTTTCTCCCTGTGTGCAGCGCCAGGCTCCTTCACACCTGGTGAGGGATACGATGCATGTTTAGTCTGAGTTCAAACATTGATTGGGCTCGTGATTGGTATTCTAGCATTCTGCTTCGCTACTTGTACTACGTGTGTGATGTCAGTCCTTGTCAGGTCAGTCTTTGTATCTAAGTCTTCCCTGCGCTATTCAGCACTTTTGTATGTATGAGAATGCACATTGTCTGTCGAGATTCTACTCTCACCGCATTGTCCATTTCAGTCCTTTTTATCACACTGCAGTTCCTCGGTTATTACGAACATCACATATCTGTGCATGTAACAGTGTGTGCGACCCGCAAGGGTACTTGCTTGTTTGATAGACCCGCAGGGCCGGTACTTACCTGTGGCCGTGGCATTGAGGGTTGTAGCAGGGAAAAACACTCAAGTGGCGAAGCTAGCGTCCCCGCGGCCCTTGGGGTAGCGGAAAAACACTCAAGTAGGCCGGTAGGCCGATACTGCACCCCACTGCAGTTGGCGTGAGGGGGTACTGGAGGCCGAGCAGAAAAAGACAAAGTTGGCATTTTTAGAGTCCAGTAGCGGTAGGGTAGGTCTAGGCCGGTACCAGTCCAACSAGTCTGAGTCTAGAGCCTGTACGGGTAATATCAGGGTCTGCAATGATGTTTCCCTCCGAAACGGAGGAGGTACCGGTTGCTTGGAGAGACCGAGCGGCCTGGAAGTCACCGCCCAGGAGGCAAGTAGGCCGCTATATCAAGAGGCAGGGCGGAGAGCCCAGCCTCATTCTTCAGTGTGCAAGTTTGGCGAGACGCTGCTGGAGCGCTGGCTGGAGTAGCGCTGGGTACCACAGCGCTTCTGGGAGGAAGAAGCTGGGAGCTTCCACCTTGGCTATGGTGGAGCTCTACCGGTAGGAGGAGGAGGGAGAAGGCGACCAAGGGGGAGAGTGGCGAGGTACTTACTGGCTATGGTCGACACCACCTTCATCTCCTTGCTAGGCGCTGCATCAGGAAGGCCCCAGTGGGGGTAGTGCCGCATCAAGGAAGCTCGGGACAGAGTCAGGCATGGTGGCTGAGTGGGCAGCGGCATAGCTGCATGGTGATGACCTTGAAGTGGGGCAGCGGCATAGCTGCTTTGAGTGGTCCTTTGGACAGGAGGCTGAAGCCTCAATAGTCCACCATAGCCTCGGCCTGTATGTGGAATGAGAGGAAGGGTTGCCATGGCTATGGTGGACCTCATGTTGTGCCTGCAGTAGAAGTGGGATTCGGACATTGATTCTGGTTCGGTCATTCAACATTATTATTGTTATTTCTTGTTTGAAGAAGAGGGGAGGAGATAAGGAGGAAGGGATTGGTTGGCGAAGAAGAAGAGCCTTGACATTGGTCTATGCTGGAGTACATCATCATCTTCTTCTTTCTCACTTCTTCTTCTTCTTCTTTCCCTCTCTTTCCTCTCAAGCTCATTCATTTCTTTTTGCAATTGGATGGCATTGTACTTTCAGATGAATGTATACTTCGAAATTGGCCAGGATCGTAACACTCCTTTTGTTTTCTTTTCTGCTCCCTGCCAGCGAGGCAGGGAGTACTGCAAGGACTTCCGACACCTTGTCAAAGAGGGCATATACTCAGATTCTGTATTTAACCGGTTTCATGTCCATATTGTTGTTGCTTTTTTTTTTGCTTTTCATTCTGAAAGTAACTTCTGTGATGAACGCGGAGCTGTAAACACCCTCACTGAGGGCATACTCTCACGCTGACCCCTGATTCTGTATCCAACTGCTTTCTCGTCCATAGCGTTGTTGCTTTTTTTTTTTTTTGGTTCTTTTTTCCTTTTTACGTTGTTCATTGGGAGTGCAATCAGACTCGCTCTCTTCTTCGCTTCTCATACATGCAATTCAGATGGCAATTCAGATGGCAATTCACACTGGCGCCAAGCGCCCACTCAAAACTCAGAGATATGGAAACCACGTACACAGTTCAGATGCAAACTCGCTTCAACAGGCTGTGGCGCAACAGCGCCTGTACATCCCAACTCTCGTTACTGTGTCCAACACCTCTGTTCGCACACACTCGACTCAGGATCACCCTGAATACCCCACGCACACTTACTCTGTATCACACACACATACACACTAACAGCTATCTCTAACCTATGGCGGCTATGGCCGCTCGCTACTGTTACTATGGCTACGCTATCTCCTTCCAGGCCACTTCGACTTCGGGCACTCTGCAGACCACCTCACACAAGGCGCTGGGGCAGCGCTTCCGCATGGCTTACGCAGCGAATGAATGAATGGCTGGGCGCTGCCTCTTGATTTATACTTCTGTAAGTCGTTGGTCTGCCCCTTTTCCACCGGGCCCATGGTGCACACAGTCCCTCATGGTACTTGCTGACTGTGCAAAGTGAGACTGGGACTGGGTACCGCTGACTAAGCGAAGTTGGACTTCACCACTTAACCACTTGCTTCTGACTAAACGTGATCAATTCTCGAAAGGCCACTTCCAGAGCTTCCGGAAGTCTGTGGACTTGGCCTTTCGGGACTGTAGCAGCTACGACCTTGACCTTTCAGGACTATAGCAGCTACGACCTTGACCTTTCAGGACTGTGGCAGCTACGACCTTGACCTTTCAGACAGGCTACAACTACGGCCTCTACACAGCTATGACCCCTACTCAACAGACCTACAGATCAAAACCCTACAACTATACAGACCTACGACAGACAACAGCCAACTACAAAACACAGGTCACGGGTTCAAACACTCAGGGGTCAACCTGATACTGTACACGGGTAGGGTAAGGTTTGGGGATCGAACTCTGGGGCCCACATCTGTGACTGCAAAAGGGGAAAACCTTTTCACTCCCGCCGGCCTAAATTCGAGGTCCTCCGAGAATATTTTAGTCCAAGGCAGGACCTTTTCCTTTCTTATCTCTCTCGTAGGCTCGGACGACATCGGGATCTGTCTCTAGAAGTTCTGTTCGTGTAAACCAGCGGTCGTCCTGTGGTTCCTGAAAAACGAACCTGACTTTATGCTGTTTTTGCGGACGACCCCTACCTCCTGTTCTGAAGACATCTTCACCTACAATGCCGTCAATGTCGTACCTTTGTCCATGTGCGGAGGAATCATGGACCTCCGTGACAGAAACTGTCGACTTGTGATACAAGGCAGCAACTTTGATGCATGAAACACCGGGTAGGTGTGGAGGTGCGCTGGAATCTCAACTGTGTAGGACGGTCCATCCTCTCCGCCCTTGACTTCTAAGACTGGCCATGGTCCTCGGTATGTAGGCAGTAACTTCTGTGAGATGTTCTCCTCAGGAATAAACTCTTTGGACTTGACCCAGACTAAGTCGCCTACTTGGAACTGTGAGGGGCAACGGTGCTTATTACCTTGCTCTATCATTCGGTGCTGGGCTTTCCTGAGGTTATCTACAACGGTAGCTATCTCTTTCTCGTGCTGTATCGCAAACTCTCGTGTACCGGGCAGTAGCCTCTGGATCTGATCCCGGTTAAGTCCCTCAAATGGTCTGCGCGGTCTAAAGGACTTGTGCAGTTCATTGGGAGTGCGACATGTGGCTAAGTGCACGCTGTTATTGTATGCGCTGGCTACCTTTGGGAGCATCTCGTCCCAATTGATCTGATCGGGCCTAATGTACATTCTAAGAACTTGTTGTAGGAGCTTGTTCATCTGTTCAGTCTGACCGTTGGTCTCAGGGTGACAACCAGATGCCATCAACAACTTTGAACCATAGACTTTCATCAGTTCCTGCCAATTCTGACTGGTGAACCTGGTGTCTCTGTCACTAACTATTGACAGCGGTATACCATGTTCACTGACCCAATGGTCAAAGAACTTCCGAACTACTAAGTCTGTTCGTGCCTCCGCAGGCAGAGGAACAAAAACTGCATATTTGCTAAACCTATCAACTACAACCATGACTTGGCTTTTGCCGTGCCTACTCTTGACACCTTCGGAATACACAGACGGTCCATTACATTAGTCGTCTCAAATAGTAGCCCATCAGTAGTGAGGTAGTCTGGTTCAGACTTTGGGGCCTCCCTAACTCTCTTGAGGAGGTCATAATAGATAGGGTCCTGTGCGTATGCTTCTCTAACTTTCTGTTGCAAGTCTCTCCCTATATCCAGGTAGTGAACTATCGCTCCAAAGTAGTCAGCTCTTCTACTTAGAGCGTCCGCAACTACATTGTACTTGCCTTTCACTGGCTTAAGCTCAAAGTCATATTGATCTATCTCTGCGGCCCACCTAGTAAGCTTAGGTGTCACCTTGGCCTGTGTCTTCAACCACCTCAGTGTTTCGTGGTCTGAATAGACTTTGAAGTGCCTCCCAAGCAAGTAGTGCTTCTAATGATCTAATGCTTGCCTGAGAGCGTAGAGTTCCCTCTCGTAGGTAGATGTCGCTACCTTCTCTGAAGGCATCCTAGCAGACATAAACTCTACGGGTCTATAGCCATTGCCATCATCTTGTTGTAAAACAACGCCTGTACCATACTGACTTGCGTCAGTGGTGACGACAAAAGGCAATGATGGATCAACTACCTTGAGGACTAGATATTCTATCAAGGTCCGTTTCAACTTTTTCATGGCCGACGTACAATCTCGATCCCACTTCCAGATCGCCTCTTTCTTTAGCAACCTGCTGTGTGCATCGATGGTAGAAAAGTTCCTCACAAACTTTTTATAGTAATTTGCTAAAGCCTAAAAACGACCGCAATTCTGACAATGTGCGGGGTATTGGCCAATCTTTGATCGTTGCTATCTAACTATCCTCAGGTTTTATGTCGTGTCCATCTAAGACGTGGCCTAAGTACAAGACTTGTGTCTTGGCGCACCCGCACTTCTTCGCGTTGATCTTGAAGTCATATTTCCCTGAATTTTTACTCTTTTCTCAGTTTTTCTTTTTGCCTGTTATATATGTGCTTTAGGGTATATTTGTATTCGGTTTCGCCGTATTTGAAGCAGTAACAAAAAACTTAGCAAAAACACCGGACTCGAAAAAAGCTTTGGCGAACTCCGAAAGCTACTCCGAATAGGGATTTATAGTGCTCTTGAGTTTTATTTTTTCGTTTTTTTTTTTGCCTGATTGTTTTTTTTATATTTGTATTATGGCCCTGCATAGTTTGTTCGCAAAAGTTTCGACAACATTGCTTGTAGCGACGCGGCGAAAACCCCCGAATTTTTGGCCTTCCATTAACCGCTAGTAGCCTCAGATGGCCCTCACGCTCCTGGAGGGTCTTACTAAATACTAGAATATCATCTAGGTTTACTACGACGAACCTGTTTAACCACGGCCTAAACAGATCATTCATACAACGCTGGAAGGTAGTTGGCGCATTGGTTAGTCCAAAGGCATCACGATAAACTCATAGTGCCCATATCTAGTCTGGAATGCTGTCTTATAGCTGTCTCTTATAGGCATCACGATAAACTCATAGTGCCCATATCTAGTCTGGAATGCTGTCTTATAGTGATCATCAGGATGAACCTCTATCTGATGGTAGCCGGAGTTCAAATCTATCTTTGATAAATATTTGCAGCCCTGCACCCTATCTAACAAGTCATCTGTCCGGGGCAGTGGTTCTGCATTCTTCACTGTGATAGCATTAAGACCCCTATAGTCTATACACATTTTGAGCTCTCCCTCCTTCTTGGGGGCAAAAAAAACAGGTGCTCCAAATGGAGATGAACTGGGCCTAATCCAACCCTTCTCTAGGAGTTCATCTAGCTGCTTACGCAGCTCCTCTAACTCCTTTGGGGACATCCTGTAGATAGCTCCTTTAGGAGTCCTACTGCCAGGCTCTATCTCTATGCGATGCTGGATCGTCCGCGACACTACTCCTATAGGCGGCTTAGCTAAGTCTGTGTACTCCTCCAGCAGCTTGGCAATAACAGGATCTATGGGTTTCTCCTCTTTAGGCTCAGTGACAGTCCTGACATAGGCAACAAAGACCTGTTCTTCTAATTGCTCCTTTAACTAATCGCGTGAACACGGGAGCACTGAGGCAGCAGTGTGCCAAAGAGTTGTCTACTCTTGACACATGGAACAAACGAGCCGTCTTAACTTCGCTTGTTGGGCTAGGGAGCCTACACTCGTGCTCTCTTAAGTGGAGTGTGGCCCCTGCTGCCTCTCCCCAGTCCATCCCTAGCACCATGTCAAAAAGAAGGTTGTCCTCTACGAGGAGAGTCGGGGAATGGAGAACCTTTTCTACATTCCCATCCTTCTCTAAGTGGAAGTACGTCTGAACTCCCTCTGCATAATCCTCGACTCGGATAGTGCGATTGTCTGCAAGGATAGCTTTTGGACTTTGAGATTCAACTTTAGCTTCTGTAGCGCTTTCCTGCTGATATAACTGCGGGTGGCCCCACTGTCTATAAGGGCCCCTACTCTACTTCTAAAGACCTCTACATTTACTAACACTAGCTGTGCTTTCGTGACCTTCTTCATCTTGGCCCAGGCGGGCATACTCTTTTTCAATTCTTCTGCCACGTCTGTGAGGGAAGTGCCTAGTGATACTCTAACACAAGCAGTCTCTGGATAGTGATCTAGGCACTGGCCAGCAACCTCTGCCATAGACACATGTGGTTTGGGAGTATCTATGTGATGCGCGCACTCTTCTCCACATGGTCTAGGGATAGGGGCTGTTGCAACCCCTAGCGGCGGTTGCCTTTTGCTGCCTGTGCAGCAAATCGGGCCTCTCTGTACTTAGGGCAGTATTTAATAATATGACCAGGATCACCGCAATAAATGCACTGATCCTGATCGATCCTCCTCTGCCAAATTGTTTGTTCTAGGCCCAAATCTTCCCAAGGCCTGCCCTGTGGCAGAGCAAGGTGCCATCCACCCCTTCTGTACGGTGACTGATTAAAACTAGAGCGGTTTTTCGGGGGACCTTGACCCCTACCTCCCGCTTGGCGGCCTCCTCTACCACCAACCCTCTGATCGCCCTGTCCTCGGCCACTGGAAGCCTGGGCCCCCTGGCCCCGGCCTCCTCCTCTTCCTTGCGGCCTCCCTCCAACCGCGACAGTAGCGTAAGTCCTCCCCTGACTATCGCCATTATCCTCTTCCTCTAGGCCCCACTCTATCTGATCATAGGGGACCTCTTCCATACCACCCTCATCTAACGTAAGGATCATGTGGCGATAGTCCTCCCCTTGACCTGACCCGAGATGGTACGGCCTTTCCACTTCTTTCCCTTGTCAAGGTCCTTATGCCAGAAAGTGGAAACTGGCATGGACTTCGCTTCGAATGCTACCACCTCCCTACTCAAAGTATCGTAGGTCATGGTAGACTCTCTACTCTTCTCGAAGAAGTGCCCGTGCAAAGGCTTGGGCATGGCACGTTAAAACGGTTGGACCAGCTGGGTCTCGGTGACCCCATGACCAGGGACAGCTACCAATTCATCCATGACACCCTTTAGTGCCCTGGCGCTCCTCCATTGGCGGGAATGAATAGATTGCAGCTTGTCAGAGGCTCAGCGCCCCTCTCACCTCAGCGCCCGTGCGCTCGTCTGGCCCTCATCACTAGCGCTGCTGCTCGTGCGATAATGCAGCAGCGTGGCTGCATTGCCCACTCAGGCCAGAATGCCTGAGGCTGGGGCAGTCACTTTCCTTTATGGAAAGCGCTCCCTGCTTCGGCCTGTGCTTGGCCTGCTGGGCTGGGGCCCAGTAGCTTCGCGTTGGGCCAAAGTGTCTGTGTCCTGGGCCCTTCAGACAGTTACAAGGACCACAGCATCCAGTGGCCCCGTCGGCCAGACTCCAAGTGTTTCCTGCGATCTCAGTGGCTCGCGGCATGTGTGTGACGATGGTGCTGCTTTCTCATTGGTCCGCGCCCGCTACGTGACTTGTTGGCCTCTGGATGCCTGTGCCCAGAGCCTCAACCGTATGAGCCCTGGGCTCAACTGTACGACGCAGCTGCTGCTTCTGGAAGGAGCCAAGAAGGCTCACGTTGCTCTGTAACCAACTGGCGTGCGGCAACTGTTCGATACCCGACATATGAAAAATGTCCAAAATAGGCCTCACGTGGATATTCAGGCCTGCCTTCACTTAGGGAGGGCAAGAGGCTTATTGGGGGCCTTAGCCCAGAACGTTTGCATGTCCAAGATGGGCCTTTGCGGGGGCTCAGTCCTCGCACACGGAAAGAACAAAAAAAAAAAAGAAGAAGAACAAAAGTTGCGGCCGTGAAACTCACAAAAGAAGAAAAAAAAAAGGAAACGAAGCTTTCGCCGTGATTGCAGTTGTATACATTTTTGGATGTGGTAGTCTGAGTGTGCCCTCAGTGAGGGCATCTGAGCCCCGTGGCCGGGTTGTCAGATTCCAGAAAGACAAAAGAAGGGGAAAAAAAAACGGAAACCCGGATTCGGCCTTGAAAATGGCTGGATACATTCCTCTAAGTGCCAGTGTGATCAGTGTTACAATCCTCTCAGGAAATACAGTTTGAGCAGATCATGGATTCTTCCCTGCGTCGTTGGCAGGGGATTATAAGAAAAGAGAGAAGAAAAAAAGAAAGAACAACATTCAGAATGTGACCGTGTGAGCTTGTTAGATTCATTCTGTGGAGGAAGACTGTGAGCATGGCCTCCTAGACTACCCTGCCCGACGTCATTGTAGTAGAGAAAGCATTTTCTTTCTTTTTCTTTTCCATTCAAGCATGGGCAATATAAAACTAAGACTTATGGGACTTGCCGACCCTGGGTCCCATCCCCGAATTCTTCAGGAACGGGTGTTTTGACATAATTTCCCAACACTGGCAGAGGTACTAGTGGTTTAAGGCTTTCTTTCCCCCCCCCCCCCAAAAAAAAAAAAAAAAAAACAGGACCTTTTGCTAGGCATTTTGTTTTCTTGTCTTTCAGTTTTAACTTTTTTTTCTTTTTCATTTTTCTCGAAGCAAAGATCAATTTCAGTGCATCTTTTGTGCTGGCCATATGACCTCTCATGCTGCACAGACGTCTAATGATAGAAAGGTGCTGGTGAGGTGCCATACATACCCAATTCCGACTCTACCCTGCTGATGATGAAAAAAGCATGCCCCTGGAGTGTTTTGTGTGTGCTTTAGAATTGCAGGTGATCTGTGACAAAAGAACTCTTTGCTGGCTATTGTTGTTTGGAATGGTTTCCAATCAAGAGGGGCTCATTTGCTGTCCTTTGTCTCCCATTGGATTTGCAGAATTAATCCAGGAATCAGAGAGGGACTGCTAGAAGCATTTTATGGTGTCTATGAGAAGGATGCAGACAAGGTGAGCTTCTAGTTTGAAGTTTGAACTTGCTGATCTCGTTGAAAGGGTGTCTAGTGTGTCAACTTCCAAAACAATCCAGAGTATCGTGACATGTTGCAGTGAAACTGCGATCTTTACAGTATTAAATCGCTAATGTGTCCTTCAGGACATCTGTTAAAATTGGAACGATACAGAGAAGATTAGCATGATCTCTATGCAAGGATGACAAGCGTAAATCGAGAAATGGTCCAAAAAGAAGAAGGGAAAAAAGATTGCTAACTTGACAAATCTAAGATCTGGGCCGTCATTGGTCCTATTGGCCCACGGTCGGATCGTAATGCGGGGATCTGGTTCCTCGACAGGCCAATATGGGGCCCCGCTGAATGCCTTTCGCCCGCCCCAAGTGAAGGCAGGCCTGCTTTCTTCGATGAGGCCTGGGCTGTGTCAATTTCCAGGCCCTGGTTGGCGGCAGACAGTTACCACCCAGCAGTTGGTTACATGGGAGCCTTCTAGGCTCTTCTGGGCTTGACATGGATCCAGGCATTTCAGCCTATCACAACGCAGGAAGCAACATAGGCCACGTCGGGCTGTTGGGCGGCCTTAACTGTTTTGGTCCCGCACTGTCTGAATCGGGCCTGGGCACAGACACTTTGGCCCAATGTGAAGCTACTGCGCATTATGGGCCTGGCTTCTTTCCATATAGGAAAGAGCCAGGCCAGGGTGAGGACATTCGGGCACTTTGTGTAATCGTGGCAGCGCTGCCATTATGGGCGCTCGTAAGCCGTTTGAGCGACGAAGGTCTGGCTGCATGCGGGCGCAGGTAGGAGAGCGCTGTGGGGAGACAGCGCAGCACATCGGCCATAGCCGGGCTGCACGTGCATACAAGCCAGCGGGGTTGTGGTGGTGTCTTCGGCATGGGAATGATGAGAGGTAGAAGACGAGGGTGAGCTATAAGAGGGCGAGCAAGAGGAGGAGGGCATGCACCTGGTCCTCGCGGATGTCTGCAAGGGCAGAATCTGAATGTCCTTTGGTTGCTGCTGCTGACGTCATCTGGTTGCTTCGTCATAGGTGTAGGCTAGTATAGGAGCTGTACGATAGTAGTCTGGGCACTGAGCGCCATCAGGGGGAAAGACTTCGGATGCATTGTATATGGTGCTAAGAGAGGGCTTTCATTGACAATTGAGTTCATTGCTTCGGTTCTCCATTGGCGTGATTTCAGTGCATTTCTGCCTTCTTGACAGTTCATGGCTATTGCAATCAGACTCATCTTCTTCCTTATGTGGCATGCATGCAAACAGATGGCAATCACACTGGGGACAAGCGCCCACACCAACTCAGAGAAATTGTGGCCGAGAACACAGTTCAGATTCAATTTGCTTCAAAATGGCTACGGCGCCTGAGCGCCCTCACATCACCCTTCCGACACTGTATTCACAGCAACTGTTCACACGCGCACTACTTTGGATCTCCCTGGATGTTCCACGCACACTCACTCTGTACCGCACACTCACACAAACACTCGCTACAGACTAACTCTAACCTATGGCAGCTATGGCCGCCTTCTACCTCCTAGCTGCTAACGGCGATGGCCGCTCCTTCTCCCTCGCAGCCCACTTCGACTTCGGGCATCTGCAGACCACCTTACACAAGACGCTTGGGCAGCGCTTCCGCATGGCTCACAGCAGAATGAATGAATAACTGGGTGCTGCCTCTTGATTTATACATCTGTTAGTCGCTGGTCTGCTCCTTTCCACCGGGCCCAGGGTGCACACAGTCCCACATGGTACTTGCTGACTGGACAAAGTGAGACTGGGACTGGGTACCGTTGAATAAGCAAAGTTGGACTACCCACTTGCCCACTTGCCTCTGGTCTAACTTGAGCAACGCTCGAAAGGCCACTTCCGGACCTTCCAGAAGTCTATAGACATGGCCTTTGGAAACTGTAGCAGCTACGACTTTGACCTTTCAGGACTTGTAGCAGCTACGATCTTGACCTTTCAGAATTGCTACAGCTACGACCCCTACACAGCTGCGACCCCTGCTCAGCAGACCTACGGATCGAAACCCGACAACTACATAGACTTACGACAGACAACAATCAACTATCAAGACACAGGTCGCGGGCCCAAACGTACAGGGTCGACTTGATACTTTACACGGGTGAGAACAGGGCTAGGGATTGAGTCCTGGGATCTGCATCTGCTACTGCAAAGGTGAAAACCGTTTCACTATCTGGCTTTCAATGCAATGTTGCAATTTGGAATTCTGTCATTTTGTCACTCATTTCGCTATTGCTCATTTTCCTTGCAGTCGCATCGGTGTTATGAATTTTGGATCCGGGCTGTCAGGCTCTACAGGACTGACAGCCCGGATTGTCGCTCCGATCTAACAATTTTTTTGATCCGGGTCATCAGGCCTGCCCATTCCAACTGCCCGGATCGACACAACGTCTTAAGATCCGAAGATCCCGCCTTAATCCAGGTCGTTGGCCAGGTACCTCAGGCCCAACGGCCCGAGTGCATGTAGAATCGGCCTACTAGTGCAGGTAGATCCTACCGCTGCTGCACGCCTAAATGGTACTGGAAGCCCCTTCCACCACCCTACTGGTAGGCCTACCACCACCCTCCTATAGTGCTGGTAGCGCCCCCCCCCTCTCTCGGCCTCAGCCCCCCAAAGAAGTGTGGTGTTAAGATCCTGGCCAATTTCGAAGTATACATTCATCAGAAAGTACAATGTCGTCCAATTGCAAGAAGAAATGAATGAACTTGAGAGGAGAGAGAGGGAAAGAAGAAGAAGATGATGTACTCCAGCATAGACCAATGACAAGGCTCTTCTTCTTCGCCAACCAATCTCCGCCGCCTTATCTCCTCCACTCTTATTCAAACAAGAAATAACAATAATAATGTTGAATGGCTGAACCAGAATCAAGAAATGACAATAATAATGTTGAATGGCTGAACCAGAATCAATGTCCGAATCCCACTTCTACTGCAGGCGCAACATGAGGTCCACCATAGCCATGGCCACCCCTCTCCTTCCTCTTCATTGCAGGTCGAGGCTATGGCGGACTACTGAGGGCTTCAGCCTCCTGTGCAAAGGACAATGCAAAGCAGCTATGTCACTGCTGCCTGTGCAAACGACAATGCAAAGCAGCTATGTCGCTGCTCACTAAACCGCCATGCCTGACTCTGCCCCGAGCTTCCTTGGTGCGGCACTACCCCAACTGGGGCCTTCCAGATGCAGCGCCTAACAAGGTGATGAGATGGTGTCCACCATAGCCAGGTAAGTACCTCGCCATTCTCCTCCTTGGTCCTCTTCTCCCTCCTCCTGCTACTGGTAGAGCTCCACCATAGCCAAGGTGAAAGCTCCCGGCTTCTTCCTCCCAGCAGCGCTGTAGCAGCCAGCGCTCTTCCAACCAGCACTCCAACAGCGTGACGCCCAACTCGCACACTGAAGAATGAGGCCAAGCTCTTCCTTCGGCCTCTTGATATAGCGGCCTGCTTGCCTCCTGGGCGGTGACTTCCAGGCCGCTCGGCCTCCCAAGCAACTGGTACCTCCTCCATATTGCCCGTACAAGCTCTAGACTCAGACTGGATGGACTGGTACTGGCCTAGACCTAGCCTACCGCTACTGGGCCTCTAAAAATGTCAACTTTGTCTTTTTCTGCTCGGCCTTGAGTGCCCGACACTACTGCTACTGGATGCGGTACCGGCCTACCTGCTACTTTAGTGTTTTTCCGTTGCTCTAAGCACCGCGGGCCCCTGGCTCAGCTACTTGAGTTTTTTCCCTTCTGCAACCCTCGATGCCACGGCCACAGGTAAGTACCGGCCCTATGGGCCTGCCAAACAAGCAAGTACCCTTGCGGGTCACACTCACACTCATACCGACAAGCATTCAGACAGGCACGCAGGTCAACAAGCACGCACACATACAGACACAGAAAACTCAGCAGAATGCGGGAATCTCAGCGAGGCATCCATTCCATCGGCAGAACTTCATAAATCAGCAGTGTTCTCAGTCTGTGTTTCGGTGGGTCATTACACTACCCCCCCTTCAAGAGCGAGATCCCTTCATAATGCATCATAAGCGTAAATGGCGAAGAGAGATCGGGTATGTTCCGTTGGAGTGAGGGTAGCAGTAAATTTAGGTTGTTGTTCGGAGCTAATCAGTCGTTCATATGCGGGTCACTCTGCAGCAAATCTTTCTTAGCAATCCAGTAAATTCATTCAATGGATGATATAGGAAGTGGACTCTGTATTGTTTGTTTCTCCCTTTTCCACTGTGCTCGATAATTCTGTCAATCTCGTGACCGCCATTGCTTGCGCGAGGAATCATTGATTCTCGATACGGAAAAGTTTCGGGTGGTTCATACGGAAACAACTTCGACGCGTGAAAGACTGGGTACGTGCACAGATGAGGAGGCACGTCGATCGTGTAAGAAGGACCAAATGAATCATTCCCTACTCGGTTCAGCACCTTCCACAGACCGTAGCACCGAGGAGGAAGCTTTCGTGATACACTTTCTTCTTTAGAAAACTCAGACATCTTGACGCAGATATAACTTCCCACTGTGAAAGGGTCAGGCTGGCGCTTTTTGTTTGCATGCTTAATCATGGCACTGCGTCGCCTTTCCATAGCTGCGACAACAACTTTGAGCAAACGATCAAACTTAGCACTGTAGCCTGACTGGCCAGGTGTTAGGCGAAGTGGCTGTTCAGGAAACAGATAAGATAGGGGCTTGCGAATTTTCCACCCAAGGTGCAACCGATTAGGTGTCATCCCAGTGCGAATTTTCCACCCAAGGTGCAACCGATTAGGTGTCATTCCGGTGGAGGAGTGTATGGAGTGTTGTACAACCCCTACACAATCGGCAATTCCTCCTCCCAAGAGTTCTGATCAGGCACAATTAGATCTCGGAGAAGTTGGATCATAGTCTGGTTGATCTCCTCGGCCAGTCCATTGGCTTCAGGATGTCGACCAGACGTCATTTTGAGTTTGATGTCATAAATCTGGGAGGTGAAGTCCTTCCAATCTGCACTTATGAACCTAGTGTCCTGGTTACTCACAGGAGTTTTCAGGGGCCCACACTGCAAAATGTACTTCTTGTGAAACTCTTTGATCACAAGGTCAGTTGGGGCGTGAGGTGGTAATGGGATCAAATTCAGAAAATTTGAAAAGCGGTCAACGATCACCATTACTTGCGAATATCCATTCCTACTCTTCTTTCCCATGGCTGTGAAGTCAATGGAAAGAGACTCACCCGGGCCATCAGGAATAGGGAGAGGATGCAGCAGCCCATAGGGCTCCTGCCGAGACGGTTTGATGCGTTGACAGACTTCACACTCAGCCACAAACTTTTGTGCCATTCCTTTCATCCCAGGCCATACAAACTTTTGCAACAGACTTCCATATGTCTTTTCAAAACCGAAGTGTCCACTCCGGCCATGAGCCAAGTCCAAGAAGTCAGTACGGATAGGCTCATGATTGGGTACACGCAGGCGGTCGTACTTCCCGTAACGTCGGAAGAGCAAACCTTTGCACTCATGGAAGTCAAGCTGGCTGCTAGGGTCAGCTTGGATCTGCTCAAGGATGGGACTGCGTTCCAGGTCCTTGGCAGTGTACTCGACGAGTTCCTCCTTCAACTTCTTACGGAGATCGTAGGAACCCACAAGACAAGTCATGTACTCAGGGTGGCGAGACAGAGCATCCGCAACGCGATTGTAACAGCCTTTCTTGTGCCTAAGTTCGAAATCATACACAACAATCTCATGTAGCCAGCGGGTCAATGTAGTTGATGGATTATTCTGTGTATGAATCCATTTCAAAATCTCGTGGTCTGAGAACACTTTGAAATGGCGACCCAAGAGGGAATGCTTCAAATGATCTAGTGCCTCTCTCAAGGCATAGAGTTCTCGCATGTAAGTCGAGGCAGCTATCTTGTGACTGGGCATACGTTTGCTGTAAAATTCGAGCGGGTGTAAGCCGTCGCCATCATCTTGTTGAAGCACTGCACCAATCCCGTACAAGCTTGCATCCGTAGTTACTACGAATGTAAGTTTGGGATCTGCAATGCGGAGCACGTAATGACTTGCCAAAGCCTCCTTCAATGCTTGGAAGGTTGTTATGCATTCCCCATCCCATGTATAGGACACGTTCTTGCTGGTCAATTTGGACAGCGGTCGGGCAATGATAGATAATTGGTTACAAACTTACGGTAGCATGACGCAAGACCAAGAAAAGAACGCAACTCGTGGCCATTTGCCGGTTGAGGCCGTTTGTGGATGACCTCAACTTTGGTTGCCTCGGGCTCTAGGCCTGCAACAGACAACCGATGTCCAAGGTAGATGACGCTGTCCCTCCCAAACTCATATTTCTCCAAGTTGAGATGGAGCTGCGCATCCTTGAGGATCTGCAACACTTCCTCAAGGTGTCTCATGTGCTCCTCCATCGACTTGCTGAAAATTAGTATGTCATCCAAATAAACAATAATAAATCGATTGATCTGATTGCGAAACACCTTATCCATGAGACTTTGAAAGGTGGCCGGTGCATTCGTGAGGCCGAAGGGCATGACGGTAAACTCGTACAACCCATCGCGAGTTTTTGAATGCAGTATATGCTGGTCTGCAGGGTCGACTTCAATTTGGTGGTAGCCAGACTTGAGATCGATCTTGCTGAAGACCGTGCACCCACCTGCAGCATCAAGCAGATTATCAATACACGACAAAGGCTATGCATTCTTTCTAGTTATTTTATTCATTCCGCATTAATCGATACACAATTGTAGTTTGCCTCCTTTTTTCGGGACAAATAGAACCGGTGCACCGAATTCGGATTTGCTTGGCTTGATCCATCCTTTCCCAATCGTGTCATCAGTTTGTCTTCGCAACTCTTCCAATTCACCTGAGCCCATTCGATAGACACATCCCTTTGGAGGAGTGGTACCTTCTATCAACTCGATCTTGTGTCGGACCTGACGCACGGGGACTCCATGTGGTTCGCCCAAGACTTCAGGAAATCGGTTGAGAAGGTTGCGGATTTCTGATGGGACTTTCGTAGGTGGATCATCACTTTCAGGTGCAAGCATACTGGATTGCATAGGTGCAGCCAAAACAACAGAATTTGAAGTAGAGTCGTTTGGACTAGAAGTAGACTTAGTAGAGGTAGAAGTAGTTGCATTAGAAGTAGAAACGACATGCAAAGTAGAATCATTATGTAAAACAAAAATAGAAGGCACATGAGCAGGCCTAACAAAGCTATATACATTTGCTCATCAACTTTGCGCCTGCGCCACTTTTTGCCGAATTGCATTGCATTGAGAAAAGTTACTTGGGACTCGTGCGGCTCATCCAAGAGGACTGGTCGCTCGATTCCCATGGCATCTTTGACCATGAATTACGAGTCCTTCCATGTGGTTCTTTTACATTGGGCCTGCAACCAGCCCAAGCCAATAACCGCGTCAAAGGGGCACTTATCAAGGACATTGAAGTTCAACTAATTCGTGATTGTGCGGTCTGCGTCAAAGGTAGTGCGCACACCTTTGACTGCATACGTAGATGTGACAACCTCTTGGTTGCCCACTTGGGTTCGACAAGGGTTCTGCAAGGTCACTTGCTTCATTCCCAAGTGTGCCTTACGAATGTCGTGCGGTGAGAAGTAGTTGGCGGTTGCGCCACAATCAGCCAACGCAACGGATGTAACGACCGTTAATGCGGAGTTTGAAGAAGATCAACTTTGTCTTCCCTTGCGCGCGTTCTTGCTTCATGTGAGCCCAGCGCGACAAGAGAGCATGAAAGTCAATTTCTTCCGACTCCATCCAAGGCTCCTTGTATAGGATGTGCACTTTCTCAGCCTTGGAATCAGCATTAGATGGGGTCTCAAGAGAGGTTTGCTGAGTGGGACCAGAATCCGGGGAAGGATCCGCACTTACATGTTCAACCTCTCCGTCTGTAGAGTGTGTTGATGTCTCTACCCCCTTTGCTGGTTTCCTAGTTGCAATCTAAAGCAATGTTGGACTGAATATCCCGGTTTGGTGCAATGCAGGCAAACCCCTTTCTTCACCCTGTGTTTCCGCTCACTTTCACTTATCCGGAGATCTACCCATGGTTTTGTGGCAGGATATTCCGCTTTGGGTGGAATCTTCGCCCCCTTGGGAAGGAGAATGGTGTTAGTATTATTCTTCACTGTGGTCCTCGGTCCCTTACTTTTGAAGGCAGTCTTCTTAAAGGCATTCATAGATTCATCGTCATTTACATACTCAGACTTATGGAATAGTAACCTGACTGACGCTCCCCAGAATGGATATGGAGCCAGGACCATAAGGGCCTGTTTGTATTAAAAAAAAAAAAAAAAAAAAAAAAAAAAAAAAGAACCTACAGACTACAGCCGTTCAGAATGAAATAAACAAAGCATTGTAGAAGGATATAGCATGGCACGCAAGATACTCTATTCATTCTTTCGTCAGGTGAGTAAGCAGTTCACACACCTCACACAAGATCAAGACTATGGAGGATGGAAGAAGAACCCAGAATACCCCAGTGGGCAGTCAATTCCATGCACACACACATGGGCACCCTGACGGCACAGCACTTACCTGAGTGGCCGAGCTCTTGAGATGAAAGAAACTCACCCCCCTCTCACATAGTCCTCCTGACCCAATTAGCATCCTCTACACTAGTGTCCTATCATCTACGAGGGTCAACATCTACCCCAAAGTACAATGCCGGATCCCCCGTCGATGTTGAAGATCAAAGCAACAACTTGCAGTCCGTAGGTGCAGATATGGCTGCCACCCTCAAGCTCGCCTAACTTGAGGGGAGTCCTACAGTCACTCCTCGTCTTCCTTGAAGTCCAGATTCAAGTTGTAGGTGCCCTTCACTGTCGCCTCTCTCAGATTGCATCACGAAGTCCCACCTTGTGTCTCGCCACCACAAACATGCACTCAAGCTACCTGGTCGGGTCTAATGTTGACCTTACACGGCCCCGCCAGGTGGGAGCAACTTCCCCTTACCCCGCTGCCCCACTTAACCGTAACTTCCGCCCTAACCCTAAGTGGTTAGCACTTACCACTAGGGTTAGGGTTATGGCGGCAAAGTCAGCTCTCGCCAGCAAGTAGAATCTGCTCCGATACCAATGTTACGATCCTGGCCAATTTCGAAGTATACATTCATCAGAAAGTACAATGCCGTCCAATTGCAAGAAGAAATGAATGAACTTGAGAGGAGAGAGAGGGAAAGAAGAAGAAGAAGAAGTAAGAAAGAAGAAGAAGATGATGTGCTCCAGCATAGACCAATGACAAGGCTCTTCTTCTTCGCCAACCAATCTCCTCCTTCCTATCTCCTCCACTCTTTGCAATCAGACTCGTTTTCAAACACACTTTTCACACATGTAAACAGTAACACAGCACACTGGCGACATGCGCCCACTCAAAACTCAGAGATATGGCTTCAGATACGAATTCACTCTCAAATGGCTATGGCGACTTCAGCGCCCAAACATCTCACTGTTCACATACACTGGATCACCCTGGATATCCCACACGCATCACTCTAACACTCGAACACAACACACACTCACTACTAACTACAGCTATGGCAGCTATGG
>BFEA01000113.1:592842-604516 GCA_003427395.1 Chara braunii | reverse complement strand
AGTTGGTTACATCCTCCGTATTCGTGAGAATCAGAAATAATTTGTGAGCCTTCTAGGCTCTTCCAGCAGCACAGGCGAAGCAGGGAGAACCTCGCATTTACTCCTGGGTGGTTGGGCATGCCTAACCAATTCGGTCCCAGGCCACTGTCTGAATGGGCCTTGGCGCAGACACTTTGGGCCGATCGGAAGCTACTGGGAAAGAGCTCACCACTGGTGGGCTCATTGGGGCACTAGGCAGTGTATGCGACAACGCTGCTTGAGCGTGCGCTCGCGGGTTGTCGCTGTGTGCTAGCGCTAGGTGCCAGGCAGTGCGCTGAGGGCAGCGCCATAGCCAGCCCTACATAGCCAGGGCTTGGTTTGGACAGCCAGTGGAGGTGGTGGTGGTCTTCGTGTATGGGGAGAAGATGTGGGTAGGGAAGACGAGGGAGAGAGAGAGATGAGGATTATGATGTGAGGGCACGTACCTGGTCTTGGGGATGGTCCACAGGGTCGACATCTTCATGTACTTCCGTTTTTGCTGTTGACGTCAACAGGTTGCATTGTCAATTCATAGGCTGGTAGTAGCTGTGTGATTTTAGTCTGGGCGTTGAGCGCCAAGTTAGGAGGAAGGGCTCTGGATACATATTTTGGTGGTGGCGAGAGTATGCTCTCATTGACATTCGGATTCAGTGCTTTGGTTCTTCGTTGGTGTAATATCAGCGCATTTCTGCTTTCTGGACAGCGTTGGACTTTCAGGCTTTCAATGTGATTTTGCATTCTGGGTTTCTGTCATTTCGCTATCTCTCATTTTCCTTGCAATTTGGTATCAGAGCAGGTTCGAGCCGCTCCGCTGGCTCCTCCACAATAGTTGTTTGGTGCTTCATTGGGAAATGGCAGGGCAGTGATAATGCTTGTGCGTTGGTGTATAGGCGGCCCTGAGTCGTGAGGGCGCGCCTTGAAGGCTATGTGGTGACATAGGGGTGCACGCTGGATGATGAGACCTTGCTCACGTGGCAATTTAAGCCGAGGTGGAACTATATTGCGGTGTGGGTTGTGTCGAGGCATCGACCGGTCATCATAAATGCACGTCAGGTTAGTGGTGAGAAATTTGTGGTTGGGGGCAGCATTATGAGGTACGTTGCTCCTTACCTTATCTAACCTCTTCATTGCTTCTTACCGTGAGGAAGTGAGTCTTGTCTTGAGAGTCCTCTCATTGTGAGGTGTTGCGAGTGCTCAACCTTGAGAGTCGTTCCTAGAAAGCAAGCTGGTGGGAGACAAGCGCTGCCTCTGAAGGGCCCTGGACTAAGCACTCGGGTCATGGTCACCACGCCAACCCGCTGGGACTAGTACACGCATGCCTTGCTGCTTGTCCTTTGGTCTGCTAGCTGCGCTGTAGAGTTCATGTCACGCAGGCCAGCCCTATGAGGGAGAGACGAGTACCGGACCGTCTATGAAGAGACTCCGACGGGGATATACGACTCGTGCTGTACACGAGTATAAAAATAGTATGGATGGGGCTGGCCGGTCTGGTACTGACTTGGGGCACAGGGGTGGGCCGATTGCACACCTTTAGACACACCGTCGAACCAGAGCTACTGGACGTGGACACAAAGTGACTACTCAAGAGGGATATAGGGGGAGGGAAGATTCCAATAATTGCTCGATTGTTCAATATTGTAATATTTCCATTCAGCATGCATTTCAACAAACGATTTTATTTTTATTTTTGATTAGTTTGCTGTGACGGACTGCTAACAGCTAACAAACTGTTGCAGATAGAGTAGTGCAATGACTTGCTGATTCTGTAGCCTGCGGCCCGCTGACTCGAGGCTGTAACATAGGTAGGCCAGATTCGTAATTTTGTTTGGCTGAGGGCTAACCGAGATATCTGACTGTGAGGGAACTCCGTGAGGGACATATCTGCAAATTCGGGAAAATTTCAGGCCTGCACTAACTCGAATTTTCTCAGCTACCCTAACTGCAAATAGCAGGCCCGGGCTACCACTAGGACGGACAGGCCCTAAGGCCTATGCTGTTAGACTGGTCCTATAGCCTATAGCCGGGTGGAGAGAGGCCCTAGGGGCCGAAACTGAAACGGTACCGGTCAGTCCAGTCAATCCGGTCTAGGTCGTGTCTAGGCTAGTGTAGTTCTATTAATAGAGTGCAAAAGTCTGTTTGAGGCTTTTTGCAGTTGGTACCGTGCACATCGCGGCGACACAGCGTGTGAACTGGAGTGGTACAACTTCAACGTTGGAGGGGACAGTGATAGACAGACCCTCGAAGCGCCGGCCATAGTTGGGACCTTCGTTGTTCTCTGACAGCACACAGGGTTGTTCAGAGGTCTGGGTTATCTGAGGTCTGTTGGGAGCCCTGCTGAACCCTCCTCAGGAGTAGGGTTTTAGGGTAATGGCGCTGCAGCCATAGCTGCAGCTCGCATTGTCAGGAGAGGTGGCGCTGCTGAAGGTCTTCACCCGGGAGGCCTTCTGGCACTTCATCTTCATCAAAGATTGTGGCGCTGGTCTTCTTCTTCATCCTCTGAGAGGCGCTTGGCCTCAGGTGCCTGTTTCAGGGTGGCGCTTCCCTCTGGAGGCAGCATCTGGGTGGCGCTGGTTGTTTCAGGGGTTCTGGGGTAGTGAATAGCGGTTACTCAGGGTTGGACGAGAAGCGCTGCTCATTTTTTAGCAGCTCATCATAGTTATGAGGTTATTTTGGCAAAGTGGGACTCTGAGTTGAATAAATGGTGTTGATACTGTGTGTGAACTATCTTTGCTTCATTGTTTTTTGAATGTGATCTACTCGGCTTTCCTTTGTGACTGGTTGTGAGGATTCTATGGAGCGAAGTACACTTTCAGTGTACTCTGTCATATCGCATGGTTAAGTCTTTCGTTGTGTTTCTCTCTCCTTGTGCGGTGTGATACTCCCATCCTCTCCCCTTCCTTCTGTGTATGTATGGGCATACCTGGAAGTCTAGGTGACTGAGTGTTGGTCTTCTGACAACAAGCAACCAGGTTCCTAACAGTTGGTATCGGAGCGATTGGATCCAGTGAGTGACGCAGAGATGAGTTGGAGCAACTACCATCATCCGGCGAGACACTGGAGTTGAATCTGGCGATTTGTCATCTTCTGTGTTGGCAAGTGTGTGGCGAGAAGTATTGGACAGAGGGTGATTCACTTCTGCTCAAAGTTGCAAAGAAGTGAATGGCGATTGATACTCAGAGGCCTGGGAGGCTCTGTGGAGGTTATTTTAGCCTGGCGATTCATCTGACACTGGCGATTTGCAAGGAAGTGAACCCCAGAGTGTTGCGATTTTGGGATTGCGTCAGGATCCCCAATTCCCAAGCGGCGCAGTGTAGGTGGGAGCAGCGCTGCATTGAGTTTCTCAGTTATTGACACTTGGGAGTCCAAATTCATTGAATCTGTCAGTTGGGGGTGAAGCACCATAGGGAGATCTACAGGATCACCAAGTTTCAATGAATTTTGTACGTGGGAACATTGGGAACAGTCAGGAGAAGAAACTAGCGAGATGGGTTTCAGGAGACTGCCTTAGCCAGGGCGTCATCCTTCCCCTTGAAGTCTCGTGTGCTCCTTACTCTATTTGGGGCTATTTTTAGATTAGCTTTATTTGGCCTGTCAGTCTGTAGATAGTTGAAAATCGAAATTCTGACTGTGAGACAGCCATAGCCAATTTCCCCTACCTATCTTCTTGGACTCCTACCAACCCTTTTTGACTCTCTCGATGACTCAACTTTCATCTGTGATTGCTTTACAGTGTTGTGATTCATACTGGACGGTGAATTGGATGGTCCAAGGTCATATTGTCAGTAGTAATGGGATTTTGAATTACGGGCTGCCATAGTTGGAGCCTGGTCAGGCTGGGGTTTGTCTTCTGTCCGTCAGAAATCAGTTGTGTCCGTCCTTGGTAAATCGCAATTCACTATTCAGTCTATGTTTGAAATCGCACTGTCAGATTTTTTTTGAGTCAAATACAATGAAATTTGTACTTCGCCATACCCTAGGTATGGCATATAGGGTCATCTGGTGGTAGAGTCAGTAGGGTAAGTCTAAAAATAGAACCCCCAGTAATCGTTACATATTGGTCATCAGTAGGTACTTGTCCGCCACTAATTGTCACTCTGTTTAATTACTAACTATTACTAATCAGTCCAAGACTGCGTCCTGTAAATTATTGACACAGGAATTGAAGTGATTGCACTCAATTGAGGTGTCAGGGCAGTGAATGGAAAATTGTGAAATTTATTTTTGCTGAGTTTGCTCCAAACTGACGCCTGACCCTCAAGCGGTCTGCAGAGACTGAGCACTTGCCTGCTTGTACTAAACAACTTTTCTTCCCAGTCAGGTGACTGCAATTGGGCGACTACTGAAGGGAGACCCTAATTCCTGTTGACCTCCCTGTTGTTTCTTGTTTTGTTTTTTATTTTGTTTAATATGTTTTTTGGGTGTTGGAAATGTTTGACATTGAGAAGGGTGAAGCTTCTGAGAAGAAGCCCCAACTCACTCTTTCCCTTTTGGACGCAGAACTGCTTGCTGAGGAGGAGAAACTCTGAAAGCAAGCAACAACAGTTGAAGCGTTGAAAGAGGAGAAGAGGCGCAGAGAGGAGGCAGACCAGAAAGAAGCCAGAAGGAAACTTCTCGCAACAGACATTGAGAAGATCCGGGTGAGTGGATCTTCCAGTCAGTACAACAAGGACATGGTGGAGTTCATCCTTCTGCAGGATGATATCCACTGGTCCTAACTTCACTAACTGGGATGCGGATTATGGTTTTCTTATAAATTGAGGTGAAAAATGGGGGTTCGGTTAACCATCTCTCCAGCCTGGAGGACAGTCAGTCCGCGCTTTCGAAAAAGTTGGATGACTTCTCCTCAAAACTGGATCGACTCTTCACCCATCTGAAGATCCCTCCAACCTTGACCATTCCTGCACCTCCTAGAGTCCTAAGATGGGCCCCCAACAACCCCCACAATCCAGGCCCCCATCTCCAACCTCTACGCCCAAATCAACAGCCGCGTCACAGCCCTCAGGTCCATTTGACCTGCAACGGCCCAAGCTGACCCCTCCACCTATGTTCTCTGGTGAGGACCCCAAGGTGGATGTTTCAGATTGGGTCACTGCACAAATAACCTACCTAAGTGGGTTCAAATGTGACGAGGATGTGAAGGTGAGTGCCATCCTTGCTTGCTTGGAGAGGACTGCACTGAAATGGGGCACTTCCACTTCCAGCAAGCAAGGACTAGAAATGTCTAAGTGGGCGCAAAGACTGGGGGTGTCTGGTTTTCTGCAGGCCCTGAATGATCGGTTTGCAGACAAGGAGCAGGCCAGGAAAGCAGCAGATAAAATTGTCGGCCTGGGCCAGAAAAGGTTGGATGGCTCCTTGTCCAAACTGTACTCAACCTTTGAGAGTCTAACATCGACTCTTGGGTTGGAGACGAGTGAGCAAGACCAGCTCATTCATTTCATGAGAGCAGCGCGTGGAGATTACGAGCTTGCTTTATTCTCTCAGGGCCACAAGGACTGACGGTCCTGTGGCAGAGCAACCCTGGACTTGGAGTCCAAACTCCATGTCCAGGAAGCACCTTCTGAAGGAAGGAAGAGACCCTCCTCAAAGGGGCGAAGAAAGAGAAAGGGTGCTCTCTTTGTTGTAGCTTCTAGTTCAGAAGATGAGGCAGCATCTCAGAGTGGGACCCCTCCATCTGAGACTACCCCATCCTCTGCTGCAGATTCAACTGTTCTTGCCGTGGCTGATGCTCTGATGGGCCTTGCAAAGGGAAAGGCCTCTGCCCAGAGAGCATCAACCAGCAACAAGGGGACAGGAAAGGGACGTGCCTCTTTTCCTGTGGCCCAGAGAGTACCGTTACCACAAGACGTCCACTGGCCAGCTAAACCCCTTGATGCTTCCACCTTCCCCTGGCATGCACTCAGGATCCAGGAGGGAGTATGGAGGAAGAGGAAAAACAAGGAAGTTTGCTTGAGGTGCGAGGGGGACCACTTCTTAAAGGATTGTCCCAATATGACTCGCAAGCCTGCAGGCTCTAGTTCAAAAAACTAGAGAGGAGAGAGGTGGAATCTGCAACTCCTTCCACCTGTGCTGATTCACCTTCTGATGAAGATGAATCTTCACCCTCTCTAATTGACTCGTTTCTTGGAGTTGCAGCATCAGGGTCCTTCACTTATGAGGACACTGATCTGGATGAGATGTGGGAGGAGGATGAATCACATGTCCTTGCTGATTTTTTCCTGTCCTTGCAAGAGAAGAAGAAGCATAGGCCGGATCTCATCCTGCTTCAACCCTCTATCTTGGGAGCTAGGTTCAAAGGGCTCTTAGACTATCGGGCTACTCACAACTTCATGTCTCCCAAGACAGTCAGTAGGTTGCACTTGGACCAGAGACTAGTAAAGCTGCGACAGTTGATTGAGGTTCCCATAGGCAACTCATCAATAGTCAGGATCACCAGTGCAGTCAAAGTCTACCTGTGGTGTTTGACAGGCAGGGAGAAATCAGGCAGCGCCTGAATTTCTCGGTGTTTCCTAATGTAGTACCCTTTGACCTTGTGTTCTCCTTACAGTGGCTTGAGGCCAGTAACCCTAAGATTGACTGGCGCATCCATAGGGTTGAGCTGCCTGATCGGCGAGGGGAATACCGTACCTACATACTTGCTGATGAGTACCATCCGATCAGCAGTTGTTACTGTATGCGTGCACATGAGTTCTTTCAGCTCTCACGCCAGACTGACCACACCCGTTTGTTTGTAGCTTATGTTAAACAGACTGATGTGGAGACTGCTCCCTGTCCCTCTCAAATTCAGCAAGTGGTTGACCAGTTCTCTGATCTTACGCAGGAGCCTACTGGGCTTGTCCATAGGCAGACCAAGCATAAGATCGAGTTCCTGCCTGACGCGGTCCCTCCCAAGGGCCGGGTCTACAAGATGTCCCTTGCTGAGCTTGATGAGCTCAGGAAACAGCTAGAGACCCTGACCAGCAAAGGCTGGATACGTTCCAACACATCTGAGTTTGGAGCATCAGTCCTCTTTGTTCCAAAGGGAAATGACGAGTTCAGAATGTGTGTGGGCTACAGGGGTCTCAACAAGATCACGAGGAAGTCCACAGAGCCTCTTCCTCGGATCGATGATCTGTTGGACATGATGCAGGGCTGCACTATCTTCAACAAGATCGATCTCAAGTCTGGCTATCACCAGATTGAGATGGCTAAAGGTGATGTCCACAAGACAGCCTTCGAAACCAGATATGGTAAATATGAGTATCTGGTTATGCCATTCGGTCTTTGCAATGCCCCTGACACTTTCCAAACAGAGATGCATCGCATTCTTGGGCCTTACCTGGACAAGTTTGTAGTTATCCATTTGGATGATATCCTGATATTCAATCATATTGTCCAGGAGCACGCGCGGCATCTGGCTCTTGTCCTCCAGGCCTTACATGACAATCAGTACAAGATCAACAGAGAGAAATCCTCTTTTGGAGTAAACTTTGTTGTTTATCTGGGTCACATCATTTTTGGAGAGGGGTTGGCTCTTGAAGCAACGAAAATTGTTGCTGTTCAGGACATGCCTAAGCCTTTAACAGTTCGTGATATTCGGTCTTTCCTGGGTCTTGCTTCTTCTTACAGGAAGTTCATTAAGAACTTCTCATCGATTGCAGCACCCCTGACTGACCTTACTAAGAAATTGTGCCAAATGAACAAGGTCGTACACATATATCCCCTTAGCCTACTCAAACCACTTCCCATTCCTAAGGCACCTACACAATCATTGTCTATTGACTTTACTGATCTAGGTACGACCGCTCCCCGTGGTATGCGTCAGGTTATGGTGTGTGTGGACAGGTTTTCCAAGTATGTTGAGTTCATCCCTTTGCCAGGAGAAGCCAAAGTCTCTGCCATGCAAGCGACATTTGCTGACAGGTGGGTTATACATCATGAACCACCCACCTTCATTGTCAGTGATCGAGATCCCCATTTCTGCAGTAATGAATGGCAGCCCTACTGCAAGGACTACCTTCATTCACGCTTGGATATGGCCTCAGCTCGTCATCCTGAAGCCAATGGACAGGCTGAAGTGATGAACCAGATTCTATTTTAGTTGCTACGTCCTGTGATCAGTCCAGATCAACAGGACTGGGATCTGCATTTGGGTCGTGCACAGCTAGTGTACAACACTTATGTCCACTCTACCGGTTTCACACCCTATAGATTACACTGGGGTTGTGAACCAAGGCAGCCTCTCGATGACACCATCGACAAGGCTACCCCTGCATGACACCTGGAACTGCAGAGTTCACTAGGCGTTATCGTGTGGATATTGAGCGCCCCCGTGCCAACCTTCTCAAAGCCCAGAAGGCTATGATTCAGCAGGCTAATATGCACCGTCATCCCTCTACAGGTGACTGGGTTTGGGTGCTCAGCTCAGAGTTGTCACGTGAGGAGGACATTTCACCTAAGTTGTTGCCACGATATATGGGTCTATGGCAGGTTTTAGATACAATGGGGGTTGATCCCCTTGATGTCCCTCTACATCTACCACCCTATCTGGTCCTCCATGCATCTAAGTTGTTGCCTTTCACATCAGCTGATGCATTCCTGGATAGACCCCCTCAGTTCGATCGACCGATCCCTAGCAGGGGATGGAGTGGATTGAGGATGAGATGGGCACAGGTCCAGACATGCAGTATCTTGTGAAGTTCCTGTACCAATCTCACATTGAGGATTGCTGGTTCATACGCAAGGAACTCCTCGGTTGTCCTAAAGTATGAGGCAGCCAAGAAGGGACAATCCCTTCGATGCTCTACACATCTACGCCCCTAGCTCGGAGGTCCTCGCTCCGGGGGAGGGTAGGCCTCCAATGACTTGCTGATTCTGCACCCTGCAGCCCGTCGACTCGAGGCTGTAACATAGGTATGCCAGATTCGTAATTTTGTTTGGCTGAGGACTAACCGAGATATCTGACTATGAGGGAAATCCGTGAGGAACATATCCGCAAATTCGGAAAAATTTCAGACCCGCACTAACTCGAATTTCCTCAGCTACCCTAACTGCGAATAGCAGGCCCGCCCTACCACTAGGACAGACAGGCCCTAAGGCCTATGCTGTTAGACTGGTCCTATAGCCTATAGTCGGGTAGGGAGAGGCCCTAGGGGTCGAAACTGAAACGGTACCGGTCAGTCCAGTCAGTACGGTCTAGGTCGTGTCTAGGCTAGTGTAGTTCTATTAATAGAGTGTAGAAGTTTGTTCGACGCTTTTTGCAGCTGGTACCGTGCACATCGTGGCGACACAACGCGTGAATTGGAGTGGTACAGCTTCAACGTTGGAGGAGACAGTCATAGCCAGACCCTCGAGGCGTCGGCCATAGCTGGGACCTTTGCTGTTCTCTGCCAGCACGCAGGGTTGTTCAGAGGTCTGGGTTATTTGAGGTCTGATGGGAGCAGGAGAAGTTGGTGCCCTGCTGAACTTTCCTCAAGAGTAGGGTTTCAGGGTAGTGGCGTTGCAGCCATAGCTGCAACTTGCATTGTCTGAGAGGTGGCGCTGCTGAAGATCTTCACCTGGGAGGCCTTCTGGCACTTCATCTTCATCATAGACTGTGGTGCTGGTCTTCTTCTTCATCCCCGCTTGACTGCTTCCTGATAAATCTGGACCGTATATTTAATTCTATTTATTAAGCGGTTGGGGTGCCACGCTGCGGTAGGTCCCAGCGAGGACACTAGTTCAGATTGCATGCCACGTGTAGCTCTAGGGTGAAGATGACAATGAGATTGAGACACAGAGACTAGAATGAGGGGGGATTGTCGGCCGACCACTTGCTTGGTGTTAAAGACCATGTGAGGAATGGAGACATCGGAGAGCAGCTAAGGAGAGTAGGGTCTCGCATAAGGTACAAGTGGCAGCAGCCAACGCAGTGATGGCACTAGCAGTTGTTGCAGCAGTGTGCGTTGGAGCCGAGGCCGAGGCAGCAAAGGCTACCGTTTTTGCAATGTCCCATGTCTCTTCCCAGGCCTCTTCGATAGGTGTTAGTCACGGTATATCGAGGCCTTTCACTGGTCAGTCTGTTGGCGTGCAGGACCGCCAGCAACAACCCTTGTCAGTGGAGGAAGTTGAGATTAGAGAAATGGATGCCCTTCACACAAAGCTACAGCGCCAGATATAGGAGGTAGAGGATAGACGAGATAGAGATAGAAGAAGAAAGCCTAGCCTAAAGGGAGGTGGAACTAAACAGGGTAGAAGCGTTGGATGTGGAAGCCCCTAATGAGCGGGCACTTCGGTCCAGTCGGTGTGGCCGAAGTACAAGCCGTGTATTAGGGAGTGTTGGCCACATTGATAGCCGGTCAGAATTAAATTCTAGCTGCGCAGAGAGGCCCCAAGCCGACGGTGAGGCCTGCGCTACCCGTTGTAGTCCCCCCAGCGGTGGCCGATGCGTTCGTGCCATTGCTGCCTATGAGAGGTCTCTTTGTACCTTAGTACGACATATTTCCAGCAGGCGGTTCATCAGTAGGTAGTAGTGGCAGACTCCAAGATCCACTTCATATGTCCCCATATCAACTGCTGCAGCTACAGTTCGGCATTCGGGCCAGCGGCCTGTGCAGCAGGTTAGGCAACCTGTTCCGCCGGTTCAGTCATCGGTGCAGCAGGCACATGTGGTTGGACCACAGCCAGAGACACGCGTCTAGACAAGGGAGAAAACGTTGCTGCAGCAATGTAGTTGGATGGGTGGGCACAGGGCGATCGACACAACCGTGGTCTTGACTCTTGGGCTAGAGCCAAGTGTTCTGATCAGTTTCCGTTGTCAAGAGAAGAGATGTGGCAAGAATGTCGTGAGGTACGGCTTGCAACCCATAAGTTCACCGACATTGAGGGAAACTAGTTGTGCTGCCGAGGTCGTTGTGCGATAACCCTGTTTGCTTCACTACTCACATTAGATGCTTACCTACTGGAGTAGGAATTGAGTCCAACCAGGCTACAGATGATTCTTATTCTAAATAGGTAAGGCTCAGACTACGAGGCCGAGAGTGACGCGAGTGAGGGTTTGGATGATAGGAGGAAGAAGTAACCACCGTGGGATCGACGAACGAACGATCTTGGGGTACAGACAAAGAGAGCAGGCGACCATGAAACCAGAGGGAGGAGTGTTGGATGTTTGTAGAAAAGTTGAGGCGACTGGCATGCAGGAAGGCATCCAGTCTAGGAGTCAAGGGGAAGATCCTACTCTGTCCATGTGAACAACAGAGGGTCTTAGATGTGCGGACAGACCGGCTTGTAAGGGGCACCAGCAAAGTGTATGGCATGAATGGTCAAACCAAGGCGAGGGGTCCAATCCAGTTGGTCACCACGGGGATGCAGCCCGAAGAGGGGTAAGGCACCCTCAACCTGGGGAAGCACTGCAAGCACATCCTTGGGAAGCACATCCAACTTGTAGCAGTAGTAGTCGCTTCTGCTCTTGTTGAGGTGGTGGAATCCCTTGCCATCTCAAAAGACGACCAAGGTTACTGACTCCTTAGTCACCCCACAAGCATACCTGGACCACATAAAGCTGTGTTCATGGGGTGTGTCCGAGTCCTTAGAGGAGCAAGATGGTCAGACCTGCTAGTTGCCTGGGTGACCAAGTTAGAGGTTCCATGGATTTGGTAGACAACAATCTGGGTGGCCGGGGGACTCACAAACATTGGTTCTA
>BFEA01000113.1:556816-583822 GCA_003427395.1 Chara braunii | reverse complement strand
AACCCTCTCTTTGGCTTTGGGCCAGCATCGGCATGCCTATCCATTTGTTCTCATGCGGCCCGTTTTTTTTAATTTAGCTGGGAGAGAACCACTCTTGTCTCTAAAAAAATTTGTTGCTGAATCCATCCTAATAGGATATAGTCTTCCAATTGTTCGACCAGGTTCGGATCCTTCGGAATCAATCTGGATGGAAGGACTCCTGTTCTGTAACATCTTCTATCACTTTTAATGTACGAGTCCTATGTACAATCAAATGAACTGCGACAATTTCACCTTTCGCCATTTAGCACCCTCACCATTCGGTTGACCAACTGCCAAGTAGGACGAAGGAAAAGCAAGGCAACAGGGTAAACTCGACCAAGGTGTTACACCTAGTTTGTCAACAAGGCACAAAGTCTCGAATAAATCCAAACTCGCCAATATTCCAACCAACCGTGTGAGCTTACCCTACTTGAGTGGGCAAGGGTGAGACAAAAGTTCACACTCGCGGGTTAATTTTGACTCCTGAAGACCATTCGATTACGAGATTCATTTGCCCTGACCTTAGTTCATTAATCTCCATAAATTTAGTCCAGGGCATCAACAAAATTTCTCTTTCACGATGAATCCTCATCCATCGCTTAACAACCCGCCTTACCACCCCATATATACAACAAGACAAAGGAGATCTAGAAATGAGGTGAAAGGTTACTAAGTGATTACCTCCTGACCGTTCGGTTAGGAAGAAATTTCATGGAGGAATTGTCGAAGACGAAAATTAAAGTCAACGCTCTATACCCTGTTTGCGTTTCCGCATGAATTCGAGTAAACCTCAACTCTTTAGTTGGAGAGAGAGGAGCGCGGCCCGGAACACAAGCTCCAAGGGGGGAGACAGGTCCTCGAGTCTTCACCGCATATCGCGTTTGGGAGGTTCCGATGACCTTGAGAGGATGGATGAATTGGATAAGATCAGGAAAGGAGTTGCCAGCATGACACACCCCCAGAGCGCCGCGCGTTCCACAATCCACCCAAGGATTGTGTTGGGCCGTGTCAACTGCAAGATGAGCAACAAACTTCGACTGGCAGGTCAACAACAGAGAATCATGCAACGAGGCCTTTTGTCAATTACGTGCCTCTAGTCACCATGCCCAGATAACCAACCAGCCATCACCATCTCACCATGCTAGGGTTAATCCATGGAGCGTGGTTCCGCAGTGCAACACCCGGTGTTGCAACCACACGTGCCGCAGAAAAGCACTGAGCGTAATGGAGGGCGGTGACGCTTTGGCCGCTGGGTTGCGAGGCCTCCCAACCCAAGTTCGAACTTTTCAATTTGATTAGTGGCTCCTTATCTGGGTGATCAGTGTTCCCACCCACCCCATCCTTGTTGTCACACCTCTACTTCTCTTCCTCCCGCCTGTCCTCGCCTGCGGCATTGGTAAGTCGCCACATCAGCAGGTCATGTCAGTACATGGTGCTCACCCGCTCATAAACAAGCGGCATGGAGCAACATACTGGAGAGACACTTGAGGCCTATGAGGCCCGCATGCTGACCATGGTGGACGAGTTCAAGCAACAGGCAGAGGCGGCCACAACCGCACTCGCTGAGTAGCAATGACAGGAGGACGTCGACGCAGCAAGGAAGGCCGCAAACGATCGTCGTCGACTACACCGAGACAAACTCTTCGAATCCGAGGGGGACCTCGAGGTGGTTGCTAGCGAATGGGCAGTGGCTGTCGAAGAGGAGGACGCCCCCGCTGTTGTGCCCGGCCTTGCAACCGCAATTGAACATGTGGTCGACTTCGTCGTCACCTGCACAACACCGCAGGAGGACATCCTTTGCGTGGACACCTTGGTCAGGAAGCAGGCTTAGCTCATTGCCGACCTGCTTGACCGAGTACCTCGGCTGGAACAGCAGCCTGCAGCTGCCACAATCATCGGACCCTCCAACTTGGCGGATCGCGTCAACGTCTTGGAACTTGACGTCGGATCGCTCAAGGACGGCACTCTAGCGACAAATCAGCGGATTGACCAGCAGATTTGCGCCGCCTCGGCCAGTCCTACTGCGACTACTCGCGAGAGCATCCCGAAGTTTGACGGCAAACCGATCTTCTACGATGCAGCGAAGACGGACCTGATCCCATGGTGGCGGCAGTTCGAATTGAAGTTGGACATCCACAAAGTCAGCGACGCTAACCGCCACGCGTACTTATACTCCCGATTGGGGGGCACGTGCCAAGCATGGCTGGACAATATCTTGTCCACGCACACCGTCCCAGTCTTCGAGCTGCATATGCAGATCAGTTGGCCTGATCTCAAAGCAGCATGGCACAAGCGGTTCCAAGTGGAGCCGCCCGAGCTTCGGGCAGCGGAGAAACTTCACAAGTTCTATAAGAACATGCTGTCGAGTGCGGACTGGATAACCGAGTACCAACGTTTGGCGTCCACGCCCAACTTGCGGATGACCTTCATAGGCATCAAACACTTCTTCATCATGAGGAGTTGTCCGGCGTTGCAGAACGCCTTGACGCAAGTTGCGGAGACGCTCACCGCAAGTGAGCAGCTGTTTGATAAAGCCTCGCAGATCATCGTGACGAACACCGAAGCCAAGAATTTGGGTCGTTCGTCTGCTGCGAGCCAGGGCAGAGATCAACATCGACCAAAAGTGGCCATGGTCGCGGCAACTACACCGACCGACCCTTCAAACGAGGCTGCCTCTTTTGATAAGTGAGACAGATTGGCAGCCGGCCGAGATGGTGGCCGCCCCGCCAAAGGGCGAGGGTGCGACAAACCGAAGACACACCACTTCATCCCCTGGGACCGGCCCAGCAACTCGAGAGCCGTGGACACATTACGGTATCTCGGAAGGCGTTTACCGCATCCGTACTAAGTAACGATGCTGTTTGTAGTGCAACAGCGCAGTGCACGACATCGCAAAGTGCCCACGCAAGTCAAAGGCAAATTCCCTTGGGAAAGTGAGCATCGACGAGAGTGATGCGGCTGCACTCTCAATGCCTTCTGAGCCGGTTGCTTCGCGAACGACCTCGCTTCATTCCGAGGCACATGTGGAAGTCGACAGTCCTCTCTTATATTCTTTTGAGGACTATGCTGCCCGGCTCGTTCCTTTGCTAGGTTCTCAAGCTCAAGGACAAGATGTGTGTGCGGTTTCTTCTCCGTCCGGAAGCAGCGACAATTTATTGTCTTCAAGTGGTTCTTCAAGGGATTTGACGCATGAGTTCAACATAGAGGTTTTGGACCTGTTGACGTCCGAGGATTTTGTATGGCTTTCTCTCCCTTCCACAGGCTGCTTACCGGAACCTCAATGCGCAACATTATGCACCCATCTCCACACATACTTAGCCTTTTATGCACCACCATCTTCGCCGACGGATGACTAAGTTGCGGTGGGGGAGATCCTTGCGTATGTTAGGAAGGTGGCTTGCGACTTTCGCACGCAGCGGTACGATGATAACAACGCACCTCTCCTTTATGTCCGCATCCAAGTTGGGCAAGCGTCCTGCAACGCTTTGCTAGATAGCGGCGCGACTCACAATTTCATCAGCCAATCCTTTATCCAAAGGGCCGGCCTTGGCGTACAAGTTTGAAGGAAGCCAAACCCGGCGGCGATCAAGTTGGCAGACGCTCGGACTCAACAACTCCTCGATTGCTACATCGAAGCCGTGCCGGTTTATTTTGCACCTCATGCATGCGAACCGGTGATGTTTGACGTCTTGGACACAGACTTCGACATCGTTTTGGGGATGTCTTGGCTTACAATTGTGGATTACATGGTTAACTTCTATCGGCGGACATTTACTGTTTGCGACGCCTTCGACGCGGAGGTGATATGTACCATTCCTCTTTCGCACCCTTCGATCTTGTGCCAAGTTGTAACGGCCAAGTTTTTTCGGGGCACGTGCGCTTACGAGCGGACTGACGAGATAAGCCTACGTTTTCTATGAACCGTCGCGGTGACCCAATCTTCACCTACGGACTGAGTGGCGCGGTTATTCGATGAGTTCACCGACGTCTTCGAGTCTCCTACCGGTGTGGTGTCGGATCAATTGATTTCCCATGAGATCATTCTTGAGGCCGGTGTCGTGCCACTGAAAGGAAACATCTATCGCATGAGCGAGGAAGAGCTTGCGGTTCTCCGCCCACAACTTGATGATCTGTTGGACAAGGGCTAGCTTACCATACAGTACGCCAGTTCTCTTCGTACAAAAGAAGAACAAGGATCTCCGCTTGTGCATCGACTACCGCAAGCCCAACGCACAAACCGTCAAGAATGTGGAACCTCTTCCGCGCATTGACGACCTTCTCGAGCATTTGGGCGGCACAATTTTTTTTCGAAGTTGGACTTGGAGTCGGGCTATCATCAGATCTCGAGACGCCCACAAGATCGCTACAAATCCGCATTCAAGACACGTTACGAGCATTTTGAGTGGGTTGTTATGCCCTTTGGCCTCACCAATGCCTCACCGACTTTTCAAGTGGCGATGACCAACGAGTTTCGCGCAATGTTGGACCAGTTTGTGCTGGTCCACTTGGAAGGCATTCTCGTCTATAGCCGGACCTTGGAGGAACATCTCGAGCACCTTCGATATGTGTTGGAGATGCTCCGTCATGCCAAGTACAAAGCCAACCGCGACAAGTGCGAATTTGTGCGTCAAGAGTTGGAGTACTTGGGCCATTTTGTCATACTGGAGGGCGTAAGTCCATTGTCGGACAAGATCCAAGCCATCCAAGAGTGGCCGAAGCCGAAGAACGTCACAAATGTTCGTTCCTTCCTTGGCTTAGCCGGCTACTATCAATGCTTCATCAAGGGGTACTCGAAGATCGCGGCCCATTTATCCAAGCTTTAATGCGAGGACCAGCCATTCGACTTTGATGACAATGCGCGGGCTTCCTTTTTGGCCGTCAAAGTTGCATTGCTATCCGCGGAGGTGTTGCACATCTGCGATTTGCTTTTGCCGACACGAGTCACTACCGATGCGTCCGGCTATGGCATAGGTGTTGTCGTCGAGCAACATGATGGCGTGGACTGGCACCCGATCGAGTACTTTAGCAAGAAAGTGCCCGTCGTGCACTCGATTGACGACGCACGAAAGGAGGAATTATTGGCCTTCATACGCGCGCTCAAGCGTTGGCGGCATTTTCTCGGTCGGCGGCAGTTTTGATGGGTAACGGATAACAATCCGTTGGTCTTCAACAAGACCCAAGACATGGTCAATAACACCATTGCCCGTTGACCATGTCTTGGGTCTTGTTGAAGACCCCGACCACATTCCGGGCAAGTCAAACCGTTGTGCGGATGCTCTTTCGCGGCGTCCGGACCATTGTACCGCAGTCTACTGTACTTTTAAGATTGACGACGACTTGTGGGACAGCTTCATCCGCGGCTACCATGCCTACTCCGAGTTTCGCGACAAGTATGCGAATTGTTCCTCTCCCAATCCGGCGCCATCGCACTATGGGATCTAAGAGGGATGTTTGCTCGTCCACTCGTGGGGGAAGGATCTTCTTTGTGTGCCGTGAGATTCACACTTGCGCACGCGGCTTCTTGGCAAGTTCCACGACGCTCCTGCCACCGAACATTTTGAAGTCAATCGTACGATTGGCCGACTCCACGAGCGCTTTTGGTGGCCCGGTCTTCTCGGCGACGTCACACACTATTGCGAGTCGTGCGAGGTTTGCCGACGTTGCAAATCCGTATGGCGAGTTGCGACCATTACCGGTTTCCTTGTGCCGAAGGGAAGCGATTGCCATGGACATTATCAGGCTGTTCCCCAAGCACAAGACTGGTGTGGATGGGATTCTCACGGTGGTTGACTGACTCACCAAGTTTGCCATGTTTTTGCCTTGCCGCTATCATGCCAAGGCACCGGAATTGGCCGAGGTCCTTTACGCCGGTTGGATTCGAACCAAGGGTTACCCCAAGGAAATCGTTTGCGACCTCGACACTCGGTTCATATCCGATTTTTGGTTGGCGCTCATCAAATGAAGGGGCTCATCTTTCAAGCCAAGTTTAACAGAGATGGCGCATCAGACCGCACAGGTCCTACTTCGCACTCTCATCCGTCCCGACCAAAAGGATCGGGTTGAGCAGCTGTTGGATGTCGAGTTGGCATACAACTCGTCTCTTCATCCGACTATCGGGATGTCACCCTTTGAGTTCTAGCATGGCTCGCCGGTCACTTCTCCGCTGGACACGATTATCCCACGAGCGACGGAGAGCAATGACTATCTTCTCTTCATTCATCGGATGCAAGAGCCGCTTGTCAAGGCGCGCGGCCAGATGTCGAAGACGCAGCAACGTATGCACCAACAGGCCAGACACCAGCGTCTTCCTTGTCCATTCCGCACCGACGACCTCGTATGGGTCTCGACCGCGGAGTTCAGCCTTGAGCAAGATATCTCTCGCTAGCTCCTTCCGAAATGGATGGGGCCCTGGCCCACTGTGGCGCCCGCTGGGGAGGCACCCGAAGGACGCCACTGTGGCCGACTGGGGCGCCATAGCTGGATCTGGCTCCAGTGACCTGCAGCACAGCGTACGCCGGCGATGTCAGTACTTACCTGCAGGTGAGACAGTGAGGAGGACGACATCTTCTTCTTCTTCTTCTATCTGTTTTCGCCCTCCCCCCTCTTCTTCCTCCTTCATCTTCTTCTTCTTCTTCTTCTTCTTATTCTTCTTCTTCTTCTTTTTCTTCCTCCAGAGAGAGAGAGAGAGGTTACTGGCAGAGGTTACTTTGGGCATGATGTCCGGGATCTGATCCGACATTTTTGGTGGAAGGCTTTGATTGGATTTTCGACAGGGAGACTGTTTTGGACTTCGCTATCGCGGTCTTGTCTTCTCCCTCACCTCCATCTTCGTCTCGCCTCTCCCCCCATCTCTCATCCGTGGTATCTTCCCCATGTGTGTGTGCAACTCAACTTACGATTAGGATAGACTTGTATGATGGGATGTCGCGTCAGTATCTGACAGGTCAGGTCCTATCTTTGAGTCTTCTGTTGCGCTACTTCGTGCCATCTTTGTATGTATCTGGATGTACACTGTTGTTGACGCTTTGCTGACACTGCATTGTCCAGTCGAGTCCATTTCATCACTTTGCAGATTCTTGGCTCCTCGTGCATTGCTCGATTGAGCATGTATCAGGAAATAAGGGGTGAAGCAGGTCCTGCTTTTGGTTTCTGATATTTGGTTGTATGTGATGTCTCTCTCCTTGTGTTCATAAATTCATCGCGTATTTCGTTTTTGTTTTAAATCGCAGGTGAAGATTTGCTGTCCATTGCTGTGGATCAGCCATTCAGATTTCCAGCTACTTTCACATTTGTTGTTCGTGCATTCTCAGGTTTGTAACAGCCAACAAACAAGCAATATGTCCCGGCAAATGTCCTGTTGCCCCGTTTTCAAGCTTCTCATGCATTCTTTTTACGAAAAAAAGGCCGCCCTGGTTTCCAGCGTTAAAAAAAAGGTAACAAAATTGTTGTGCAGTCCCTTGGGACATTTGTTGAAGTTGGAGCAACACAGACAAGATTAGCACGGCCGCACTCTTTTTGAAGAAAAATGGCCACCCTGGTTTTCATCATTTGAAAAAGAAAAGCAAAATTGTCTTGCAGTCCTTTGGGACATCTGTTGAAGTTGGGACGATGCAGACAAGATTAGCATGGGCCCTGAAAGAAGTTCAAGAAACGGCAAAAAAGAAAAGGAAAGAAAAGCTTATCATGCACCGACATTTTGCCTCTCCCTACTAAGGTAGGGATGGGTATATCAAAAAAAAAAAAAAAAAAAAAGGGGATGGGTATGTATGTGTTTGCGTCGTACTTGCAACCGCACAAGCCGCACGTCCATATGGTGCGTGCAGAACCTGCCCGTGCGCCACACCGAAAATCATCTCTGTTTTTTTTTTTTTTTTTTTTTTTTTTTTTTTTTTTTTTCAAAGATAAAACAGAACCTCCTGGTTCTGGCTGCTGCCATTCTGGGGAGCAACAGTCCGGTTCCTATTCCCCCGGCAAGTCAAATTGGGATACATATATGACTCACACACGCTGCTCCCCATTATGGCTGGGAGGTCCGAGTGGACGACATTGATTACTTCCCTGAGGATGTACCACCCCTCACCCCTGCCTAAGTTAGCCTGTGCTACTTATATTGCCTGGCTGTTTCCGAACTGTCTGGCCCCTGTTCTGTTCCTCTCGGCTGTGGAGCTGTCGAGTTGATGTGTTGTACAAGAGCGGTCTGGGGTGCATGTGCTGTTTTGGAGGTTTCTAAAAACTCTGAAGCCTTTCTTATCCCGTTTCAGTCTAGATTTTTAACCCTAAAATCTCGGTTGTGTTGTTGTTTTTCTACCTGTCAGCTATGTCCCCTGACGTCAGAACTGTTGGAAGGGGCGTTTGGTGGAGACCTATGTTGGAGACCTATGTTGGACCCCGATCCCTATTTGACTTATCATAAGTGAGCTCCATGACCTTGCTGGTGTGAATGGGGGATTGCAGATCTTGACTCCTTCGGGTTCTGATGCCTTACTGTTTAACAAGACTCTCCTCCTTGGTTGTCTGTCATTCTGGTGTAGCTGAAAGAACTGGGTTGCGTTTGATCTGATTTGTGCTGTTTCCTCTCCAATTAAAATTTTGGGTATTGCTTACCCTGCCCATCGGCTGCTCTCTATTTGTCGAAACGGTTCTAGGGTTTAAGATCCAAGTTATGTGAGAGTTCTGGAAGGCAGACGGCGCGTTGAGGTCGGGAGCTTGGAGTGTTCATGCTGGTGGTTGGTGGTGTTAGGAATTAGTGTGGTGCGGATGACGTAGGTGAGTTGGGTTTGTGTTGTGGGAGTGAGACCTGCGGGATGGTGAGGTATTTAGATTGGTGAGGTTGAGTTCGGAAGAAGTTTGATGGTGGGCGGTGGTTGGAGGGGGTGCGATCGTAGGTGGTTAGGCTGGGTTAATAGAGAGGTTCATAGAGCGGTATCTGTTCCAATAAGTGGATAGGAGGTAGGGTGTTTGCGCGTGCGGAGTGCGTCAGAGTGATAGTGTTTTGGGTGTTTGATGTAGGTATAACTAACCAGTCTTTTAAGCGTAGTGTTTCTCTTTCTATTGTTCCTAGTTTCCCGTTGCCTAGATACAGGGAATGGAATTTATTAATGACCTCTTGTTTCTTATCTGGGGCATTGTGTAGGGACTGGAGTTTTGTGTGTGTTCTGTTCCATAATGCTTGGATTTCGGTATTCGCCATTCGTTTAATGGCTACAAGATGGTTTTTAGGGGTGTTACTAGACTCCTCGAAGGTTGCTTTGCATCTCCTTTTCCAGATAGCCCAAGGGTCGATGTTTTGATGAGTAAGAAGAAGAAAAGCTCGAAACCTTCGAGAGGTGGGTCTTGTCCTACTTCTAAAAACAGGGTGCCTGGGTTGATTGCGATTGTTTTATTAGAGTGTTTTTTCTAGGTTAATTCTATATCGTACCAGAGTTGCTTTGTCTTTTGGCAATCTATGAAGCAATGATTGAGTGGTTCTTCAAGTTGGGCGTTGCACACCCTGCACCAGGATATTTGCTCAGTGTCATTATCTTTCTTTCTTCTTCGCGCTAGCCAGAGGTTGACAGGTACTGCTTGAAAGGTTATGAGTCATAGCAGGCTAGCTAGTTTGGGTGGTCTGGTGCTAAAGATAGAGGCCCATGATGGATTGAAGTTGACTGTTGTGATAGTATTTTCCTCCTTTTCCCATCGTTTGTGTATGATCGTGTGTATGGAAGGGGGTTTGTTGTGAAGCTTGTAGCCTAATTTGGGTGTGTAGTAGGTGAGTGCATAGCGGTGTTCTCTTGTGGAATGCGGCTTGATTCTGCTCCAAGACCATTCAAATGGATCTATTTCCAGGTGTTTCATTTCTGTTTCGGGTCAATACACTTTGTTTCTGTCTCCTTCTATGACACAGATTCTTCTGAGGTTGGATGATTTGAAAGCCGCTTCTGCTCTTGGTTCTTTGCTGATGAAACTAGCTGGGTTTCCTGGTTCCTGTAGGGGACGGATGGAACAGAGTATCCAATTTTTATTTTGTAGGTTGCTGTTTGTCCCCCTTAGTATTTCTGAGGGTTGTGCTTGTTCTCTGTTCGTTGCCCACTCTCCCCACATCCATTTTTGGTTAGTCTTCAGTAATTGACGTCATTTTAGAGGTATGCTTTCAATGATGTGGGTGATGTTGGCCTGCAGGTTGTGGCAACCTTTTAGTGGGTTCCGTAGGTCCTTTGCAGTCTTCCAATTGTTTGTTGATTCATTCCAGAGATGTTGGACTTGCCATACACCTTTCTCTACCCAATGTCCCCATTTGATGTTTGTTTTGGTGAGGGAGAAGCTGAGGCCATTTTTGTCCTTGATCCATGGATTGCCGAAGAGGGGTTGCCTGAGAACTTCATCTTTTTTCTTTGGACCGATTTTATTCTGTGGGAAGATTTTTCTCCATATGTGGATGAGTTGTTCCCATAATGATTTTGTGTTTCGTTTCTCTGTTTCCTCGTCTGCACTGTGGTGGGGGTTGTTGTTGTTGTTTTCCCTTGGCAATGACTTGTTATAGATCCAAAAGAGGCCTGACATGTTGGGTGGGGATTTATAAGGTGCCAAGTCCTTGATGTGACTTAGGGTCAGTGGTACCCATTGTAGGTTATTTTGCAAGGGGAGTCTGATTATCCATTTAGTTTGCAGAGCCTCGATCTGGCTAGCCGGGTCTAGAATTCCTAGTCCTCCTCTGTCTTTGGACTGAGTGACGATTTGCCAAGCGACCTTGTGGATGAAATGTTGTTTATCCGGGTTGCCTGTCCATAGGTAGGCTGCTGCCCTGTGGCGAATCTGCCTTTGGAAGTCTAAAGCGGGAAACCATATCGATGTGGAATACCACATCATTGATAGGATGAAGTTATTCAGGGCTAAGGCTCTTTCGAGAAGTGAGGTGTGGACTCCTTGCCAACTGTGTATTTTGTTGACCAGTGACGACATAAGGGATGAGGCCGACGTGGGGTGACATCCTTTGGTGTAGAGGTTGATGCCTAGGAAGCGGGTTGGTGTGGTAGGGTCTGACCATTGTAACCCTTCTAGGGATGGTTCTATGGGAGGGGGTGAGTCTACTAGCCACCATCCGACTGTCTTGGTCCAGTTTAATTTCATTTCTGATGCTTATTGAAAGGCTTGCATGACTCTTGTGAGGGCTTGGAATGAAGAATTAGAGGCTCTTATAAGGACCGTAAGGTTATCTGCGAAAAGTCGGTAGATGGGAGGTGAAGTGTGTGACCCCTATTGTCTTGGATGCTATCCAATCTTTCTATGGATTTATATTTTCTAAGGAAGGCTGCTATTGCTTCCATAATGAAAAGGAAAATGGGGGCTGCCAAAGGGTCACCTTGTCTTACCGATCTTGACATTTTGTATGGGTTGGAAAGGAAGCCATTTGCCTGGACTATGCCCTGTGCATCCTTGTGGAGGATTCTCACCCATTCACGAAAGTTTGGGCATACTCCCATTTTCTCCATACAAGTCTGTAGGAAATCCCAGTTGACGGTTATAGGCTTTCTCAAAGTCGAGGAAGAGTATTGCTGCCGTTATTCGTTTCTGGGTGATGAGCCCGGTAGACTCACAGAGGGTCGTAACGTCATCTAGTATGAGTCTGCCTAGGATGAAGCCTGTTTGGTCTGGATGGAAACAATTGTCAGTGATGTGGTTGATTCTTGTGGCTAGGAGTTTGGCCAGGATTTTGTAGGTGACATTAAGAAGGGAGATAGGTCTATAATTTTTTATGTTCTTTCTGTCTCCTTTCTTGTAGAGTAAGGTCACTACTCTGGTGCTCAGGTCTGGCCCCAAGGATTTGTGTTCCCATACCTTGTCAAGGAAATGCAAGTAAAGGGGGCCAAGTGAGGGCCAGCTTGCAGCCCAGAATTCCTTTGAGAGGCCATCTTTGTCTGGTGCTTTGTTGGGTTTTAGGTCCTTAAGGGATACGCGAAGTTCTTCGAGTGTGATTGGTGCCTCCTGTTTGTTGGCGACGTCCGCTGAGAGGTTACAATCCAAGCGAGTCAGGAATTTAGCTCTGGCTCTGGTCACTTCGTTGTTGTTTTCTGTTGGCATTTTCCTAGTGTAAAGTTCTTTGTAGAAATTGGTAGCTATGTTGATCAATTGTGTGGTTTCTGTGGCGGGGTTATCGTTTTCGTCTAGGAGACTTTCTATTTTGGAATTTCTGGAATTGGCTTAAAAGTTAAAACTCTACTCTCCCTAAAATAAAAGACACTCCAAAATAGGTTATAGAGGGGACACCGGGAGGGGTGATAGAGAGGAGGAGAAGGACAATACGTTTTTCAAGAGGTAGGCAGACAGACCTCAGAATCATGTCTTGGAACATCAATGGGATGGTACAAATATTAGAAAATAGAGATAAATGGGACAATGTAATGAGGTACTCTGATTGGTATGGGAGGGATCCACCATATTTCTTAAATATGTAGGAAACCCCTCTTACGGATTCTCCGGCTCGTCAGCAAATTCAATGACGCATAATAAAGCAGTTGAGGTGGGTTAAAACAAGCTTCTAGGCTCCAACAGCCAGACCACATTCATCAGGAGTAGTTATATTACAGAATAAAAGGACTATGACGGCAAACAAAATAATACTATAGGATGTGAGAGTAGATGACGGACGAAGGACGCTGGATAAAATTAAATTTCACATATCAAGAAAAACAGTTTACATTATTCACACTCTACTGTCCTAACTCCTGGCAATCAAGATCGGATATGATAAACCTGTTACAGACCCACATAGATTCGTGAAGACATATCATTTAAGTAGGGTATTGGAATGCTACTCTTGAACAAGGTAAGGATAAATTATTGGGGGGGAGGTTAGGAATAACAGAGGGACTTATGTGGGATGAGGCTCTACCTATCCATAATCTTATGGCATCAAGAGAACTTATAGATCCTTTTAAACTCCAACAACCAGACCAAAAGCAGTTTACCTACTGTACACGGAATCGAAGTCAGCACATGTCAGCATCTAGGATAAATTACTTTCTCATATCTTTGGATATGATAGGAGTTGTGCATTCCGTAGGGATAAGGGACTTACCATACTGCAGTTGTCTGGATCATAAGCCGATCTTTCTTAATCTGACCATGGATGAGCACATCGATAGGGGGAGGAGTTTTTACAAGGTTAATAATTCATTATTAAAAACTCATGAATTGAGAGAAGCTATAGTGCAAGTATGCCTAACATTCAATTTTGAAGCACATACGTTCCCTGATCTAATAGAAGCTATCACAGGAGTAACATCAACAGTAGCTAGGCAATTGGCGGCTAGGAGAGGGCAAGACAATTAGAACTACAAAGGGCGTTATGTATAGCAGAAAGGAATTTAATTAATAACCCGGGGTTAGAGATATATGAGAAAATAATAGAGTCTGCAAGAAGGGAATTGGGAGATTGGGAACATTGGAGAGCTAAGGGGTTACAGATGAGAGCGCGCGTAAGAGATTGGGAGGAGGGAGAAAGAATGACGAAGCACTTCTTTCAAAAGATTAAAACAAGGGGAAGAAACACATTAATGGAACAGATGGAGGGACCGCAGGGTTTGGTGTCAGACCCAGAAGGGATGCTGTCAGTGACTTATAATTTTTATAGTACATTGTACACTTCAAGGGAAGGGGATGAAGAATCACATCATTTAAAAGAAGTCAGAAACAAATTCCTCACATATCTCGATTGTACAATAAAGGGGGAACAAGTGCAAATGTTGGATGCACCACTGACCCAGGAAGAGTTGCACGAAGCCCTACAGTCTATGCCTTCTAATAAGACTTCAGGTAGGGACGGTCTTACAAAAGAATTATGGATGGAGTTTTGACCCATCTTGGGAGGGGAATACGAAGCCTTCCTCAACTACGCATGGCAAAAAGAAGGTCTAGGGGTGGAATCGGCGACAGGTGTAGTTACACTTCAACATAAAAAAGGAGACCCCAAAGATATCAGAAATTATAGACCAATTACACTTCTGACTCTTACCCATAAGATAGTAGCTAAAGATCTGGCAAATCGATTGAGAAGGATAACAGACAGAGCATTCCATCTAGATCAAACAAGTTTTATCCCGGGGAGATTTATATTGGATAATGTAATGACCTTATCGGAATCGGTCAGGTATATTACATGACCAGGTAAACTGGAACTTTCTGCAACAATGCATGGAGAAGATGGGCGTGGGGCCTAACTTTCGCACATGGATTCGGGTGTTGTATAATGACGCACATGGTCAGGTACAAGTCAATGGTCATTTATCAGGAAGATATAAAATGAGTAGATCGGTCAGACAAGGGGACCCGCTGGCGGCACCTATTTTCTTGTTTATAATGGAGGCTATAACTTCCTTTCTAAAAAAAGACCCGTGCATAGATCGTCTGATAATGGAACCGGATCAACAGGGTCGTCTCATACAGTTGCCAACAACGATACTGTTCGGAGACGATTTGACGGTCCTAATCAGGGCTACAGATTCGTCTTTTCAAGCCCTCACGAGAGCGATGACTGCCTTCCAACTGGCCTCAAAAATGAAAATTAATTGGCCTAAAACAGTGGGATGGTGGCTATCACATGATGACCATCAAACTCTACCTCACCCGCCAAATTTTTGGGGAATGACATGGGCGTCATCAGATCAACCACTGAGGTATTTGGGGATCACACTTGCAGATACAGGTCCTCACTACTCGATGGCGCAACAACAAATGACCAAAATGTTAGCCAAAATGTCAGTATGGTCTGAAATTTATATGTCACTTTTTGAGAGGGCACTAATATTAAATGCTTCTATCTTCTTCATGTTATGGTACGTAGGAACAATATGGACACCTCCATTACACTCTCTAAACAAGCTCAGGAAGGAGGCGGCAGCATACCTCTGGACAACGAACCCTACCAAGACAAATTATATTTCTAAGGTAGCATGGAGACACGTTATTCAGACAAAGGATCAGGGGGGTTTGGGCATCCTCGACCCGGGTCAGCAAATCAAAGCACTCCAAACTAAATGGGTTATCAAATTACTCACACAACCCCATCTCCGCTGGAATCCATTGGTTTTGGACCATATATGAGGGATGGCTAAGTATAAAACTCCTCCTAATATGGAAGGAATGTTCTTTTTTTTTTGTAAAGGATGGGCCAAAAGGGGAAGAGAAGGAATACAGGGGGGGAAGATTAATCGACCAGGAATTCGTATTGGGCCCAAATACTTAAGATATGGACAGATATATTCCCAGCAAGAGTAAGACAACCAAGGACGAAGGAGGAAGTACTTAGGCAACCGCTATTTTGTAATCCATGGTTGAAGGACCCCCAAGGAAAACCAAGGACACTCACAACAAAGGATGCCAAGTGGGGAAACTGGTTGGAACATGGAGTATGGCAAGTGAAACATCTATGGTCAGAATTGAATGGAAGATGGAAAACGGGTAGAGAGCTGAGGGAAGAAATGAAGGGGTGTCATAGACTAATTGAAAACCTGAATAACATATTAATCTCCATTCCGAAGGATTGGACGAGGATGTTGAGGGGTCCATACAAATGGGGATGGGGTGATTGGACAACTTGGAGTCGTAGTGTAGAACCTCAGCAAGCCTTTCGAATTGGTCAGGAGGTAGGACCAGGTAAACAGTGGTTGGAAGCGGATATGTATTCAATCTTTACCCCAGGCAACTCAGTGAGCCACTTAGATAAGGACTCAAGGGTACCGATCACCATCAGGAAGGATCTCTTGAGAAAAGTCAAAGTCATAGAGAATGATGAATTCACAATATATGCTCCAACGATAACCATTCAGAATCTAGCGGTGGACCCAGTTGAATGGGCATGGAAGATCAAGGGGAGCTCGTCACGAGTGGTCAAGAAAATTAGCATACTTCAGTATACGACTAAATGGAGATATCGGCTTAGAAGAAAGTCGAACCACTTGGATAGGCCTTTGGCGATAAGATGGGAAAAAAGGGTGGGCATACCAAGACAACAGGTAGGCAAAATACCATGGTCAAGCCTTCATGGTATCAGGTTGGGCAAGATCCGGAGTATGCAGTGGCTTATATTCCATGTGGCACTTCCAGTCAACGTCTGGTTACATGAAAAAAGGAGTAGGCAGCATAGGGAAGAAATACAACAAGACTGTACAATGTGCACTAACAAAGAGCCTGAAACGATGGTACATTGCTTACTTAGTTGTACGGAAGCAGTATACATATGGGCCATGGCTGGTATACTTTGGGAGCCTACTACGGACGTTCTCTTTCCAAGTAGCAGAAGGCTCTTGCTTATGGGAAGAGAAGTACCTAAGAGATGGAAGGAGAGTGAAAAATACATCTTTCAACTATTGAGACAGTATACATTGTACATTATCTGGAAATGGAGATGTCAACGGGTGATCGGCAAAAGTCTGATGACCAGGATGGAAGCCAGAGCCATACTGTATAATCTATTGGAAACAGACATTAGAGCTCAATGGCAGAGGATCAAAATACAAGCAGCAGTAAACCCTGAAAAGGCGAAGGCTATTCTCGCAAAATTTCAGAATAAGGTATTGGCCAGTGGCAAAGTTGCGACGGACAGAGACTGATTTTTCATTGGTTTACGGAGGACAGATCAGAGGTGTCCTTGGGGGTCCAAGGAATGACACAGGAAATAGGACTACCATAGGGATAGGAAATGGGAGAGAAAGTGGAGGTCAGTGGATTGATGTTTAAGCAAAATAAAAGTTATAGTTAAGGGTTTAGGGTTTAGGGTTTGGATAGACTTACACAAACAAGGTTTGGAATGGTAATGTTTTTCAGGACTTCATGAGGGACACACAGATTATGCTCTTACAGCTTTAAAAATAAATAAATAAATAAATAAATAAATAAAATAAAATAAAATAAAATTAAAAAAAATTAGGAGTCTAGGACTAAAGACCAGTGGAAGACAAACCTAGTTCTACCAGCAATACACACAGATCTGACAGCCTTATAGCTGAGAGGAAGAACTAGGGAAAGCTCAGATAGTACGACAGACAGATACCACATTACAGAGTTCACAACTTCGAGAGGCCTTACAAGCCCAGGATTACGTCAAATAGGCTAACTTAGGCAGGGGTGAATGACGGTACATCCTTCCCATGGGAAGTAATCAATGCCGTCTTTCAGGCCTTCCTACCATAGAAGGGGAGGAGCGTGTGTGAGTACCTTTTGTAATCATTTCTGACTTGCCGGTGGAATAGGAACTGGACTAATGCTCCCCAGAATGGAAAAGGATCCAGAACCGTAAGGTTCTGTTTTTTTTTTTTTTTTCTTTTTTTTTTTAAAGACACTCCAAAATCACCCCCAGTCACTCCTTACTGATTACAGCTTTGAGCTGCGTGTTGTTCCCTACTATTCTATCGACTGTCTGCCATTTTGTCTAAGCTCGTTGAGTCCTTCTGTGAGCTAAAGGATGACTTTTGCAACTGATATAACATTACCCCTGGCATCTTAATTTCGTTGTTGGACAACAGGTGAAGACAGGAATATTGGAGGGTCTTTCACAGCGCATGAAACCACAGGAGCGCTTCGTAGTGTGGGAGAATCTTCTGGTGGGGATGTGAAACAGCAAGCCCAGTATTCGGGACCAGTTGGTCAAACGGGTCAAAGGTCAAATCCGCTGGTGAGTCAAGATCAACAAGGTCCAACAGCACCGTGGAGGAGCTGCAGATGCCGCTGTCGAGGTACAGATACATCACTCACTGTTGCCTTCAAAAAGCACCTCTCTTGGCCAATTACCAGCGTACTGGAATTGGAGTGTGTGTTCGTCTGTGTGTAGCTATGTCGGTGTGCTCGCGTGCATATAGTTACTGCTAATGTTTCTAAAGATAAATCTGCAGAAAGAAGCAGAAATGTGACAAGGTAGTTTTGTTCAGACATTTGCCCAGTTTGATTTTTGTCTCGAGGATACCCGCGAGAGAAATGGTCTGCTCAGTGCTCACGCCATCCCTGCAATCCTAGCAAACTTTGGTTCAGGTGCTTGATAAGAACAGCAATAGTCTCAAGTGTGTGAGCGGGAGAGAGGGATATACAAACTTACAAAGAAGTGAGTCAGCAAAAGAGAGAGAGAGAGAGAGAGAGAGAGAGAGAGAGAGAGAGAGAGAGAGAGAGAGAGAGAGAGAGAGAGAGAGAGAGAGAGAGAAATTCATTGCATCAATGTCCTGCAACTGCTAGAAGTCATTGCTGAGCATTCCACATTGCAATCTATGTTCACCAGGAGTACATCCGTTAAAATTGGAACGATACAGAGGGCCCCAGCGCAAGGATGACACGCATAAATCGAGAAATGGTCCAAATTATATTAAAAAAAAAAAAAAAACCCCTTAAAAAAAGAAGAAGAAGAAGCTATTGCTGATCGTTCCAAATTGCAAGCTCCGTTTACCAGGAGTTAGAACTTAGAAGCCATTGCTGATCATTCCACATTGCAAGCTCCGTTGGCAAGATTGGATATGAAGTTGAGTCTGAACACCAGGAGCAAGTGTTGTGTCCAACTGCTTGTGAACCAGATAAGTCGAAGTGCCAACATATTTGTTGCAAGAAGACATTAGCATTGTACGGGAGCACGCTGTATGTTGAAGGTCAGCACAAGACTGGAAAGCATGGTGGAGGTAAGTTTCTTGAACTTCGAAGGCGACAACTGGCTACTGTCAAGTTGTGTGGTGTGATCCCATCTGATTATGCATGATGAGAGAGTTCGAAACGTGCATATAGATGAATGCAACTCACATACAGCAGCAGGAAAAGAGAAGGAGAGTGAGAAGTGAGAGAAGGGAGAAGAGGGAAAGCGAAAAGATGCGAAATAGGACCAACGACCCAAAGACACTCAGAGACCCATAATTACTCTAGGAGTCCAGGTGCATCATCAGGAACTACAATGAGGGGTAAGCACCCAAGGCGGGTAATCCAACCTCTTTGATATGTTCAACATTTGGATGAATGTCATGCACCTAGAAGTGATGATTAGTGTGTTAAGTGTTCAATTCCATTTGGAAAAAGTTGGATAACATACAAAATGTTAGGAGCAACCCATCCTGGGCTTAAGTGTTCAATTCCATTTGGAAAAAGTAGGATAAAATACAAAATGTTAGGAGCAACCCATCCTGGGCTTTAAACAGAAGGCACTGCTGGCAAAGGACGTACGCCTCGATTTTTGGGTAGGTTCTTGGCTTTAAAAAATCCAGTCCTAGCCCCGATGTGGTATGCAGCAACTGTATGGTTTCATTCAATGGATTTTCAATCGGACCTAAGAAAGAAGCAGCAGCTTTCTTGTGGACAGGTTACTCTGACAAGGTGCAAACTCATCCACAGGAAAAAAAAAAAAAAAGAGAAAAAAAAAAAAAACGGCACTCAACCGAACAGTATGGAAGGTCTACGGAGCAAAGACCCTGACCACCAAATACAGAAACTGCCACTGTTCTGCAAAATAAATAGGTAATAAAATCCCTATTCCAGTTGGAACTGCAGCAATGAGCATTGACCCCAATAAAATCCCTATCCCACTTTAACCACCAGTACATGGGCGCAGGCAACTGGAGAACCTGTTTTGAGCCTCTCCGGAAATTTAGGAGGCCGAGCGCCGTAGATAAAATGAATCGGCAGCGGGCGGCCTCCAAAAGGGGACCGCGGGCGATAGCTGCCATGTACTGGTCCTTTAAGGCACCAAACAATATGATCGTCTATACTGGCAACATTGCACGTCCTTTTTTTTTTTCTTTTTTTTTTAAACAGAACCTTATGGCTCTGGCTCCTTTTCCATTCTGGGGAGCATCAGTCCGGTTCCTATTCCACCGGCAAGTCAAAGGAAATACATGAGAGACTCTGAGTCACTCACACTCTTCCCCTTTATGCTAGGGAAGTCCGAGGGACGGCATTGATTACTTCTCGCCGGAGGGATGTACCAGCCCTCACCCCTGCCTAAGTTAGCCTACTTTCTTACGTTTGGCTGCTAGTACCTGTGGAAATGCTTGGATGGGTCACTTCTCGCCTGTTCCTCTCGCCGAAAGGATGCAACATCGCACGTCCTACCCTCTCCTCTCCTCATTTTCTATATTTTTCCCTCTTGTTTGTTTTCCTTTCGTTATTGAACTCTCGGCGTGTTTTAATTCTATCTTGCATGTGTGAGTGGTGCATGCATTGCATGGACTACTAGTGTGTTTTGGTCTCTGATGGTGTTGGATGATTGTTGCTTTGATTGTCGCCAATTAGGCAATCTATTACTCAGAGCTTTCCCCGATGGTAATTCGCTAATTTTTCATCTCGGGAAATGATTGGAAAATTTTGTAATGAATTTCTAACATCACCTAGAAAAGGAAAGGAGGGAAGAAGACAAAGATGAACTTCCAAATAGAACCTTTCGGGAGGAATAGTCCGTGACTGGAGAAAGACTGCTCCAGACGCATTATGCAGCCCCAATGAAAGGGTGGAGTTTTAGGACAACCCATTTTTTGAAAATCCTTTGGACTGGACGGCAAAGAAAAAATCCAACTGGGGAAACTGATGCGTTATGCAGCAACTGTATGGTCTCCTTCAACGGATTTCTTTGCACATTAAGTCAAGGATAACAGGGCATTCTCTAACCATAGTTAGCGATAGGAACATTAGCTTTATGGGTGAGCAATGGCAACAGTTGATGAAGCTACACAGATCTTAGTTGACTATATTATCAGGTAGGCACCCAGAGATTGATGGTCAAACTGAGCCGATAAACAAGCTGCTGCAACAGACCCTATGTATGTATACCAGATAGATTGGGATCAACATCTAGTGAACACAGCCTGTGAATATGATAACTCGGTACACTTGGGTAGAACACCAAACGAGTCCTTAAGGTGGATTCAGCAATACCGCTGCGCTCCCCCTTGGACATCCCCAACCCCTTTCCACCTCATGGTCTATCAATGGTGGATCTCCAGTGGTATGGAGTAGAGTGAGGGAGAGATAGTCACAGCGAAGGCACGGGGGCTAGATGGTCACATAGTTCAGGCACCCAACTGCAGGGCTGAAGAGGCCCCTTTTTTCTACCTATTTGAGTGCTCACCCTCCTGCTCAGTCAATCCCCTGTCTTAAACCACCACTACCCCCGCCTTCCAAAATTCGGGGGGACCGCTAGGCCAAATTGTGGATTCTGCTTTTGGCCTACCGGTAGCTGTGTGGTAGTCCCGCCACCGTCTCAGGTCTCACGAGTTGTCCCAGGGGGGGACGCAGCACCCGAAAAGGTCGCAGCCTCTGTAGCAGTTCGTTATGTTTTCTTTTGCAGGACGCAGCACCCGAAAAGGTCGCAGCCTCTGTAGCAGTTCGTTATCTTTTCTTTTGCACGGAAGTCCATGTATGCACTTTTTTTTTTTTTTGTCCCTGGTTCTTCTTTTTTTTTTTTTTTTCATTAGTTCATGTTTTATCTGGCCTACTTCTACTACTGCCGTAGTGCTCGCTCTACAATGAATCTTCCGCAAGAGCATGGGAAGATACACCGCCATATTGAGCCTCGCTCCACTACTCTCGACAAGCATAGAAGACACAACTCATGGCGGTGTATCTTTCCATGTTCTAGCGAAAGATTCACTCTCTATTTGCACATTTCGAGGGTAGTGGAGAGAGGCCCATGTGTGAGAGAGAGAGAGAGAGAATAGAATAGAATAGAAGATGAGAAGAATACAGCAACACGCTGGATCAAGCACAAGTTTACCCTACTCCAGATGATAATCTCAAGAGATTGCAGAAAAAAAACCCACACACAACGCCTCTACGCGTTTCGCTGCTGGTGTGCATCAGCAGGCTCATCAGGAGGCAAACCAGAGTTCGAGATGTCAAAACCCTCCAACACTCCTTCTTATATACCTTATCCCCTATCCCAAGCGCGCGTATCAAAGCACCAACTACTTCTACTCTCCACTATCCCCATTCCTTCGTCCTTCTAAATCTCCTACTCACGTCTCCCACCCTTCAGCTACCCTCATCGCTATTCCTACCATCCCAAGATCACGGCTTCTTCCCCGCTGCCACGACCCGCTCGTATGCAGCAATCGTTCCTACTAAACACGATCCCATATTCTGTCGTCTCGCCAAAACTCCCGCTCGCGTCTTCTTCCATTCACTTCCCCTCCTCTGGCGCGTTCGCAAAAACCGGCTATGTCCCTCCCTTACTCGGCTCTGCGCCTGTCTTCCCTTACTATGAAAGGCGGGAAATTCAACTGTGTTCCGTAAAGGCGCTTCGGAAATCCTATACTGCAGCGTCATATGCCTGTCTTTCTTTCCTCTTTTTTTCTATCTTCGTACCTCTTTTTTTTGTGGCACTTCACTCATTTTAGTGGTGTACAAACCAGAGCAAAATGTGGACCAGAGCTTCTCAGAAATCGCCACTGGGCCCACGACGTCCGGCGTTCTACTGATAACAAAAGACACTTCAAAAACCATAAATCGATTTCCACAAAAACCTTTCCCCGCTGCAATAGGACTGCAGACCAGAAAACAAGGGGTTAGTAAATTCAAAAAAGGTTAGTAAATTCAAAAAAACCTCTCCAGCCTGGGGTACTCATTAAGGAGGTAAGTCCTCAACGTACCACCAGACACCCTGGCAAACCGCACCAGGGCCCCGAGAGAGACCTCCGGGGGGTAGCCCCGGAGGCGAGTTTCCATCATCAGAGCGGCTACGGCTACCTTCATAGCTTCTTCTGAGCTTGACAACTTCGACATTCTGATGAGATTCGAGAAAACGGTAGCTCTTTTACATGACTTCTTTGGGAACGAAGTATAATCCTGCAGCGACTGGATAGTTAATGCCCCATTCCCTCATCTTTCCTGACCAGTGCCAGCTCTCGATCGTAACAGCTTTCAAACCTCGCCATCATCATCTCTGCATTCCGGGCCAATTGTTCATTGTCCGATCTGAAGGCCACAAAGATGGCCACGCATCAATCATGCGTAAGCCCATTACCAACCCGGCTCTATTACCCAGTGATCGCACAAACTTGGCTTCAGCACAAGCACACACCAGGCACGCAATGGCAGGACTCGAGTTCTGCCCCATAGGAATGCCGAATACTTGCTTGAGCATCCCCCCGGTGCACTTCACGAAAGTATGGTTCAGCTCGAATTCGACGATAGCTCGGATGTCTTCAAAGCCCATGAAAACAAATCCTTCTTCCTTCCTCGCTCTCTTCGTCATCGCACATATCTTCCCCCTTGCGCATACCTTCACTCCGATCATTCCTCTCTCCTTGTGACAGCCAATCAACCACGTGACTGCCTCCAGTATGCTTTGATGAGATAGTCGGGAAAACATCTCTTTGACGTCATAGCTTCTAGCATACATTGCGTCGGCTTTCGCTCCCAACTTCGACTCCACCCGACCGCAAACTTCTCTTAATTCGTCCATTGATTTTAAATCAAAGTGGCACCTCCGGTCCAACCCAAACAGCATATATCTAATCGCCTTCCCCGCTCTAGACCCTGCTAACCTAGCTGGGTCGTGCGTGCATGGCGAAATGGGCCGCCATCTTTGAAGATCCTTATCCTTCGGAATGACATATGCGTGTCCCACCTTTCCGGACGTCTGCCACCTAGCTACTCTCCGCAGCCCCTTCTCTTCATACTCTCTTTTCATCTCTGCCAAGACATCAGTCTCATTTCGAAAGACTTCAACAAAGCTCGCACTCAGGTTGAAGATCTCCTTACATGCCGTAATGTACAAGTACGGGCAAAGTATCAGAGTAGCGCCCGGGTTCTGATTTATGGGAACCACCACTAACTCCATACTTTCTTCTCGCAACATTCGAAATCGCATATCTCAGATGATTGCGAGTCTTCTTCTCACAAAACAGGCCAGAAGTCCTGTACAGATTGATGATCTCTTCAGATCCTAGCTTGTAAATGCTTCGAATATTCCCGGGTTGGCGCATCAATTCCCGGAGTATGTTCTTCCTCCTCGTTAGGAATAACCTTCCCCTCAGTCTCCAAAACACAACCTCCCACTTTCCCTTTAACGCTCTGCCATTTATCCGCCCACACTAATCCCCCGGTCGAGCTAATCTGCTTGATTCCGCTGCCCCCCTTCAATTCCAAAATTGCGTCAATGATCGAGGCTTTCCCATTAAACAAGATTACGCTACCTCCCTTCTCATTACTAACCCTCTTCCCCCTTTCTCTTTTCCCTTCTTCTTCCGTCGCACTCTTCCCTCCTTTCTACTTCCCTGGGTGTTCAAAGCAGAAGAAAACCTCTGGATCAATGTACCTTCTACTACGAAGGGGTCAGATGCATTACATACCAAAGGGAGCACGAGATATTTCTCCCACCCAAAGATCTTCAACCAGTTATGCAGCTTCGGGGCATTTCCTGCCTCCTTTCTGATTGCTCCTTTCACGTGATCAAACCAGCGTATGATAATCTTCCTCGTGGTAGCTCCAATGTAGAAGTGTCGGCAGAATGGGCTCACAACGGCATATACCCCCGGGTCATTAGTCGAAGCATCTTTTTCCTCTGTAGCAGTAATCCCAATCCATTTCTTCCCCCATGGAAATTCACCTCTAATCACACACAGCAGAAACAGTCGAAAAATCACATCTTCTTCTTCGGTCTTCAAGCCCCTCCTACCCCGATTCACCTCATCACCTCTACGGCGCATCGCATCCCGGAGCTCCCCCAGTACTCCCATGACATCTACCTTTTAAATATCGGGGAGATCCTTCCACTTTCAACAAACTCATCGTAAGCAAGCTTGGCTTTGCACTTGACGAACTCGCCGATCGCAACGTCACGCTGGGACCATTCAATTCCCTCGCGATTGCAAAATTTCCTCAACTCGGGCACCTTTTTCTCCGACAGATGTCGGTGCATCTCGATAGCAAAATCCAACATGTCCGTGCTTGCAGCATCCTGGCTTTCCCCTCTCCTGGGCGCAGACGGTGTCCGTACTTCGTCATCTTCCTCCACCATCACCGGATCACTTCGCTGACCCTTTCGCAAGTTCCTTGATACCACCCCTCCTCCAACAGTTTCCTTTCTTTTTCCCTTCCGCCTCTCTATCGCCTCGATTAATTTCCCCGCTTCTTCCTTAACTTCTTCGCTATCGTCTTCCGATTCAACGAGATAACTCCTGATCTCCCGGAGCATCCTAGCCGTGGTCTTGGGTGACTTTTTTTAACCGATGATTCTCCTCTGTCCACCGTCTTCGAGTGCTGCGCCAAGAGTCGTACTAGCCTCGCGTCCATCCGAGCTTCCCGTGCCTCGGCTTCTTTCAACCTGTCATGCTCTCTCCTATTCTCCTCTTCTTTTCGCCTTTTCTCTCCTCTCCAGATCTGCTTTCCGTTTCCTCATCTTCTCCCTAAAGTACTTCATTTCTTTCATTTCATCATCCTGTGTCCCATTCGTGATGATCGGTGGAACGGGCACGGGTCTCCCGTTACCAGCAGACCAACAATTCTGGGCATAATGCCCCACCTTACCACATATATGGCACGTAATAACGCCCGACTGCACCCCCGTAAACGGAGCGACGTTCCCGTATCCCTGGAGTGGTGCGCCTTGTACCGGTACGTTAGCCATCCCTACCTCCTTCTCCTCAGTCTTCTTCTACTTCTCCTCCTTTGATCTCTAACTATACACCCAACACTATATAACCTCCCGAGAAACTTTTCTAATAAGTCAATAAACTCCTCCTTCAACTCTTCGTTGCCAAAGTGTATTGTCACGTACAGTTGGGGAATCAAATCATCATACACGCATTCTTCCAACTCATGCCATAAACAAAAAAACTCTGACTCCCTAAAGTTCCGATCATTCATAATTATCCTATCCTATACGCCGTGTTAATCCCACGTTCCCAACTTGTCCTGACATCTCGATCGGTAAACCCTTACTCCATCCCTCATACCGGTACACCTTTACCGTGTGCTAACCATCCCCTGTCGACGTTGCTTCTTGAGTAACGATCACGTACTAAGATAAGAAGACGATCATGCTTCAGAGTTTCTTCTCGATGAACTAGAGCACGGACGATCACGCCTGCTCTAAACCATGTACAGGCACCTGCGCAGCGTTCGAAAACGGAGTACAGAGGGCCGATACCCTTCTCCCACGACGTAGCCACCGCGTATTGCCGCACAACCCGGTTACCACGCTATTCGAGAATAGAAGATGAGAAGAATACAGCAACACGCTGGATCAAGCACAAGCTTACCCAACTCTAGATGATAATCTCAAGATATTGCAGAAAAAAAACCCACACACAACGCCTCTACGCGTTTCGCTGCTGGTGTGCATCAGCAGGCTCATCAGGAGGCAAACCAGAGTTTGAGATGTCAAAACCCACCAACACTCCTTCTTATATACCTTATCCCCTATCCCAAGCGCGCGTATCAAAGCACCAGCTACTTCTACTCTCCACTATCCCCATTCCTTCGTCCTTCTAAATCTCCTACTCACGTCTCCCACCCTTCCGCTACCCTCATTGCTATTCCTACCATCCCAAGATCACGGCTTCTTCCTCGCTGCCACGACCCGCTCGTATGCAGCAATCGTTCCTACTAAACACGATCCCATATTCTGTCGTCTCGCCAAAACTCCCGCTCGTGTCTTCTTCCATTCACTTCCCCTCCTCTGGCACATTCGCAAAAACCGGCTATGTCCCTCCCTTATTCGGCTCTGCACTTGTCTTCCCTTACTATGAAAGGCGGGAAATTCAACTGTGTTCCGTGAAGGCGCTTCGGAAATCCTATACTGCAGCGTCATATGCCTGCCATTCTTTCCTCTTTTTTTCTATCTTCGTACCTTTTTTTTTTGTGGCACTTCACTCATTTTAGTAGTGTACATACCAGAGCAAAATGTGGACCAGAGCTTCTCAGAAATCGCCACTGGGCCCACGACGTCCGACGTTCTACTGATAACAAAAGACACTTCAAAAACCATAAATCGATTTCCACAAAAACCTTTCCCCGCTGCAATAGGACTGCAGACCAGAAAACAAG
>BFEA01000113.1:517101-527304 GCA_003427395.1 Chara braunii | reverse complement strand
AGAGAGAGAGAGAGAGAGAGAGAGAGAGAGAGAGAGAGAGAGAGAGAGAGAGAGAGAGAGAGAGAGAGAGAGAGAGAGAGAGAGAGAGTAGGAAGTGGTAAAGGAACATTGACAAGCGGGCAGGATTGAGCTTAGATAGGATTCAAGTATAAGACGAAGACATCTAACTGGGTGAGGAAGGTTGCAGATTCCGGACCCCCATTTGATAATATGTGGGTCTCGTCGACAATATCATCGGCATAATTGTAAGTGGGTTCAACGCAAGTATAAAACGGGGACATTGATACGGGTGAGATACGTCAGCAACATAGGAATCACGAAGGACGTAAGTCAACGATTCCTTGCTTGTGGAAGAACACATTTCAAAATCCACTACATATTGTTTTTTTTGTTTGTTTTTTTTTATAGAAAAACAGAACCTTTAGGTTCTGGCTCCTACCATTCTGGGGAGCAACAGTCCGGTTCCTATTCCCCTGGCAAGTCAATATGGAAAACATGGATGACTTACGCACGCTCCTCCCCATTATGGTTGGGAGGTCCGAGTGGACGGCATTGATTACTTCTCTGAGGAAGGATGTACCACCCCTCACCCCTGCCTAGTTTAGCCTATGCTATTTGCTCTGCCTGGCTGAAGTCCTCTTGCCTGAACCCAGTCCCGCTCCTCTCAGCTGTGGTGCTGTCGGATTGTTGTGTCATGCTAGAGCGATCTGAAGGGCCTATGAACCTCTTGAATTCCCTGATATCTTAGTCCTTATGTGATTATGTTTTTGTCTAGCYCGAAACCTAAACTCTCTAACTACTACCCTGAACTCTTGCTGGCTGTAGTGTGTTTTTATGGTCTGTCTTTGTCCGTTTTTTGAATTGACTCTATTGAGCATGTCTAAGGTTTTTTGGCGGGGTAGTTTGRGTGGGGGGGGTAGTGMCTGGGGTAGTTTGTGCAGTGGTTGAGGTTTKGGGTTCTGGGTCGGTGTGTTTGGGGTGGTGGGCTTGGGGCGGGAGGGGGAGGGTAAGGAGGTAAGGGTGGGGCTGTATCCCTATTGGGTGGGACGAGTTTGGTTGGGGTTGGGATTTTCTGTSGCTTGTAGGGGCACAGGGTTATCTGTTAGGGTCTTGACCTATTGTGGTTAGTAAGCGTGTGAGCGGTTGGTTTGGGGGGTATAGTGAGGTGTCTGCTGGGTGCTGTTAATATGCTTGAGCCTTGAGTCCCTTAGCCTCCCTTTCTCTTCCTTTGTGTTGTGTGTTCTCTTTTTTTTTCGTGGTGGGTTGGTGTTGCTGCTGTTTCCTTTTTGGACTATTGCCTTCTGCATTGTTTGGTTTTCTATCTGTTCTGGTCCTCTGTTTGGAGGTGCTGTCCTTGGTTTTGCTTTCTTATCAGTCTATGTCCATTGTGTTTGTGCTGTTCTGGTTTTTTGTTGGGCTGTCCGGATCCCACCAGCTCGTGAATTGGAGGGTTTTTCCGCTTATCTTTGCCAATTGTCCTTCCTTCAGCCACTGGTGTTCGAATTCTTTCTGTATTTTGGTCCTCTTCTGGTCCTCTATTTCTTTGTCCATTCTCTCAAGGGTTCGCCTCCATTCCACTCTCACCCCTGTTTCTACCAGTTCCCTTGCCTCTTCCCATGATTCATTTGCCGTTATCTTCTTTCTTCCTATTGYGTTTCCACATCTGGCTCTCCATATTACCCACAGGGTTGTTCTTCGCAGTAATTCGATGATTTCTTTATCCTCCTCAGGGATTAAGCTTTCTCTGTCTATTGCTGTTAGTAGGAGGAATTGGTCTGTCGGGAAATCGTTATTAGATTGATTGGACCAAGCTTTTTTGCATTTGAGCCAGAGTACTTTGGCATGTTGGCATTCCAGTAGGCAGTGGGTTAGTGTTTCCGCTACCTGTTCTTGGCACATTTGGCAGTGTGCTGAGTATTCTGTTCTGTCTTCCTTTCTCCTCCTTGCTTCTAGCCATTCGTTGGTGGGGACTGCCATGTAAATTATCAACCATTGCAAGCTTCTCACTTTTTGAGGTCTGCTCGATGCATAGTAGGACCATGGGATTGTTTGCCAGAAGGCAGGGTCAATTTGGAGGTTTTTTTCCCACCTTGCGGCTATGGTCGGTTGTGGGTTTTCTAGCTTGTGTCTTATCTTGTATCCCCTTTTTACTGTGTATTCGTGCAGCGGGATCCACTTTTTGGCCCTTCCTCTCCCCCTGTTCTGATACCAGCCCCACTCGTTGGGGTCGACTTCTAATTCTGATATGTCTTTATCTGGTCTAAACAAATAGATGGGGGGTTCTGACTTCTTTCTTCCCTTCCTTGGTCCCTTTTGTTCGTTTTTAAGTTCTCTGACCTTCCTCAAGTCTTGTAAGGTAAAGTCTAGGTTGATTAGGGCGTCTTTTCTGACCTCCACTATTGCTTTATTTGTGTTTTCCAACTCATGTACTTCGAATTTGGCTATGTTCCTATCTGTTCCCTCGTATCTTATAAAACGAAGGGCTACTGAGGGTGATTCTTGTGACTTCAATGTTGACCAGTCACCCTTCTTCCAAACTGTGCTTCTTTTTAGCGTTGACCTCCAGGCTATTGGGATACTATCTATCAATTCCTCTAGGTTTTGCTTTAAGTTGTGGTGTCCTCTCAGCTTAGTTCTAAGGTCTCCTTCTGATTTCCACTTGCTGTTACTTTCATCCCATATGTGCTCAATCTTCCATATGCCTCTCTCTACCCAAGTCCTCCATCTCTTTCCCCTCGCCTTGAGGGACCATGCCTTACCATTTGGATCTTTTAAGAGGTCATTTCCAAACAGCGGTTGTCTCAAAATCTCTTCTTTTGTTCTCGGACTTCTCCTCCTTTGTGGGAAAGCCTCCCTCCATGCTGCTATCAGTTTTGCCCAGTGGCTACTTGGGGGATCCGAGTTCGGTAGTTGGTTCCTTTGCCTTGGTCTGCCTCCTTCTCTTCTGGGTGTCCAGTATCTGTTCATGATCCAAGAATGGCCCTCTATGCTATCATGTGCTTTGAAAGGAAGCAGGTTTCTTATTTGGTATAGGGCCATTTCTTGCCATGGTAGTTCTGTTTTCAATAACAGCCTTAGGATCCACTTTGTCTGGAGAGCTTTATATTCTGYTGAGGGATCTATGAGGCTGATCCCTCCTTCCTCTATTGGGTTGGTTACGTATTTCCAGGCTACTTTGGGTATGAATTGATTCCTGGATGCGTCCCCTGTCCATAAGTAGGCCGCTGCCTTTCTCTTTAAGTCCTTTGTGAAGCTGGTGGGTGGGTCCCAGATTGACGCCGTGTACCAAACCATGGAGAAGATCGACGAATTGATAACTATCGCTCTACCCATCAGTGATGTATATATTTTTTGCCATCCCTTGTATTTGTTCATGACGGCTGCGAGTAGGTTTGCTGCTATTGAGTTGCTGGTCCCTGTGAGGGTAACTGTGATTCCCAGGAATTTGAAGGGGGCTTGGTGGTCTATCCATTGTAGCCCCTGCGTTGATTCGTTGTTTGGGGGGGGCGGTGTTTCTGAGATCCACCATCCTGCTGTTTTCTTCCAATTAATCTTCATTTCGGATGCTAGTTGGAAGGCTTCCATCGCCTTAGTCAGTGCTWGGAAGGATGAGTCCGATGCTCTTATGAGCACTGTTAGGTCGTCTGCGAAAAGCATCACTGTTGGGAGTTGGATCCGCTTATTCCGTCCGTCATCCAGAGTTTGAAGCCTTTCTATGGAGGGGTCTCTCCGTAGGAAGGTGGCTATTGCCTCCATAACGAAGAGGAATATTGGAGCTGCTAGTGGGTCTCCTTGCCTTACCGATCTCGTCATTCTGTATGATTTTGATAGATGGCCGTTGACTTGGACTCTCCCTCTTGCGTCCGCGTACAGGACTCTCACCCATCTCCTGAAAACTGTGCCCACTCCCATTTTCTCCATGCATTGCTGCAGGAAGTCCCAGTTGACTTGATCGTAGGCTTTTTCGAAGTCAAAAAAGAGGATGGCTGCGTGTAACTTYTTGTCTCTTATTAACTTGGTTGTTTCATTCAGACAGATTACATKGTCCAGTATGAATCTTCCTGGGATGAATCCTGTTTGATCTAAATGGAAGCATTTATCGGTCACATTTCTTATTCTGTTTGCTAGGACCTTTGCTATTATTTTATAAGCTACTGTTAGTAAGGATATTGGCCTATAATTTCTTATGTCCTCTCTTTCCCCCTTCTTGTATAGTAGTGTTACTACGCCCATGCTAATGTCTTCTCCCAATGTCCCTCTTGTATATGTTTATTGGTAAAAACGCAGGAGATCCCTCCCTAGCATAGGCCAGTGTTCCTGCCAAAATTCTTTCGTTAGCCCGTCGATGCCTGGGACCTTGTTTGGTTGCATGGAGACGAATGCTCCATGCACTTCTGCTAGTGAGAGGTCTTTGTCTAAGTATGCTGCTGCTTCTGGCTTGATGCAGGTGTCAAGATGTCTTAGGAACCTTTCCCTCGCCCTGTTGATAGCTCCTCTATTTTCTTCTGTTGATTGTGATGTATATAATTTTTTGTAGAAGCTCGTGGCTATTTGTAAGTTTTCTTTCTGTTGGTTTTTAAGGTTTCCCCCTTCATCCTTCAGTTCTAGGACTCTGTTGTTTCTGCAATTAGATTTGATTCTTTGAAAAAAGAATTTCGTCATTGACTCGTTACTCTCCCAGTCCTTTATTCTTGCTCTGATGCTTAGGCCCCTTCTCTTCCAGTTTGCCCATTGGGTCAATTCCTCTTTTGCAGATGATAGTAAGTTTTTATAAATTGGAGAGCCTGGATTGTGTGTTAGGTTATATTCCGTTGTTTCTACTATGAATTCGAGGAGCTCGTCTTTCCCTTCTTCTTCTGGCTTCGTTCCTTGACTCCTTGCTTAATTCCTTACTTACGTTCTGTAGGGTTTTTCCGAAGTTTAAGATTGTGTCCTCCCCCTGTCCTTGTTGAGTGTGATCTTCCCATGCTTGTCTAACCACCCTTCTGAAGCCCTCTAGCTTTAGTAAGGAGTTATTGACCTTGTAGAATCCCTGTCCTGCAGCATTATCTAGGCCAAAGTTCAAAATGAGTCCTATTTGCTTGTGGTCAAAGCCCTCGTAGAAAGGGGTTTTAAAGATTGTCGAAGCTAGTACGGTCCCCGATAATGATTCTGAGATCAAGAAGTAGTTTATCCTAGAGAAGGATGTTCTCCCCTGCTGTGTCCTCCTGGTGCACGTGAATCTCTTGGCATCTGGGTATCTTGTCCTGAACGGGTCTATTAGTTCCTTCTCTGTGATAAAGTCTATCATTGTGTGGGCTTCCGCTTCATCATACCCTTCCCTAGCATGGGATATTCTATCAAGGAGTGGGTCAACAGTAGCATTCCAGTCTCCTACTGCTATGATATGCCGGTGGTTCGGTCATTCCTGTTTGATAACTTCTATTGTTTCCTTTCTTTGGGCGTTAGTATTTGGGGAGTATATGTTTAGTAGTGTTATTTCTTCCTGTCTGTAGCTGAAATCTATTCTAATCCACCTACCTCCTTCGGTATCTTTAGTTACTTGGCTTATTTGTAAGTGTTGTAGCGCTTTGGATTTTCCGTGGAAAAGAATTAGTACTCCCACCGATGCTGAGCTGGGGCTATTTACCCATTCTGCTCTCCATACATGCCTCAGTCTTCTCTCTATTTCCTCCCGTGTGGTTTGATGATCATCAGAGCTGGTTAGGTGAGTTTCTTGTATGCAGACTATGTCTGGTGGGTTATTGTCAAACCATTTGAGGTTAGCTGTTAAATTGAACCATTTCRCTGGGGTCGATAAGAGGGTGGCCAGCCCATGTACGTTCCATGATCTTATATCTAGTTCTGCCCTTTTCTTTGCCTTGTGGTGCTSCTTCTCTCCTCCCTCATTTTGCTCGCCCCCCCCGTCCATGGTTCAAAGTTCCAGCCTACCGGTTTATTTGTTTTGTCTTAATTCAAGGGGATGGTGCAGACATCGTTCGCAGAGTTGTCCCCTCTCCCACCTCCTGAAGTTCCTGCAGCCTGTCTCCCAGCTCTCTTTGTCCTATCTTGTGAATTTTCTGGGCGAAGGTGGTTGCCAGGCTTGCCGCTAATAGTTCCGGCAATGCACTTGTGCCAAGGACTGTGTACGATAACTGTGAGATTTGCCACCAAGGGCGCCATTGCAAGTTGTTTTTTAAGGAAGACCCTGGGTTGTATATGGCTACCACTGGTCTTACATCCAAGGTTTCCTCTTTGTTTTCAGTCCCCCTTCCATTCGTGGTGGGTACCCTCAACGTTTCTCCCAACACCCCCACTTTGACTGGCTCCTTTTCAGAAACCATCGATGTAAGTCTCTCCTCTATATTTTGGCCCCTTTCTAATCTGGGGAGAGCAAAGTTGGTTGCTGTAGCAATCTTCCAGTCCTCTGTCTGCACATCAAACATCATGGCCAGGATTGTTCTTGAGGGTAACAGCATCTTGCTTGTTGTTACAGTCTTGTTCTTGAACTCCGCTTGTGTGCAGTCGTTTAAGGAGCCCACCGTGACTGTTGACACTCTCATCTCCTCGTTCAGGTCTGACAGCCTTTGGATTTGTGCTTTCAACATTGCAGATTGCAGCAGCAGCGTTTCCTTTTCATTGTTTTGTTCCTCCCGTTCTTGTTGTTTCCCTAGGTTGTTCTATTTCCTTCCCTCCTCACTTTGCCCCTAGTTGTTCCCCCTGTGTTCCCTGTTTTCTTTCCCCTTCTCTCTCCTTTGGTTTCCCTTCTTCCTCTCTTCCTCCCCTTTTTTGTTGTAGGTCTCTGGTAGCTCGGGCATCTTGTACCTGTCCTCTCTCCATTCTCCTTTTGCTCCTTGGCCCTTGTTCTTTCCTCCTCTCCTTTGAACCTTTGCCCGGTCCCTCTTGATTCGGCAATATTGCTGGGCATAATATTCTGTCATTTCCTCCTTTTCCTTGAGCGGTTCATATGGGTTTGCTGTGAGTGGGATCTCTTCTACCCTTGCCTTCACTTCTTCTCTCACATAGGCCATATGCAGTTCAAACATACTTGCTCTCTGTGCTTTCATTGTTTGGATGTATTCCTTGATTTCCTCGATGGGTCTGTTTTCCCATTCTTCCTCTTCTTGCCCACAGTAGTAGTCTTCATCAGCCTTTCTTCTGACGGGCTCTTCTTTGGTGATTTCTACTCCTTTCCTCTTTGTCCCGCTTCTTCTGTCCTCAAACATTTCCACATCCTGCCCTTGTGCCTCCCCATTTTCCGCATTGGCTTCCCTTTCTTGGCCTGCTCTTGAGTTCCCTTTGCGTGTGTATTGTACCACCGTGCTGTCTGGTGAGCTGTTCGCTGCTGTACCCAAGTGCGCTCCTTTCTTCTTCCCTTCTTTACCGCTTCCAACCAGTTCCTTTCAGCCAGCTCCCCTGTTTCGTCCAAGTCCATTTGGAGGTCCCTTAACCTCCCCTCTTCCTGCACTCTTTCTTTGTTTAAGATCTGATCAGTTGTGAAGATCTTAGTGGACTTCTTGCCGAGCTTCTTGGTCTGCCAACTGCTGTCAGATGGGGAGTAGATGTCTGGTCTTTGGGTTGGCTCCCTTTCCATGACCCATACCCAGTCCGGGATCTCTAGATTGTCATTAAAGACCCAACCTATGTACCTGGCATCCCTGACAAACCAGAAGCCAGGTTCTCCCTCTACTTCCTCGAGGCTGGTTAGCTTCAATGGTCTGTTTCTTGCTGAATCTGCATTCTTTGGGCATCTTGGGTCTGTTCCCATGTGTCCTCTTTGTCTGCATTTGAAGCACAGCGGGTTGCTTTTGGTGGAGACAACTACCTTCACTATTTGATCCCTGACTGCAAAGTGTCAGATTTCTGGTAGTTGTGGCAAGACTGCTCCCTGAGTGTTTAGGCATGCCTTCCGCTCGACCAGTCATTCCCTCCTCTTGCTCTCTCTCTTCTCTCTCTTCTCATTGTTTTTGCACTTCCCTTGCCCTCTTTTGGATCTGATAGCACATAAGCTTAGCAACTGCTCCTCCTTGCATGCAAGAGTTGGTAAGAATACAGAAAAAGGAGGTTAGAATGCTCGTAGTTGGAGCAGCAATTAGTAAAGACGGGAGAGGAACAAAGGAAAATAAAATAGTTGGCTTGTGTTTGACGGGCACAGCAAAGTCACTTGCCAACTCTAACCAACCTCATCCATCCATAATCTGAGATTAACTTGTCCTAATTAACTTGGGTCAGTGTTTGTGCAACTCAATCACCTTCCACCAGCCATTGCAACTGAAAAGAAAGAGATTGGAAGAAGAATTGAGACAGGGGAGGAAGAAGAATGAAGAAATGAAGAAGAAGAAGATAAACACAAGTCGGGACCAATGACATCCCCCCCTTATCTCACCTTCATCATCTCCCCCGGATCGCTTCCTCCATCATCTTATGATCGGTAATAATAAACAACAATGAATGCCGGTGATAAGCAACCAGACTGGTGCCCCCCAGAATAGAAGGGGCGTGTTTTTTTTTTTTTTTTTTGAAGGAAAAAAGAACCAGAATCAATGTCAGATTACTCCCCCATACTGCCAGCACACACAAGAGCCCTCCTTTCAGCCATGGCCTCGTTCTCCGCCACTAGCTATGGCGGATTCCCCATTAGGATCACAGATGTTCAAAGACGATGCAAACTCTACTGTTCCTCTCCCATCTCTATCCACCATAGTCACACTCTCGCATGAAGTCCCAGCTTAGTAGGTATCCATGTAGGGGCCTTCTGGATGCAGTGCCAACCAAGGGAGTGAAGATGAAGGTCCACCATAGCCAAAGGTGAGTCTTTTCTCTGGTTCACACCTTTCTCCTCCTACCTCTATTGTTTCACCATAGTTGGCAAGAGGTCCATCAATGTCACCTCCATGGCCTAGGCCTATCTCTACCACTTCCATACTACTACCCTCCAGTTCCACCTTCTCCTCCACGTGCTAAGCCAGCATCCCCCTCTGGGCGGAGCAGCATAATGCTCACTTGAAGATTGAATCAATCCATCCCACTCACTGGACCTACTGATATACTTTGGCTGCCCGGCCTTCAGCACTGCCCAGTGCTTCCCAGCCTACCCACCCTCCCTTGGGTGCACTAGACCTACCTGCAACTCAGCCTCAGGCCTCAACACTTATGACTCTTTTGCCTACTACTGGACTACCCACTAAGCCTACCAGGTCACAGGGCCTACCCGAGTCGCTGTATGATCCCATTGGGTCCCTAGCCAATTCTACTTCTGTCCCTGAGTGCTAGACTCCCCCCCAGCCTATCCTACCTCTAATTTCCATCCTGCCTCTGGCCATCTCCCGATTACTACCTTCCCCCTGTCCGAGGCACAGGCACGCACACACAGCCAACAAAGCACACAGACCTGCTACGACATGGGAAGCACACAACACATGCACGTTAGTAGTAGCTCGTACACACACTCAGAAGTCGAAGCAAATCACAGCAGAAACTTGGAAATATCATAAAACAGACCATCTCAGAGACTGCAGGAATATCAGATATCTTAGCGGGAATTCTCTTAAAATTGGGAACTTATGTTAAGTTATGTCACGATCTATATGGAAAGGTCCATTTGTAGATGCTTGTCTGTTGAAAAAGCATTCACGTGTGGCTCGCCAGAGTTTGCATTTATTTCCCCCCCCCTTTCCCGACTGACTATTCTTGGAACCACTTTGGTTTCCCTACACAAAATTTTCAGTGTCCCCACTAAGACGACTTTTCACCCTGGTCTTCTTTAGCAAAGAAACTTGAAAAACTTAATGTATGTAGGGTATGTGCCAACTGCACAAGGGATAAAAGATAGGGGGGGAAAAAGAATTGCCCGCCAAATAATAACTTCTGGTGCAAATGTAAGACATACCACTGCCTCCCGACCCAGGTTCAGTAGTCCCGAGGAGGTCGAAATCAAGAATTGGGAAAATGTGGCTCAAAGGCACTGGTGGTATCAGCTGATGTTGGTTTATCTGAAGCTCCATCTCGAAGCACACAGTGAAGCGCCCACCTGCCCTTCAGATGTCCCCCAAATCGATCCTGGATAGACTGTCGAAGTTTAATGACCTGCCGAGTTTGTGAAAGTTCTAGAGGAACTGTCTGACAGTCATGTTTTGGTGTTGGAGATGGACTAGTGTTTAGCATTAATAACAACATGGCTGCAAAGGAAAAGGCACATAACGTTTTTTTTGTGCTTCGTGCTGT
>BFEA01000113.1:494467-512677 GCA_003427395.1 Chara braunii | reverse complement strand
GGGGGTTCAGGGTTTGGGGCAGGGTCGGGGGTCAATGGGCGGGGGCGGGGGTCCTGGATCCCTGCACTGGGGGTCTGGGGGTCTGGGGGTCAAACCTCAAGCCCGGCTCGGCCCCCGGGGATACCCACGTGACAACCCGAGTCTCATGTATGGTGGGGGCCACGCTGCCAAATCGTCATTGATAGGATAGATAACCATCATCGGTTTGAGTTCTGGTAGAATAGAACGCGTCATTCATAAACCGAGTATCATGACCAATATACAAAAACGAAAAGGAAAAAAGGAAGAAACAGCCCCCCTAGCAAAACCATCTTCGGTGTTCGTTATCTATGGCTCAGATGGTGTTCCGTTCTCGATTGATTCAAAATTTTGAAACACCCCCGCCGCCGCCTCCTCCCACCTTTGCTTCTCTCACACAGTCACACCCGTTTCTACTCCTCCTGCTGCTCTGTCTTCCCTAGTATTCACCCTTCTCTATCGTAGCTCTCCTCCTCACTTCCCATCATTCTCCCTTTATCCGCTTGGCCTCACCCATCATCATTCTCATCACCGTCACCATGATCTTCTTCGGTGTGATCGTGGGCTCCTTCTCCCGCTCCTCCCACTGTTCGCCCGTATCCTCCCGCTCTCCTCCTCGTTTCATCTACGATCTCAAGGTCTACAAGTCCCTTCATCATGTTCGCTTCACTGATCATCGCTCTCTTCACCCTCGCCATGATCTTCTTCGACGTCATCGTGCGTGCTCCTCTTCCCGCCCGTTCTCCCACTGTTGGTCCTCCTCCATCTGTTGCCCTCCTCCTCCCTCCATCTTCCCTCTCGCCAATCATCCTCCCCCCACCCTTCCTCTCACGCTTTCCGGGAACTTCCCTTTCGATCCTCCAGACATGCAACTTTCCCAGGCATCTTCTCGTTTGCAGGCGCCATCCTCCTACCCCCTACCATCTCCCTCTCTGCCACCGCACAGCGCCCAACCCCGTCGCCCTCAAGACCGGACGCTCCAGTGCAATAACTTACATTTCGACCCATCGCTCGATCGTCGGTGTCAGAAAACGCCCGCCTGCCTGAAACACCGACGCGCGCATCCCATTGCCGGATCATCAAGCCAGCACATGAAATCCGCATGCGGCCCGCTGCGCAACACCTTCCCGAAGTAACTACCTGGGAAAAAAGAAGGAGACCGTCCAGCGCAAGCCGACGCGTCCTGGGCCTCCCGTTCTTTCACCCCCCTCTGCTCCTGCTTGGCCTGCGGAGCCTCCTGGTTTCTTCCTGGGTCCGCCGTGGCACCGCGCCCAGAGATGCTCGCACGGTTTTTCCTGGGCCCGGGGGGAGCGTCACGGGACGGATAAATGAAGAAATGGTCCAATGTGGCAATTAAAAAAAAATAAGCAAAAATTGCATCTGCCCCACTTAAAGATGGGAACACCGGCTATACCCAGTTCTAGTGCCAACTTACGTCTATACTCAGAAAACGGCTGATGGAGATTGTTTGCATGCCCAGGACCGAGGTGGACCCAGGTTGTTACCACAAAATTGCGGTTATGACCTAGGCTGTTTTTCCCCGGCCTGGCATGGCCCCCGGGCAGGGTTCCGGGCAGGCTTAGCGCCAAAAAAAAAAACTCCAGAAACAAATGACATTGTGAAGAATTGCAATACAAACAACTCTTGGCTGAGGGTTATTCAATACACAATTTTTTATATGGATTGTTGTATTTCCTAAGTTTTCTTAGTTGTTGGTAACACAGTGTTGAAGCCACCAGCCACAGATAGGACTGCTTCTGTGGTCATTTTAGTCAATTGTTCGCTTTTTTCATTTGGGAATTAGCTCACAAGGTCTTTCATAGCATGCTACAACCTGTACTGGATAATCTGTGACATTTGTCCTTTCGTGTGGTTACTGTGATACCCCCTATGGGTTCGGCCGGTGATAGGCCGGTGATGCCGTCCCCCAGCGGGACCACCACAACTTTGCTAAGGGACGCCGAGCCCGGTTCTTGGCCTTTGGAAAAGCAATATTAAAAATAAAATAAAAAAGAATTCCTCACCGAATCGTAGATAAAAAAGAAAATAACAAAATCACACTAAGGCACCCCCCTTTAAACCCCCTTAGCGCCTTTAAAACGAATTTATACCCCCCTTCACCCCCCTTGAAAGCCAACTCTCAAAAAACGAAAAGAACCTGGATTTGGGGTCCTCGGGGATTTTTCTATTTTTTGGTTGGGGGCACGCCCGGGTACCCCGGGCGTCAGACGCCCCCAGGCATCACGCCCGGGTGCCCGGCCGGGCATGAAAATCTTCCTAGGTTATAACCTTTTTTTTTTTTTTTTTTTTTTTAAATAAGACCCCCCCCCCTGACATCAGGTAGGAGTGATGATAAGAACATACACTCCTACCTGACTCACCGGGGGCTCCAGTCTATTGGTGGGGAGCTGCAGCTGCTGGAAAAACGGGTCCAGCGTCCCTTGAAATACAATGAAAGGATAATAGAACAGCACATGCTGGGAACCGGGCCCAGCATCCCACATTTACAGCTACAACTACCGGAATGCACAAATTATGGATATACCCAGGCAAAATTATGGCCATACCCGGGACCTGAGGAGGAGAGGCCAAATTGTTCATACACCCTGGTACCCGGATGGCTGAAATTATACTCATACCCAGCAGCCGTTGGGCCACAACGGTCTATTTGGTGGGCATGAGCATAATTTTGTGCTCTGAATGCAGGGCCTGCGGGATTGGGTACACCTACAATTTCGCACAGGGGAAAAAGCTGGGTACCATGCAAAGTTGAACGCCCTCCAGGTGTAGATGCAAGTTCATGCTGGGTATAGCGGATATTCCCATCTTTAAGTGGGGTGCAGATGCAATTTTCCCAAAAAAATAACCACTATTATAAAAGCTGGGTAAACTTCACTTTTGGGGGCAAATTGGTTTGTCCCCTTTTGGGCCCTGTGTAAAACAATACATACCGTAAAACATGTCTGGGATGGGATAGGCTGAGGGTGTTCAAACCACCAGTACTTGCGAAAAGTGCGGCACTACACGCACCAGCCATTGCTACAGTGCTGCGACAGTTCGTTTCGAATGAATTTATCCATGCATGGCAGGCCCATTCATCCCAGCATGTTTTGGTCCGGAAGGTGCACGACGCACTTTGAGAAGTACTGGTGGTGTATGGGCAAGTACTGGTGGTGTATGGGCAGACACGTTCCAAAAAACTTGTGGACTGAATGTGGCCGTAGTGGCACTCAAATACCTGCCAAAAAGTTCGAGTCCATCCCAGCGTGCTCCAGAAGGTTCACGGCCGCACTCCAAAAAACTTGTGGACTGAATCTGGGTGGTAATGGCACTTGAATACTTTCTGGAAAGCGGTTTTTTTTTTTGTGAACCAGGCCGGTTGCTAGGGAGGGTGATAGGAGCAGCCAAGCCTAGCAGCCTTTCTGGTTGCTCCGATCTATTGGTGGGGAGCTGCACCTGTTGGAAAACGGGTCCAGCGTCCCCGTGGTCACAATTGGTTACAATTGAGTATTTCCAGAGTGGTCTTCAGCCAGCATTGATTGCCCTGATACAACCAGGGGAAGCTCGACTGTGCATGCCCTAATAAAATGACTGAAGACGAAGACACCCGTGAACTTTCTTGACCCGGTTTGGACATGATCATGGGCAGATCCGTCCTTTGAAGAAGCTGTAGTGTGTGACTACGCCCTGCATCTTGTCTGTTTATTCCCGCTGATCTGGTCTCCTTGAATTACCTCTGACAAACTGAAATTTCAGCAGGCGGGCCAGCTTTTGTCAGATCGAGGTCTGACTGCAGCGGATCATCATCCACCACCTCTTCTTCAGTGTTTCCTTCCAGCACATCACTGAAAAGGAAATGCACAGAACTTCACAACACTCCCAGCGAAGACAATTGCGCCGAGCCGCTATCAGCTAGGGGATTTTCTGCGACATCGCTACCTTCTGCCAGAGGGGACTACATAGACTTAACACAACAGGATATGGATTCAGTGCAAGATTACGAGGAGCTGCCAAGAGTTATGGGATCCCCTGCGGATTCATCATCTTCTGCAAAGAGGAAACGACACACGGAAAATAATGCAAATCCTGACGAGGATTGTGGACGGCTGCAAGGAGTTTCCAGCTTCGCCGCCAGGGGAGGTAGTCAGCCCACGCAGCAACGAATCATCAAGCAGGAGATTGTCGCAATCGAAGGAGAGGATGATGATGGAAGTGATCACTTTGAAAGAGTTGCTGACTGGTGCGATTATCATCGACACGAAGATCTGGAAGACCAAAGGTGAGCAGGTTTCACACTTATTTTTTCTGGGAGGGGGACAAAAAGCAATATCCGAGGACCAGGAGAGGTGATACATGCATCCCCTCCTAGTACTGGGCTCTGGTTGCTCTAATGGTGTTGATGGGAAGCTGAACCTGCTGGAAAGCGGGTCCAGCATCCCATTGACCACATTGAATATGATTGGAAGAAGATGTGATAATCTCCTGGCCGCATCTACTGCCCCGGGGAAACCGAGGCGTTCACTGCGCAGGAGTATAGAATAATGACTTTACCAGGTGCTGCCCAGCCTACCTCTTATGAGGTGCCAGATGTGTATGAAAAGATCTAGTAGAACTCCTACAGTATCTTATGCATTGGTAAAATCCCTCCGTGAAACCCTCCAACTCAGACAAAGCACTGCCCAGCCTACCTCTTCACCCCAATATGAGGCGCCAGATATGTGCATGAAAAGACCTAGTAGAACTCCTACAGCATCTTATGCATTGGTAAAACCCCTCCCTGAAATCCTCCAACTCAGAAGTTCAACTGGAGGCAGAAGGATGCTTAGTAGCATTTAGAGTAGGCAGTACAGTTTGAGATTGCTTTTTGTTGGTAGATTGTGACCTTGGTGTGTTTCTCTACTTTTTGCCTTTTTCTCATATTTTTGTTACTCAGTGACTACCTGATAAACTGTGGCTGGAGTTGGGCTTAGCCAAGAGGGCCTTGCCTTGCCCCGTGTGGCTACAGTACAACATTGTGAGGGATTCCGGTCCCAGTTCCTGGCTTGCAATCAATAATTTTTTTATTTTCTGTTTTGAAAGAAAAAGAAAAAAAGAAACCAGTGCGGCAGTGGCACTATTTGAAAGTTAAAACTATACAGGCAAAAAAAAAAAAGAGCGGCTGCCGAACTTGAAAGGGCAATGGAAGTGCCGCGGGCTGCTGTTGGTAATTTTTCATTCGTTTTCTTTCCCCGTCTGACGCCACGGCCGACCCCTGTAGTTATGAACCCCAGCCTGGACCACGGCGTGGGGCCGTGGGAGACCCCCAAGGGTTTTCCTTGGGACCCCTTCAATTAGGACGCGGTGTAACGATGCCGCCGAAAACCGTAAAACTTTCCAAGGACTTCCTCCTAAGTCCTGAGGATTTTCCAAGGAGGATCTAACAAGGTCCTAACTCAGTTGGTACACCCCAAGTTCGAATTGAGATAGGAAGGTGAAGCGCGCATGGCGCAAAGGGTAGCCTTTGCCCGATTCAGCGAATCCAAGGATGCTGGTCTGATTTGGCTCACCCACGCGGAGCTCCTGGAAGTGCAATAGACAAGGATTAGAAATAGTCCCGGTTGGAGTACCCCGGAGGTAACCCACTGCTTATGTTCACTTCTTAGGCGCAACACCCTTCAGGAACCCTCCTCTCTAGACAAAGCAGATTGGACGCCTATGTCTACCAATGAACCAGTCTGAATTCAGAGATCAGCAATAGCATTCACGGGACTGGCAACCCGCCCCAGGAACAGATGAGCTACAGATCCATTATGGAAAAGGCAAGGCCTGGACCAGGGCAGCTCAGGTAGCGGATCTGGACTTACGCTCTCTCAACGTGAATGTGTAAGCAGCAGCAAACCCCTTGAAACGAAAGGCAATACTAGAGCAAATCATGGGGTGGGTGGCAGGCGTTGGCCGGACCTAATCTGTATCCAGGAAACCTACGTCACAAACTCTCCAGAACATGCCAGGGCACATAACCTGGTCTGGCCTTTCCGAAACATTGCAACACACGCACCGAGACTGGATCGGCAAGAGTGGCGATTTGGATTCCCTCTGACTCTCGAGCGGAAGTCATCCACTCCGCCGTAGATACGAGGGAGGGGAGATGGGCCGCCCTTCTTATGCTGGAAATAGAAGTAGTCAGTGTGATTTGCATCTATGGCCCCAATGACGTTGAACATCGCAAAACCTTTTTTGAATATATACGGTCCCAGCTGCCACAAGGCACCAACAATCGTCGCAGGTGATTTTAATGCAGCTATCGATCGTAGCCTTGACAGGTGGAGAGTCCCCTCCCCATGCCCCACTTATATAGAAGCGGATGAAGGAATCATCCGTAGGCTCTGCGAAGAGGAGCACCTCTTTGATTCCTTCAGGCGACTACACCCACGAAAGAGATTGTTCACGTGCATTCGCAATAGCAATACACCCTTACAATCCAGGTCTAGAATAGACCTCATCCTCTTGGCAGAGGATCTGGACGGGGCTCTGCAAGCAGCTGCCATCTTCCCACTAAGTCCATGGCCGGGAGCAGATCACAAGATGTGTGCGATATTACTCAGATTCCGCAAAAAAAACAGACTAGGGCCTCGCCTTTTACAAACTTAACACATCTATCTTCAAGCTACATCAATTTTGGGTTTTTCTTATAGACGTATGGGAATATTGGCGGACCACGCGGGACCATCATGACTCTTATATCGCATGGTTTAATAACAGATTGACCTTTGTGGTCAGGAAATGCAATGGATTTTCCAAAATACGAGTCAAAGAAAAATATGCACAGGAAATTAACATCCAGGAGAAAATCCGTAGCCTTGAACAAGAAAGCAGTGTGTCGCTGCTCATTCATCCTTAAACTAAATCCGCTGAATTACTACTAAGAAAACAAGTGCTAGAGTTCGCCCAACAAAGGTGGCAAAACTCCATCATAAGAGACACGTTATCTAGGCACAACACTGAAGGACAAATGGACGCATCCTTCTTCGCGCTGGTACATATTGCGGTCAGACGATCGTCTGTAGAGGGGCTTTATGACCCGATTAAAACCCACAAAGTCACCTCATATTCCTCGGCCCATGGCTTAAAAGTGGCCAAAGATTTCTATAAAGAACCTTTTTCTTTCATCCTAACCAATGAGTCAGAGCAGACACAGGAAAGAAAAATTACAGAGTTCATACTCCCCCTCACTGCACGATTATCCAATGAGCAGAGAGAGGCTCTGGATAAACCGCTACGAAAGGAGAAAATCTGGAATGCCCTCCTGTAGATGGAGGAAGACAAAAACCCCTCGGGTGGACGGGCTCCCTAAAGAATTATGGGAGGAGATGTGGTCTATGTTAGAGGAGTTGATGGAATATTATCACCAGGTGAAAGCCTCGGGAATATGGGGGAGCTAGTGAGTCAGGGGATCCTCACCCTTTTGTACAAAAAAAGGAACAAAACAAACGTAAGGAATTACCGACCGATCACACTCCTTACGATTGTCTATAAGTTGGTGGCCAAAACAATGGCCAACAGGATGATTCCTATCCTGGAGGAGATAATTCACCCCGCACAAACAGGGTTCATGCTAAACAGGAACATTCACGACAATGTGTTATTGGTTAATGAACTGATTAAGCTATCAAGACAGTCACGACAATATGCAGCCATAATTTTTATTGATTTCGAAAAAGCATACGATCATATAGACTGAAAATTCCTGGACAAATGTCTGCAAAAAATGAACTTCGGTCCAGAATTCCGTAACTGGATTATGATACTCCATAATAATGCGACCACACGGGTACAGGTAAACGACTTGTTGACCCCAGAAATTAAATTTCAGTGCTTCGTGCAGCAGGGTGACCCGCTAGCCCCCTTCCTATTCTTGGTAGTGATGGAAGCACTGACAGCTAATCTGAGAATGAACAAAAAAATCTCCAGACTTCGACTGTCAGGCATCGCGGAAGATGCCATCCCGATCTACTCGATGTTTGTGGATGACCTTACGATAGCAGCCGAGGCTACCCACAGTAACATGGCCGAACTTCAAACCCTCATGGACCGGTTCACCTCGGTATCTGACATGTCTGTCAATTGGGGGAGCAAAACGCAAGGCTGGTGGATCCACTTCCATGGAGTTCGCCCACCTGAACAGCCTAAGGTTGACTTGAGATCCCTTGATGAACCAATCAGAGTCTTGGGGGTGGTGCTCTTAGCCCATGGACCGTCGACAGGAAACAACGAATGGATCACTAATCCGACACTGGAAATAATGCAGAATTGGGGCAACAAAAACACATCCCTCTTTCGAAGGGCTCTAGTCATAAACAACGTGGTGCTTGCATCCATCTGGCACAAATCGGCCCTCTGGCAACTAGGAAAGGATCGTACCGGGGACCTTAAAAAGCACCTGGTTGCCTTTCTCTAGTGGGGGAATCATAAGCAACAAAACGTAATCAACAAGGTGGCTTGGGACAAGCTAATCCAGCCAAAAACCAGGGGAGGACTAGGCTTACAAGCTATTGCACTATCAATCTAATGGATCAAAAAATTGATAGTTGGAATAAATCTTTCGCTTCAGGATCTGGCTTTGGAACAAATCCGCAGACTCACCCCGAGAACTCCCAACACAGTAAACCCCCTCACATGGATTGAGGACCGGTATTGGTCTATACCCCGCCCTCGCTCGAACTCTTAAGAGGAAGGGGACAGAGGAGCAGCTAGGCAAATCTGGTAAAGGATAAGTTATGGATCGACCTTTTTAAAATATGGAGGAGGCTGTCAATCACTGATAGGCCGGCCCCGGAGCGAGCGGAGGAGATCCTACGTCAACCCCTGTTTGGGAACAGGGCAATCACAGACAGGCATGGAAGAGTCTTCGCCAACTCGGACCCCCACTGGGCCTCATGGGTTAGGCAAGGAATTCTTAGAGTAGGGGATATATGGGATGAGGCAACCAAAGACTGAAAAACAGCCTAACAATTACGTCCCTGCCTACGCCACACTCGCAAGGTGGCAGATGCCCTCAAACATTTGACATTTTCGATGCCCCTTGCCTGGGTGGCGGCCCTAAGAAACGGCCAGATACCTCAAGAGCAGGACTAGGTAGCTGTAAGGGTAGTCGACTTCCCCTTGCAAATTGGCATGGTAGTTGAGGTCAGACCGGAAGGGGCCATGGTCAACCTTTTCAAAAGAAGAGGGGACGATACCTTGGTACGCTACCATCTAGACTCAGTCCAATGGCATGAGAGGACCAACCTCTATCGGATTTGGATCCTGCAGAGCCATGAAGAAGAGAGGACTCAATTGCGGGCATTTCTACCATAAATCCCCCTGTCCGCTTTACCCCTGGACCCTCTAGAATGGCAATGGGTTAGGGGACGAAATGGACAAGCAGTGCACCTCTTAGAGCTGACTGTTAAAGCCACTTATAGGATGATCAAACTTCGGGTCGACATTCGGGCAGGGATAGAAGAACGCTCGCAAAAACACCTTGGCCTGCATAGGGATCAAGTTAGAAGGTTGCAGTGGTTCAAAGGGGTGAAAGAGAGACTAGCAAAGTTCGCCTCTCTACAGGGGCAAATCTTCCACAGATGCCTCCCCAACAAAGTTGTCAGGCGGGGACCCCCGGGGGCAAAGTCGAGGTAGGGGCTTGACCCCCGGACCCCCGCCGCGAGGGTGCCCCCCCCCGGGGGCAAAGTCGAGGTAGGGGATTGACCCCCGGACCCCCGCCGGGGGGGGGCCCCCCCCCCCCCCAAAACGCCCCCACCGGTGCCCCGCCCCCCGCACCCCCGCACCCCCGCACCCCCGTCGCCCCCCGCACTCCTGCACCCCCGCACCCCCGTCGGGGAAGTGGTGACTACCGTTAAACAATTTGTGGAAACAAAAATAAGAGCACAATGGCAACGAATTCAGGAGAAAATAGTAATTCTAACACAGAAGTCAGACATCATTAAGGAAATCCAAACCTTCTGCGCAGAATGGCTGGGAGGGGAAAAGGGGGGCAGGATGGCTCAGATAGATTGGCCTGGGGAAAAAGGAAATGAGGGGGGAGGCAGAGACTTCGCCAAGGACTACAAGCTCAGATTTCACGATTGGCTGCAAGTTGATCCCAGCACCCCAATGAAAAGCCCCGAGGATTTCCAAGGCATGTTCCTGTTGGCAGCCACAACCATAGTAGCGAGGCAATGGTTTCGTCAGCAGTAGAAAAGGGGGGGGGCTTAGTCTCTCAGTCAAGAAACGGGTCCAGGGGGAGGAAGGAACTATTGTGCAACATTGTACCTTAGCGCCAGGCTCAAGATGAGGAGGTGCCACGCCTTGGAGAGCTCGACAAGGAATAAGACAGGGTCAGTGAATGTAGTGTTTGGTCGGGGAGTCCTGGGGTTCTGAGCATTCGAAGGACCCTTGTGGTAATTGTTGTTTGAGTAGCTTAGCAATAGGTCCCCAACAAGTACTATTGCAATAATCTACACTCTTTGGTTTTCAGAGAAATCAATGGCAGGGAGAGGGAGGAACTAGTATGTAACAGCAGGCATCTGCCGCCGGTTCCAGGGTGAAGAGGTTCCCCCCTCTCCCTAATATCCTGCCCAGTCAATCCCCTGGATTCAAGGGCAATCAATGCTGGCAGGAATCCTCCACAATTTTGATTCGGATTTGCTCTGGACGCTGGACCCGCTTTCCAGCAGGTGATGCTCCCCACCAATAGACGGAGCCGCTCCCTAGGAGCATGGTCCCATTAGCAGTCGGATAGGAGTGTGGCCTATCCAGTGTGACACTGAGTGGCAGCGAGCTGACAGGTTCATTACGAATTTCTGGGCTGAGAAAACAGGAGAAAGGCAAAAAAAAAGAAAGAAACAGAGACCTGTCACTGGAAATCACGGCAGAGTGTTTCCCAGCCACCAGATCACGGATGATCTGATGGTGGTGGTTGCAACAACAGTGAACAGAGTAACTCCGACATTTTTTCTCGAATAAACTCGACTTCTCTCAGTAGTGATCCTGACACCCTCCACATACTTCGTGAATGAAAGAGGGCTCACCTAATGAGATAATCGCACAACAACAAGTAAAACATTGAAAATCTTCTTTCCAGTGGCCTATGGCCGACCCCACCCTCTTTTGGGGTTGGCCACACTCCCAACCGATTGAAAAGATTCAGCTTTCTTTGCACAGGCATGCCCAGTGTTAAACCACCAGTACCTACCGGTTGTTAAGGCTTGTGGCTCAGGCTACCGGTAGCCCGGTCATTCCCCAGCCTCAGACTTTATCGCCGAGCCTCGGACAACCGGTAGGACAACGAAAAAAAAAAAAAAAAAAAAAAAAAAAAAAAAACATTCTGCAAAAACAAAACAAAACAAAACAAAACAAAATCAAACCTTTCCAACGAGAATGAATCTTCCTCGATAAAGAGGAAGATTCATTCTCGTGAGAGAGAGAGAGAGGGCGTCAGCCAGTGTCTGACGCCGAGTTTGGTGCACCAAACTCAGCGTCAGACACTGGCTGACACCCTCTCTCTCTCTCTCTCTCTCTGTGCGTGTGTGTGTGTGTGTGTACGTTGAAATTAGAATGAATCTTTCGCGATAACGCGGAAGATTCATTCTCACTTCAACGTCTCTCTCTCTCTCTCTCTCTCTCTCTCTCTGGGCCCTGGCGAGGTTCGCCGGGATGTCGGGCAGTCTGTGGGGGGTTTATCTCCCCGCCGAGTACCCCCGACTTAGGGAGTTTCTGGGCCGAACGGGGGTGTAGGTTAATGTATTTTAGTTTTTTCGTTTCTTAGATTTGTGGTTTTTATTGGTTTCTATTTTATTTTATTTTATATTTTTTTACGGGATGGGAGGACTCTTTTTTTTTTGGAAGGAAAGGAAAAGAAAGCGGACGTCGGTAAAAAAAAAATGGTGTTGGAACTATTCGCCCGATGGGTTTTTTGTGTGGGATTGCAGCGGCGGAAATACGACTCGGGTCAGTTTGGACGTCGGGTTTGGTGAAAGAGCAGTCGCGTTTGCGCGATAACCAGGATAATTTTGGGTCATCAGAGCTGGTGGAAGGAGAGGAGATGCAGGATCACTAAGGGTAACGAAGGGTTTGGAGGTGTCAGCCGGATGAGAGAAGACAGGGAGATCGCAAAGTACGAACGCGTGTAGCCTGTAGTTAGGAAGGGGAGCTGATGCTTGACGAGCTCGACAGGGAGAGGAATGTGTAAGGGCAGTAGGGCAGACTGTGGACGAGCAATGGAGCTGATGAGACGTGAGGTACGAAGGATGGAAAGAGGAACGAGGGGTTGTGATTGGGAGAGGAGGAGGAGAGGGGAGGAGAGGAGGGGAAGAGGGAGACGAAAGGGAAGGCGGAAAAAACGAAAAAAAGGAAGTGGGAGAGAGGGCCGTTGGGGAAGGTGAGCGGATGAAGCTGATGGGACACGAGTGAGGTTACGAATGGGAGGGGCGAGGTGAAGGAGAGGGGGAGTGGAGGCAAGAAGGGAGCACCGGTTTAGAAGATTTGAGGAGATAGAGTAGTGGGCAAGAGATCAGGCAGCAGCGGGAGTGTGTAGTCTGTGTAGGTAAAGTGGGGTAGAAATGCGCACTGAGACTATTTAAGAGGGATGACATGAGCAAGTGAGGTATCTCGATTCATCATGGAGAAGGAGGGGAAAGCCCCCTGATGAGTCCGTTGCGTACGCCGGCGGTGAAACGCGTAGGCGCATTGTGTACATTCGGTTTGTTTGTTTTCCGAGCTTTTAATGATGAGTATGGATCGAGAAACTCGTGAGTGGAGTTGAGGGATGGATGCCATTGGGTTGGGGTTGCTGCTTTCTTTCGTTCCTCCTTACTCTCGTCGAAGGTGGTAACCGGTTATGGTTGACGTCTCACGGTGGCTACGGTGTGCTCGGTGTTAAGTCCTGCGGCGTGATCGTCCTCGGGAGCATCGTACATGACGAGTAAGAAGCGTGATCATCTTAGTGTGGTTGTATGAGAAGCATCGTGGCGTGATCGTCCTCGAGTACTCTCTGCGAGCCGCGAAGGGTGATCTGTTCTCACAGAGGAAGGAAGATGAGACATGCGGCGTGATCGTCCTCGAGAGCAATCGTACTTAACGGATGAGGATTCGGAGCATGTTCGTCTATGAGAAGAATCGCGGAGTGTTTTTTTCGGGTGCTTCCTGTCTGGCGAGGTGCGAAATGTGCATATTTTTTCCGGGTAAATCGAAGAGGTAAGAAGAACCCAGGTAAGGTATGGTAAAGAAGGTGGTAGCACAGGCAAGGGCGTTGATCGCTCGTGCTTGTTGGTTTGTATTAGGCGTGTGCGGTGTCTCCATGGTGTGTCAGACCGGGAGGAGGAGTGGTTGGAACGTGTGGGAAGTCGAAGTGCGCATTATAGTTACGTGGAAGGGTAGGTAGGAGAAGGATAGGGGGATGACGGACCGGAATTTTAGGGAAGCAGAATTCAATAGACTGTGGCAGGACCTGGAGAGAGCCGTATATGACAGGGTGGTACCGTTGATATTTGTAGCGCTAGAGTTTAAGGGCGAAAGCACGAGGGAGGAGTTGGTAAGCAAGCTTGAAAGATTTTTAGGGAGACTTTATAGTGTGGGTTGTGTGGTAAGGGATAGGAGGAGGAGGAGGAGACGACAGTGGAGGAGGGGGGCCGGTAGGTAGGCAGGATGCAGAACATGGGTGCTCCACAGATTCAAGGGTATGGGAATGGGGTCGGTGGAGGGAATCAACCGGGTGTCGTGTCGTGCTATATATGTGGGAAGGTCGGCCATTACGCCCGGAACTGGTGGGCTGCCGGGAGTGGGAGGCAACCGGTTCAGCAGCAGCCCATCCAACCGATGGCAGCGGTGGATGACGAAACCAAGGAGATGCGGGAGTACTTTCGAGAGAAGATTAGGAAGAGGAAACTTGACGAGGAGAGAAGGGAGAGGGAAGAAGAGGAGAGGCGACGGAAGGAGGAGGAGAATAGAAGAGAACAGGAGAGGCTGAGGGAGGCGGACGCAAGAGAAGCCCGCTTGGAGGCTAAACTGGTGTGTTTGTTGGCTCAAGCCTCAACACACCCGTGCGAATAACAAACCGGAGAGTTACAGTGTTAAGAAGAAGTCGCCGAAAACTAAGGCTAGGGTCCTTAGGGAGATATGGAGCTATTTGGATGAGTCAGATGATGACAGCGAGGAAGTTAAGGAGGAAGCGGTGAAACTCGTTGACGCCATCGAAAGGAGGAAGGGGAAGGCGAGGGTGGGGGAATAGGAAGGGAGGATATCGAGGGTCTTGAAACGTGGGCACAAGGGCGACCCTGTGAAGATTGACGATGAAGAGGAAGTACGGACACCTCCGCCAGCGAAGAAGGGGACCGAGGATGGTGTGGCAAATCTAGGGATTCTGGAGTTCGCGATTGAACTGCATAAGCATCTCTCTGAAAAGAAGGCACCTGAACTTCGGAAGTTATGTAGCCAGGAGGGTATAACGTGGTCAAGGAAGGATGTGGCTATCGGTGAGCTTGTGAAGTGCAAAGCGAAGCTAGCTTACGATGAGTTTAATGAGAGCGAGCGGATTTCTCCGTAATGAGTTTAATGGAGGAGGTAAGTATGAATGACTTGAAGAGAGCAATGTTGGCAAGGGGGGAGAGGGTCTGAGGGTGAATGAGCGCATTGAGGGACTGAGTGCTTCCCGGGAAGATCAGATATTTAGGATGTTTCTTTTATGTGTTATCAGGGGGGAGTGCCCATGGGCGAGGAAGTGGGTGGGGTTGGTAAGCAATGGGGAGAGGGTTCTTTCTACCAGAGATCCTGGGGTTTATGCGTTGGTAAGTCCATGGTGCCGTCATTTCTATATTGGTTGCACTACGCAAACCGTGATCAGGAGGTGGTCCGATCACGTGAAGCAAGTGATTAACGGTGACTTGGGCAATGCTCCGAAATTGCATACGTGGCTTCGGATCTTTGGTTGGGAAAGGTATTTGGTCGTTCCTTTGGTAAACGGGATTCAGGATCTGGGGTTCCTCGAGACAACGTTGATCCGAAGGTTCTCACCATCCCTGAATACTCAGAGGATGGGGAGGGAGGTGTGGAAGGGTAGGAGGAGGAAAGCTTAGGGAGAAGGGAGAGAGGGAAGAGGGGGTCAAATACGCTTGGGGGAGGGGTGATGAAGTTCGATGACCGGGTCTCCCTCGTTGATCTATTGAAAGAGTTGCAGGGGAGGCAAGGTGTGCTTCATATCACAGTGACAAAAGGAACGATTTGGAGTGATAGTTGGAGGGTGGTACGGGGGAAAGTGGGAGAGAGTACGGTGATGGTGGGAGGGGTGGAGAAACCCATTAGGGAGTGTAAACGGATTATGGAAGGAGGAGGAAGGTTTCAGGTGGGGAAGGTGCGGATCATGCTGTCCGGGATTGAGCATTGCAAGTATATCCTAAGGGATGTCCTGACACAACCTTGGAAGGTACGCCTATTGTATGCCAAGAGCTCCCGGGATCTATTGGCGCTTTTCAAAATCTCTGCGCTGTTCTCCGAGAAGAAGAGTAGGAACCATCTGTAGAACCTTTTGACCAGGATCGTGAGATCAAAATACGGGAGCGAGATCCGAAGGAAGCCATGTGTGAAAGTTCCTTTTTCACCAAACGTGAATTTGGGTGCGGTGAAGCAGGTGGCGGCTGATATCATACGAGGAGCAATGCCGGATCAGGACATTGCCAGATTCGTGGCAGCAAGGGTGAGGGTCGTGGTAAGGAAGAGGTTGACTGTCGGCATGATTATCCATAATCACTTGAAGTACGCTGACGGGGGGGATGCACGTAAAGGTGAGAATATGTGACGTTGGTGACATGCCAACGTTTATGTGGAACTCGAAGAATGTTACTTGTGGAAGCAACATCTCACCGGGTGCGCCGGGGGATTACGTCAGAGAGGGTGTTGAAGATTGGGTGCTAGGGAAGGGGGTCCACCTAACTCGTGAAGAGATCGGCAAGTGCTACTGAAGGGTGGGTGGCGGGAGAGGGGGTGCTATGACTGCGAATGAAGTGAGATTCTTTTTTCGTAAGTATAGCAATATGGTGGCTGTTCCGATTGATAGAAATCCAGGAGCCACGTTATTAGTATGTCCGGTCTTGTACCTCCGCGCATGCAAGGAGACCTTCAATTGGAATCGAAGTTTTCAGGTGATCAATGAGACGGAAGCTCAGGTGCTGGGGGGGATGAAGATGGAATACGAGCGCTTGAGTCTAAAGGGGGTGGCGAGGTGGCAAACGGGAGGGAGGATCGGACGAGCATATGTCTTACCCAAGGACAAGGATTTGGACCGGTGGAGGCCGATTTCGCCAGGTACCAACGATCCTGCGAGGCTCGCCGGAGCCCGGGTAGGGAGGGCGATTAGGTACATGTTGTTTGGCGTTCGGAGGACCGAGCATTTTGACCTTAGATCGACGGACGAGTTGAAGGAAAGGTGTGAAGCGTTTCAGCGGGAGATGGGGAAGGGAGGAGATGGTGTTCTCGCCAGGAGTTACGACATTAAAGATATGTTCGCTAAATTGTCGCATCAAAGGGTTATGGAGGCAGTGGAATGGCTGATAATGTATCATGAGAAGAGAGGAATGAAGGGTGCGAGGGTCAGTCAAAGGGGGAAGTTGTGCGCAATGAGGACCCTGAGGAAGGTCGAGGGTTTGGTCACTCTCGGGTTCGACGACATTAGGAAGGAGGTGGATTTTGAGTTGACGTATATCTATGTCGGGTGTACCCGTGTGGTGCTGAGGCAAATTTTCAGGATTCCTATGGGGAGGAATTCCAGCCCAGCTCTGGCGTGCTTGGTATGTGCGAGGTCTGAGGCGACCTTTATGCGCCAGGTGACCAGATCGGGGATGATGGTAAGGGGGATGAGGATGATTGATGATGTGGCAGTGATGGTCGGGTTTAGGACGAACCACATGGATACAATGGTGAAGGCTGCAACGATACTCGACGAATTTGAGAAGTGTTATGATGAGGATTTGAAGCTTGTCCGAAAGGATGGAGGGGGAAATGTTTTTGATTTCATAGGGGTTTGTATTTTTATCCTGATGATGCCTATTAGGATTGAAATACATCCCAGGACTAGGAACCAGCAGAGTCTGTGCAAGGAAGGAAGATTGAGGATTCAGTCGTTACAGGACTTCGCTTCTTTCACGAGGAAAGCGTCTAAGAAAGCCACCGTCTTTGCTGCCCTGGTTCGGATGCACCGGATATTGACTTCGGAAGAAGCGATGAAAGCTGCGATTGTGGCCTTGATGTTGGAGACACGCCTTCGGGGGTATCCCCCGAAGATCTCTCTCGGGGCCCTGGCGAGGTTCGCCAGGATGTCGCGCGGTCTGTGGGGGGCTTATCTCCCTGCTGAGGCGGCTGAGTACCCCGACTTAGGGAGTTTCTGGGCCGAACGGGGGTGTAGGTTAATATATTTTAGTTTTTTCGTTTCTTAAATTCGTCGTTTTTATTGGTTTTTATTTTATTTTATTTTATATTTTTTTACGGGATAGGAGAACTTTCTTTTTTTTTGGAAGGAAAGGAAAAGAAAGCGGACGTGGGTAAAACAGGAATGGTGTCGGAACTATTCGCCCGATGGGTTTTTTGTGTGGGATTGCAGCGGCGGAAATACGACTCAGGTCAGTTTGGACGTAGGGTTTGGTGAAAGAGCAGTCGCGTTCGCGCGATAACCGGGATAATTTTGGGTCATCGGAGATGGTGGAAGGAAAGGAGATGCAGGATCACTAAGGGTAATGAAGGGTTTGGCGGTGACAGCTGGATGAGAGAAGACAGGGAGATTGCAGAGTCCGAACGCGTGTAGCCTGTAATTAGGAAGGGGAGCTGGTGATGCTTGATGAGCTCGACTGGGAGAGGAATGTGTAAGGGCAGTAGGGCAGACTGTGGACGAGCAATGGAGCTGATGAGACGTGAGGTAGGAAGGATGGAAATAGGAACGAGGGGTTGTGATTGGGAGAGGAGGAGGAGAGGGGAGGAGAGGAGGGGAAGAGGGAGACGAAAGGGAAGGTGGAAAAAACGAAAAAAAGGAAGTGGAAGAGAGGGCCGTCTGGGAAGGTGAGCGGAAGAAGCTGATGGGACACGAGTGAGGTTACGGATGGGAGGGGCGAGGTGAAGGAGAGGGGGAGTGGAGGCAAGAAGGGAGCACCGGTTTAGAAGATTTGAGGAGATAGAGTAGTGGGCAAGAGATCA
>BFEA01000113.1:472315-493957 GCA_003427395.1 Chara braunii | reverse complement strand
TCTCTCTCTCTCTCTCTCTCTCTCTCTCTCTCTCTCTCTCTCTCTCGTTCTTCCCCCCCTTCCCGCGGCCTGACGTGCCTGTTTGTTCTAGGCTGTTACTTTTCATTTTTGTCGTCGTTCTTTTTTTTTTTTTTTTTTTTTTTTTTTYCGGGGCCCGTTTTTTGGGGACTACCGGTCACACGCTGGTGGGTACCCCGCACGATGCAGCGCGTTAACGGTCGCGTCGAATTCTTCAAGCAGGGAGAGGTGCTGGTGGTTTAAGGAGAGGAGGAGGGGAACAAAGATCTCCTTACTTTTTTGGGCAGTACATGTAAAATTCTGACTGTGGGATCACAAGTAGTGCACAGCAGGATTTGGGTCACTCAACTGTCCCACAAACTCATTCTATCCTATCCCGTTGCTAGTGGGACCATGCTCCAGGTGGTAGTGGTGCCTGCCTTTATCAGCACCACTAACACTGAAGAGGGCGAGATATCTTTTTTTTTTTTTCGTTTTTTCTTTTTTTTAATGCCCCCTTCAGAGCTACCGTCTTCCCCCGAACACAACGCACCCTCATTTTGACTGTGTTGGGCCGGACACAAACCTTGTATACGTTCATTTTCAGGGTGGGTTATGTTCGGGGGAAGACAGTTAGTGGTGCTGGTAAGAGCAGGCAGCACTAGCACCTGGGGCCGGTCACCTGTGGAAAGGGCAACAAAATATTTCCAGAGGCTTAACAAAACTCTTGACATACCTGTCACAAGATATTAAGCTAAAAAAGGAAGCTCAGTAAGTCATGATCATGACATATAATCTACAATAATAACTTCCATAATAATCTCGAATTACCCGGGGGCAGTCACCTGTGGAAAGGGCAACAAAATCACACGCTGGCAACAAACTCGCGCGCCGAGTTTGACAGGGTAACAAAAGCATTTTTACCCACGTGCCAAGTTTGAAAAGGGCAACAAAACCACTTTTAACTGCGCGCCGAGTTTTAAAAGGGCAACAAACTCGCCAGGGCATCAAAATCACACGTGGACCACAGCCACTTTTACCGATACTGCCCTTTTCAAACTCTGTACCCAATGTTGTTGCCCCTACCACGTGTTTTTGTTGCCCTGTCGGAACCCAAAGAGGGAGGGAACAGAGAGACACTTGAGAAAGAAAATAAATAGACAGATTGTGTGTGTGTGTGTGTGTGTGTGTGTGTAGACAGATTGTGTGTGTGTGTGTGTAGACAGATTGTGTGTGTGTGTGTGTGTGTGTGTGTGTGTGTGTGTGTGTGTGTGTGTGCGTGAGTGTGCGTGTGTGTGTGTGTGTATGTGTGTGTGTGTGTGTGAGAGAGAGAGAGAGAGAGGGAGAGAGAGGCCTCTCCCGCTCTGTGCCCTCCTCCCTCTTCTGCCAGTCTTGTCTCTGCCATGGGTGGAGCCAGGTGGGCAATCACTTGTTTTATTCCAGCTCAGATCTTTCTGAGCAGCCAGCAGCACCTCGTTTTTCAAGTTTTTTGGAAAAAGGCAACATTCTTGAGATGCCATCGTCGAACTGATCGGCCCCAGGTAATTCAAGAATCAAGAGTTTTGTTAATCTATTTCCATGACAAGATAGAACACAAAATCACCATGGAATTAGGAAGAAGAAGATGACATGAGTTTTAATATCATGCGTTGCCGCCTTCTCTTCTACAACCCCTTGATACTCGACACCATCGAGGGTCTCAACCCTTCTACTCATACGCCACTCAGATACTCAGATTGAGGAATACTTCCTACTTCAACTATTAAATACTATGCAATACTAGGCTTTCCTTGAGGAAGCCAACTTCGACCGATATACCATGCTGATTTAACAAAATAAAATAAACAAATAAATCCGAAGCATCTAGAAGGTGAACAAAACCCATTTCTTGTGGACCGACCTAAAGCCCAGGTTGGTACACAACTGCATCCTGCTACTATTCGCTATGTACCCGCTTATCCAAGGGTCCAGATACATTATACTATTCTTCAAAAAAGAAAGAATTCACACGTTCTAAATCTAGTCCATAAGTGGACCAGGTAAAACATGTGGGACAAACGCGCGCATTTCAGATGCCACGGCGCGCGGTAGTTGTGAAGAGCTCTGCGTGTGCTGTCCCCTGGTCCTCCTGTGGGCCGAAGGCCAATCGGGCTGGCCAGGATCTCGAAGCTCTAAAAAATCCTTATTTATGGCGCAGGGAAAAAGACAAGCCTCATGAGATGCGCCACCTGGTCCAATATCTGATATGCGACCAGAGCATATCCAGGGCTGGTGTGCCCCAACCGGTGTTGCCACATGCAGTCCCTTTTATTGGCACTTACACACTCATCCGTTCCTGGATGAGTTTCCATAGCTCAATCCAGAACGGCTCAGACGTCCGCCGGTACATCCATTTGATACCAGCCAGGATTACCGTGGTGGGGTAATCCATTTTTTTTAGCTCAATAGCTAGGGTTATTACATTAACCGCAGTGATCCCAGCGTCATTCAAGTTGTTCAATATCCTCAGGATTGTATTCGCGACAGTTGCAAACTTCGCAGCTCTTGGTCCAAAAGACGAAAAATCCTTGTAGCTGCGGAAACATAGTAGCCCCTCCTCCCAAATCGATCCCCCATTCTTGAACCTATGGGACATGTAGATATGAGATGCATTATCACAAACAATGAGTCTTATTTCTAGAAAGTCCAAGACCCCGCTCCCTGAGTCAGTTCGTACCAGCTGCAACCCTTCTAGATAATGCTTAAGAGCTTGCTCAATTCAGGATTCGGCCTCAACCCTCTGGTCCTGTCGTGATTGCTAAAAAAACGAGACAATCAAAAGGTCATCAATGGTGGGCTGGCCCTATGTGTACTCAGATATGTGTACTCTGCGAACATACACATGACACAAGCCAGCGGTGGGTTGGTCCTTCCGCCCATGGGAATGCCACGCGTTTGTCTCAGAATTGATCCTGACACCAAGAAGAAGGTGTTCTCTAGCTGAAACTGAGTAGGAGACAAAGCCTACTCAATCTCAGCGATCTCCACCCGGCTTCGCAGTGCGACTTGCCAACTTGGCAGCTTTGGATCTCAGATTAAGGAGGATCCACCGGATCCGGTTATCACGGAAGAGTCCAACTATCCAGTCCACCTCACGACTAATGTGGTCATGAGGTAACTGTGTAAACATTTCTTTGATGTCATAGGTTCGAACCACAAAGTCCAAACCATCTTGGCCGCACTTGTTTACCTTGTTCACAGCATCCTTAAGATCAGATATCGATCTGAGGTTGAAATGGGGCACCTTGATTCGCTTAATCAGAAAGTTGAGTGAGGCAGACAACAAACCAGATGCTGCACGAAATGGACTGTCAAAAGACGGCACAATAGGGCGCTTCTTATTTTTATCCTTCTCCTTCGTCAGGATGTATGCATGTTGGAGCCCCCCATTCTTGTCTCATTTTGCCAATGCCTTAAGTTGCATTTCCTCGTATCGCTCCCGCATTTCACTGAGCACCGCCCCGCGGTCCTTGCAAATGACCTCGTAGCATTCGTTCTCCAAATACATCTGCTTGGGGCCTTGTTGGTGCAGCACCGGACACTCAACCCACGTTTCACTGATGTTACGATCTAGAGGTGACATAACAAGCCCATCAAGTGCCTGCCTAACACCACACACATACTCACTATAAACACACCCGACTTCCATCTTTTCTCCAAACTTACAGATGCCCAGCCAATCAATCCGTAGGTCACCCTTAAGGGCACCATACTGCCTGACGACATCAAGCGCAGTATTACAAGCATAGTTGAGAGCTTCCTTAGTGGTAAACGTACCAGGGAATGACACATTCTTCGCGTTATGCAGGAATGGGCGTACCCCCTCAATGCAGCTCAATTTAACCGCCAGGTGCCCATTCAATCTAGGCAAGTTAAATCCTTCACAGGCACATCCGACAGAATCTGCCTGTGCAAAGGATTTATAATTATGCAGGAGATCACCAACTGACTTGGCTTTCAGCCAGACAGTTCTTGTTCTCCGCGCAAACAGGTCAGCTAGTGCATGAGGAACAACACGATCCTTGATGCAGGTCTTAACAACACACTCAACCTTGCACTTGTCAATCGTCATACAAAAGGGAATTTTTACAACAATGTTAGCACGGGGGTTAATACCAAAATGCTTCTTAAACACATTGGTGAGTATACCCCTAACGATCTGCCTTCCCCGCTGCTGATTCAAGGTCTTAACACCATTGTTCAGATCTATCAGTTCTTCGATTGTCATTTTGAACAGATCCCTTCGCTTCCAGGGAGCTCTGAGAATCGCAATGAGCTCAGCCTTCCTGGTCTCATTCTTAGTCCGCGTGCGAATCAGAGACGAGATCACCCGGCTTCCACCTAGCTCAATAGCACTTTTTGCATCTTTGAGAAACAATTTATCATTCCCCACCTGAATTTTTGAAAATCCAAACAGAAGTACAACCAGGCGCCACGGTTTAATCCATCGCGTGCCGGCATTGTTACTAATAGTGCAGGTCGCCATGCGTTTTCCTTTAAACAGCAGTTTGATAATTCTCAATAAATCAGGCTCCTGACTAGCACCAACGCACGGACACTAAAAAAACAGAGGTTCATTAATGCTAGACCCATTGGTGCAGCCTGCAGAGCCTAAGTAGCCCATCAGCTGATCTCGTACTATGTCGTGGCATTCCAAATCCTGTCGAGTATAACAATATAATAATGTATTGGCAACCCGCTTTGGAAAAGTAGTTATGGGATTTCGAAAAAAGAAAATCTGCATTTCAGTAACTATTTTGAATGGTCAACTTCGGTGTCCTTAAACCACTACCGTCTTTACTCTAATAGAACACCCGGTCATTATCGCTGCGTCTGGGCAGAAAATGGCCCCAAATACGGCTATAATGACCGGGCATTATATTTGGGTGAAGACGGTAGTACCTTTGCCGAGTGGGAAAATAGTGGGGCTCGGGTGGGCCTCCGTGGCGTGCATGCGGCTGCAAGTCTGGGGCTCGATCTACCGGAGCAAAATGGCAGGCGCCCCCAGCCAAAAGAAGGTGACCGTCCCCGGCAGCTTTTTTTTGCTGCACAGTGCGTTTCGAGGCTCAGCAAGGGAACTTAGGAAAGGGTCAAAAGACTGAAAAAAGTACTGTTGGTGGTTCAACTCAAGTTTTGTCCATTCATGTAATTCTTCCGATTGAAGTCATGCTGGAGAAATGTCTGGCGTCTGGATTCTCATTTCGATTTTGTGTCGCTTTTTATGCCAGGGCTACGGAAATGAACGGATGCAGTGAGAGCCCACACTTCGAGGCCAATGGAAGTGGTCAATGCCAAGTTGAGCTTGAAGGCCTTGGGATTTCTGGGATGGAAGTTGGAAAATTCAGTCGTGTTCTTGATGAAAGCCAGGGAAGAGAAGTCTTGGAGTGCGAAACGAGTATAATGGAGAAAAAAGTGCAGGCTGGAGAAGAGCACTTGATTCTGGACACCTCGGCGACCTCGTCAATGTCACCATCACCCCGGTTGGATATAATGGTTCTAGAATTGGGAAGTGAAGACGCCACGATCTCTGTGGTTGAGGTTGGTAAGGGCATGCGGGTTGTCGATGAGAGCCAACTCAGCGAAGGAAGAGAAGTCTCAGGTCTCGATGAAAGCCAAGGAAGACAGGTCTTAGAAGATGAAGCAAGTGTGGAGAGGGTTATGGATGAAGGAGCGAAGATAATGGATGTGTCGTCATTGCCGCAGATGCAGGTAATGGGTTCGAACTCAACAGGCCAATCATGCAAGGTGAGTTCAGCCATTGAGGCTCGTAAAGCCACTCAACCTGTTAATGAAAGCCGAAGGGAAGTGAAGGATCAAAGTGCCGCCAAGGCTGTGACTGAGGAAGAGGAGGAACAGGTTGTGGACAAGGCCATGGTTGAAGAAGAGAAGATAATGGATGTGTCGTCATTGCAGCAGCTGAAGGTAATGAGTTCGAACTCGACAAGCCAACGCAAGGTGAGTTCAGCCATTGAGGTTTGTAAGGCCACTCAACCTGTTAGTGAAAGCCGAATGGAAGTGAAGGATCGAAGTGTCGTGAAGGCTGTGACTGAGGAAGAAGAGGAACAGGTTGTAGTGAAGGCCATGGTTGAAGAAGAGAACATCATTGTGGATATGTCGTCATTGCCGCAGATGGAGGTGCTAATGGGCTCGAACTCAACAAGCCAAGGGATGGTGAGTTCAGTCATGATTGGCTTTAGTAGCGCTGTTAATGAAAGCCGAGTAGAAGAGAAGGAACAGAGTGTCGTGAAGGCTATGGCTGACGAAGACAAGGCGCTAGACGACTCTTCCACTCTTCTGGATATAGAATTGGATTACGGCGCAGACGATCCTCACAAGGACAGCATAAGAGATGCCTGCTCTTTTTTCAAATTCCTGCAATGATCCTGATGGGTTTTACCTTTCACGGACACACGATGACACGCTATGGAGTCTGACAGTGGCTGTGTGCTGAAGGACATGGCATGAGTAGATAAGGAGTCGTCGGAGACAGACGCAGCAATGTTCTGATGCTACCTCCTGTCATTATATCTGTACTTGGGCAAGCTTTCAGTCAAGATGCAGCGATATTGACCGGGTGACGGGGCTCAGCGTTCTGTTCCGGTGAAGACTGTAGGGAATGGCCATATGGAACAGGAGATGTGTGGAAAAAAAAAACAAAAAAAACACCGACATCCACACTGCCATATCCAATTCGCCCAGTCCCGTTAACTTCTCCAGTGTCACAAACAGCTACAAGCCCTAGCAAGAAAGCAACCCGGTGAATCCACCTATAGATAGAGGGGCCGCCATACGATCTACGAGGAGGGGCTGCTCATATCACCCCCGGGCCGCGTAGTAGATCTGTAATGGTCTTTTTTCAACACAAAAAAGAAAAAAAAGAAGGGTGAATTCTTGACCGGTTTTGCTGGCGCACCCTCCAGCTCTTCAGGAGGTGCTCAGCGATCTTCCGTTTCGCAGGGGGAGGACAAGGAGGAGGAGGAGGAGGAGGAGGAGGAGGAGGCTGAAGGGCAAATGCTTGGTAAGTCCATTTTGGAAACGCTTGTGGAGTTCGCATGCACAGTGTCCCCTCCTGCATATGTGCAGCCGCCCGCATTGTGCCTTGACTTGCAGTTAATAATATACTGTGATCATGACATGATAATGGCCTTCACACGACAAACCGCTGAACAAAAGGGCTGCAAACAGACTCCTAGCCACCAATGGTGCGGTCCAGTGTCGGTCGCTGATCGAAGGTTGCTTAATATCTGATGGTCAAAATCAGATTGTGAAATTTAATCTCAATGACAGACATTACAGTCTCTGATGTTAAAAGCACCAGTACCTATGGCATTTTTCGTAACCCCCGGCCTCTAATGAATTTGGACCCGAGGGGCAGGCCGATTCGGCTTCCGCCTTAACGGCCGCCCCAACCGGTAGGTAGTGGTGGTAGGCACAGCTCTTGCAGTTCACAAGGCCTGTTGTCGGCCCAATCCAATCGGAGGTTTGCGCGTCGGTGCTTCGGCCTCTCCGATCACAGCTCAATGGGACCTGAAGCTTACTTCAGGCGTACTCACACTACCTCTTATCTCTTTTCTTTCTTACCACCCAAGGGTAATCCTTTTTTTTTTTTTTTTTTAATGGTAATGTTTCCAGAAAATGCTATGAACTTAATGAACCACTGCTAACCTCCCATCTACCAACCGCCCATATTCCAAGTGACACTACAGGCCTAATCTGAATAGGCTATAGCTGTCCTGTTCATAGTACTTCATACTATGGCTGAATCAGCTATAACTGTCCTGTTCATACTGTCAAACCTACAGAACCCGGCCTCACGCTCCCGACATGCTAGGTTACAGGGGGTAGCACGACCCACCCCAGCTCCGACCATCGTTGTCCTGGTGTCCATCTTAAATGTATCTGATCAAATTTATCACTCCGTCCTGAAACAATCTGACCGCAACTTCATCAATAGATAAGTAAATAGGTCCTCAGCTTGTGTGAGTATGCCCTTAGTCAATTACTTTGGTAAGACTATTGAATTGTCTGTCATTTCCCTCCGGGACCCTACAAATTTCACTGGAGAGGTACCGTACGGTGGTGCAGCTGAATCCAGCTAGCACACTTCACTTCTTGAACTGGGGGTCGACAGTGGGGTGTGTGTGCCCTGGGGGGTGTGCCCTGGGGGGTGTCTGTTCCAGGTGGTCTATTTAACTCACTTGGTTTTGAATTGATCTATTCATGCATGTGCCATTATTGTACCAGTTAACGGGTCGCAGAACAAAAAAAAAAAGAAGTGTCAGCCTCCCCCTGAGAGTGGTAACAATGACTTGGACTCTGCGACAGCTTTTTGTACTCGGTGCTGTGTACCTTGTGCTCGGTACCTTGCATGCTTTGCGCTTGATGTGCATGTGAATGCTCTATGCTTGGAGTACTGTTGAGCATGGAGTCCGGTAGAGGCAGAGGGAATTTCCGGAATGTCCAGGGGACGGTGGGAACAACTCCTCTGTCCCTGGATCCTCCCTCTCAAGGCCCGGGCTGATGTGAGTGATTTCTTCACTTTCGTTGTTAAGATGCGGATCATACGGTTACATTTCCTGTGTGTGCTGCGCGGTTATGGGTGGTGCGAAAACCTTAGATTCTGAACCCTAGAACCAAGCAGATCCCCCCGATGAGGCTGGAGCTGGCGCAGGATGGAATTTCGGTATTGGGGAAAGCCAGCAGGGGTAGAGCAGATAGGATCGAGGGACCCGCAGGTGGAGGAATGGGAATGAGCTACCCTTTGATCTCTTTCGTTTGTGAATTGACAATTTTCTCTCTTATGTATACGACTGGTGTATGTGACTGAACTGTCTCTTCGACTTGTTCGGGGTCCCCAGCGAAAGTGCCTGTGTCAGATGTAGGTGGGCAGCCCCATGGGACTAACTCTGAATTCTTGGGAACTCTGGACCTCGCCCCGCCACTCCCCAAATGTGCAAAATGAGAATGAATATTCTGCTAGAACACCATGGGCAGATACACCGCCATGTTTTCTTGTCTTTGTGGTGGAGCAAGGCCCTCTATGCCTAGAATGTCTTCTTCTTCTTTTTTTTTCTTTCTTTTTTTTTCTTTTTTTTTGAACATCAGCTAGTGCACCCCTCAATCAGACAGGGATAAGTGCGCTTGCTTGACGGATGGTCTGCTAAGTCTTTCCGTTCCCTTAAAACCCTCAAACCACCACTATGTTTCCCAGCCATTTTTCTCCGACGCGGCGAGCATGTGGCCGCAAGTGTCGGGGGTCAGCCTATTGGAGCAAAATAGCTTCCGCCGCCAGCCCAAAAAAGGCCTGCGCTGATTCGTTTTATTTTGGCAAGCAGTGCGTTTCGAGGTTCGGCAAGGGAAGGGTCAAAAGTACTTGACCCAAAAAAAAAAAAAAAAAAAAAAAAAGAAGTACTTGACAATGTGTTGTATGTGTCTCTTCTTTTCCCAAAGGGGTTGTTCAACTAAGGATGAGAACTATATTGGAACTATTTTCTATTCTGACTTTCCTCTTTTTCTATCAAACTTGTTATTCGAAAAAAGATCCAAGTGAAAGACAAAAATACAGATTCTTTGGTTTGTAGGCTAATGAGACAAAAATGCTTAATATAAAAAGAAATAATGACCTGCACGATTCTGACTGCTCCACTGGTAGACGATCTGCCTTCCCCAGTAGAAACATCAGGGAAACCATTGAGCACATTGTTTTGCAGCGTGCTGGCTCAATACTAATGTGGTGTTGCTGGGACTATCTGGAGTCGTCTGACAGGGATAGATTGGCCATGGGACTGGAGGGCCATACTTTTTGGCTACTGGAATCCCATCAACCAATTGCTGTCAGCCTTTCCAGCAGAACGTGTTCGGCATGGGCAGAAAGGCGGTATTATTGACAATATGGTATAAACGTTGTGTCTTTGTAAGAGAGGAAGTGAGGCTAGAGAGTACTGAAATTGCTGATCTTATTAAACCACCAGTGCTTCCCAGAGTCGCGGCTCGTTAGCGGCCGCGACTTTCAGGATGAACGCACCTGGGTTCCTAGTAGAAATTCAGTCCAGGAAACATTGCCATTTTTTCTTTTGGCTGGCCGTTAACAAGGCGCGATTCTCGGAAGTACTGGTGGTTTCAGCAATTTGTACAAACAGAGATTTGGGTCCACTGGGTCAGCATGAAAGCCAAATTACAAAATTTTCATCAAAAGCCGGATATACAACATAATTCAAAAATTGACATTGGACTGGCTGGGGGGTTCCTCAAGGGAGAGAACACCCCTTTTAAAAGTGATTATCACATCATCTTGCAGGGTTGGTTCAACATCCAGCCAGGAGCTTCACTGAGACCTCCAGATCTTTTCCCTGATCCCTTCTGTCCTGTTGACCTAAGTCTTGCTTTGGTGGACTTACGATGGTACGGAATAGGGAGGGATGGAGAAGCCAACAGTTGGCACGCTTTATATTTTTTCAACAAGGGTTTAGTACAGCAAGGTATGATGATCTATCTGGTTGTCCACATTGGACTGAAGAGGCTGTACAGACCTGCAAACTTGATGGTGCCATTGTTTTTCTATAAGACTTCTGTATCAGGGATGTTAGACCCAGTTTCCAGCAGGTGCTACTCCCCACAGAATGGAGTCGTCTGCTGAGATGCTAGGAGTGGCTGCTTATCACCACACCTAGCAGTCTCGGTGGTGCTTTAAAAAGTATATATATAAAAAATAATCCAGCTCAACACTTGGGCTCTTATCATGCCCGGCACGGTCGATTTCACAGTACAAGTAGCATTCAACTCAGCAAGAAAGACAAAGTTGCAATTAGAACTTAATGTGTGAGGCTTTACTTTCACAGTGAACACGTCAAGTTCGTTGCATGCGACAACAATATTGTGTACATCCTTCTGCCTCCTGCTCAGCAAAAGAGAGTGATGGGGTGGACATAGTCAGACCTATGCGGGGTACTACTGTAGATCAACAGAAAGGCAGGGAGAGAGTCGTGGCCCAAATTCCCAATTCTTTTAGCACTCAAGTTGTTTGCTTTCCATTCAGTATGCTATACAGGATCATAGTTCTATTTGTTTCATCCCGTAAAGGATGGAGAGACTACCACCCAGAACTCCCCATTCCTGACCTCCCACTGTTAAGCGGGGGAAACCACAAACTCTGATTTCACTGATTGTCAAGCCAACGTCTCTTATTGAGACCAAAGGTGGATATATCAGCATTGGGACCGTCATCTTAATATCCTATCCCTTCAGGAGGATTGGCCGTGGGGGGAGGTCGGTGGTCTGCTGCGCTCCGAAATCCAGTCGAACTCTCAGTGAGGGCCAGCGGATGAAGGCGATCGAGGGCGGAGGGGCGTGTAGAGCGGTACGCGTACCGTATTGTTCACAGCACGCCATGAAACGAGTGTGCGCGCCCATTCGGCCGGGCGTCGGTAGGCATAAGTGTGAGGGAATATCTTGAAGCGACTGTCGTCGATAAGCGGTTTGCTTTTGGCGGGGGGGCGTGTAGAGCGGTGCGCGTACCAAAGTGTTCACAGCGCGCCATAAAACAAGTGTGCGCGCCCATGGGGCTGGGCAGCAGTGGGCGTAGATGCGAGGGAATATCTTGAAGCGGCCGCCGTCGATAAGCGGCTTGCTTTTCAATTTTTTTCTTTTTGTTTTTGTGGTGCGGGCAGTCTGTCGTTTTACTTTTCTATTATTATTTTTCTTTTTGGCCATCGTTGTCGTTTTCGTGGGCAGGCAGTCTGTCGTTTCGTTTTCAATTTTTTCTTTTGCCTCCGATGTTCGTTTTTTTGTCGCTGGGAAAAAAAGAACTGAACGACACCCCACCCCCACGCACACCCGCCTGCCCGCCCNCCCCCCCCCCCAACCCCGCACACACACACACATGCATGCACACACACCCTCATCCACCTGTGCTACCGGTCCCCAAATAGGTGAGAAAAAGCCTACAGTGCACTTGGTCGCCAAATAGGTGAGAAAAAGCCTACAGACTGAGTGCACTTGGTCGCCAAAATAAGTGAGAAAAAGCCCTCATGGACTTGTGCTACCGATCACGTGACACACACACAGACATGGACACACACACACACACACACACAGGCACACACGTATGTAGACACAGACACAGAGACGCACACACACACACACACACACACACACACACACACACACAAACAAACACAAACACATCCACCTGTCAAATGCATCCAAACTGTCAGGGTTCAACCTCCTGATAAGTAGCTGAATGTCTGACACAGTTCGAACTGTGGGGGGCACGGAGCTGGCCCGCAACTTTGAAAGAAAACAATTACTCTACGACACTCTTCTCTAGTCTTCTCTATTGTGCTCTACAACACTCTACTCTACGACACTCTACTCCACTCTACTTTATTCTACTCTCCTTTTCTCTCCTCTCCGACACTCTACTGTACTCTACGACACTCTACTCTACTCTCTACTCTACTCCACTCTAATCTACTCTACTTTACTCCACTCTACTCTACAACACTCTACGACACTCTACTCTACATAACTGTACTCTACGACTATACTCTACGACACTCTATGATACTATACGACACTCTACTCTACTCCACTCTACGATACTCTACGACACTCTACTATGCGACACTCTACTCTATGACAATCTACTCTACGACACTCTACTCTACAACAACCTAGTCTACGACAATCTCTTCCACTCTACTTCACGACACTCTACTCTACGACATTTTACTGTACGTACTCTACCCTACTCTTCAACACTCTACAACACTCTACTCTATTCTACTCTACTCTACTCTATAACACTTTACTCTACAAGACTCTAACACACTCTACTTTACTTTATGACACTCTACGACACTCTACTTTATGACACTACGACACTCTACTCTAATGTACTCCACTCCGCTCTACTCTCTTCTGCTTTACTGTACTCTACGACAATCTACAACAGTCTACTGTACTCTACGACAATCTACGACAGTCTACTCTACTCTACGACAATCTACTTTACGATACGACAATCTACGACAGTCTACTCTACTCTACGACAATCTACTTTATGACACTCTACTATACTTTACGACAATCTATAACACTCAACGACACTCTACTTTACTTTACTCTACGACACTGTGCAACACTCTACTCTACTCTACGACACTTTACGACATTGTATCGTACTCTATGACATTCTAAAACACTCTACTTTACTCTACTTTACTCTACTTTACTCTACTCTACTCAACTTTACTCTACTCTACTCTACTATAGTCTACTCTATGACACTTAACGACACTCTACTCCACTTTACTATACTCTACTCCACTCTACTTTAGTATACTCTACCCACTCTACTCTACTTTACTCCACTGTATTCTACTACACTTTACTCTACTCTAAGACACTCTACAATACTCTACTCTACTTTACTCGACTGTACTCTACTACACTTTACTCTACTACACTTTACTCTACTCTAAGACACTCTACAATAATCTACTCTACTCTACTCTATTGTACTCTACTCAGTGACACTCTACTCTACTCTACTCTAAGACACTCTACTCTTTTCTACTGTACTCTACTCTACTCTACTCTACAACACTCTTCAACACTCTACTCTACTCTACAACACATTACTTTACTCGACGATAATTTACTTTACTCTACTCTACGACACTCTACTGCCTCTAAGACGCTTTAGGATACTCGGCTTTAATTTGCGACATTGTACTCTACGACACTTTACGTTACTCTACGACAATTTACTTTATTCTACTCTACGATACTCTACTAACTTTAAAACACTTTATGATACTCTACTTCAATTTGCGACATTGTACTCTATGACACTCTACTCTACTCTACTCTACTCTACTCTACAACACTTTATAACAATCTACTTTACTCTACGACATTCTACTCTACTTTGTGACACTCTACTCTACAACACGCTACGACACTTTACGACAGTATACGACACTCTACTCTATTTTACGATACTCTGCGATCCTCAACTCTACTCTACTCTGCTCTACGACAATCTACTTTACGATACTCTACTCGACATAACGATACTTTACTCTACATAACGACACTCTGCTCTCCTCTACGACACTACTATAATCTTATCGACGACACTTTAGTCTACTATACTCTATGACACTCTACAACACTATACAACATTCTAAAAGACTACAATTTTTTTCTCTACGACACTGTACGACACTGTCGAAAACTTTACAAAACCTCACTCTACTCTACTCTACTCTACTCTACAACACTCTTATTTTACTCTACGATATTATATTCTACTCTATGACACTCTACAAGACTTTATGACACTCCACGACACTCTACGGCATTATAAAACTCTACTATACTCAACTTTACGACATTCTACGACACTCTATTCTACTCTACAACACTTTAGTCTATTATACTTCACTCTACTCTACTCTACTCTACTTTACTCTACTTTACTCTACTCTGCGAAACTCTACTTTACTCTACACTACTCTACTCTTCGACAATTTACTCTACTTCACGACACTCTACTTCATGACTCTACTCTACGACACTCTATTGTGCGGACTCTACCCTACTCTATGATACTCTACCCTACGACACTACGACATTCTACTGTACTCTTTTTCTATGAAACTCTACTCAACGACAACTCTACTCTACTCTACGACACTGTACTTTACTGTACTCTATGACAGTCTATTTTACTCTACCCCACAACACTGTACTCTACGACACTTTACGATTCTCTACTCTACTCTATGACACTCTACGACAGTCTACGATACTCTTCGACACTCTACTCCAGTCCACTCTACTCTGCTCTACTCTTCTCTACTTTACTATACTCTACACTACGACAATCTATGACAATCTACTTTTCTTTACAATAATATACTCTACTATACTCTACGACACTTAATGACACTCCACTCTATTATACGACACTTTAATCTACGAAACTCAACGCCACTCTACTTTATTGTACTCTACTATACTCTACGATACTTAAGACACTTTACTCTACTCTACGACACTCTATGACATTCTAATCTATGAAACTTTACGACACTCTACTCTTATGTACTCTACTGTATTGTACGCTACTCTACTTTACATTACGACACTCTATGACATTCTACTGTACTTTATGACTCTACTCTACTTTACGACACTCCACGACACTCTACTGTACTGTACGACACTCTACGATACTCCACAAAACTTTAGTATGCTATATTCGATGCTACTCTACTCTACGACATTTTACTCTACTATACTCTACTCTACGACATTATACTCTACTACACTCTACTCTACGACACTTTACTCCACTCTACTCCACTCTACTTTACGATACTGTACTCTACTCTACTCCTACTTTTCTCTATTCCACCCATTGTACTCTACTTGACGACACTCTACTCTACACTACTCTTTTGTACTCTACTTTACTCTACTCAACGATATTTTATGACACTCTACGACACTTTACTCTACAATACTCTACAACACTCTATGACACTGTACTTTAATCTACGACATGCTACGACACTCGACTTTTCTGTACTCGACGACACTCTACTTTACTCTACTATATGATACCATACTCTATTCTAGGAAGATCGACTCTACTATACAACATTTGATGACACTCTACTCTACTCTACTTTACACTATTCTACGACACTCTACTCTACTATACTTTACGACACTTTATGACACTCTACTCTACTTTACTCTACTCTACTCTACTCTACTCTTCTCTACTCTAGAACTCTTTACTCTACGACACTCTACTCCACGACACTCTACTCTGCTACTCTACTTTGCTTTAATTTAGGATACTCTACTCTACGACACTCTACGACACTCTACTCACGATACTCTACGACACTCGATTATACTTTACGATACTCTACAACACTCGACTATACTTTACTCTTTCTCTACTCTACTTCACTCCACTACACTCTACGACATTTTACTCTACGACACTCTACTCTACTCTAGTGTACGACACTCCACGACACTCCACGACACTCTACGACACTCTACAACGCTTTACTCTTCTTTATGACACTCTTCTCTACTCTACTCCATTCTATTATACTACACAACACTCTATGACACTCTTCTCTACTCTACGACACTACTCTACTCTACTCCATTCTACCATACTCTACTCTACTCAACGACACTCTATGACATCTAGTTTACTCTACGACACTCTACTCTACTCTATAACACTCTAATCTACGATACGCTACTCTACGACACTCTACTCTGCAACACTCTATTTTACTCTACTCTACTCTATGACACTTTTCTTTATTGTACTCTACTCTATGACACAAGACTCTACTCGACACTCTACTCTATGATACTCGGCGGCACTCTACTCTACTATACTCGTCTCTACCCCACGACCCTCTACTTTACGACACTCTACGACATTCCATGACACTTTACTACACACTATAACACTCTACAAACTGTACTTCACTCTACTCTACTCTAAGACACTCTACTGTACTTTATGACACTCTATACTCTATCTACGCCACTATATGACACTCTACTTTACTCTACTCTACTACACTACTCTACTCTAAGAAACTTTACAACACTTTATTCTGCGACACTCTACTCTAGTCTACCCGATGACACTTTACTCTACTGTACGACACTCTACTCCACTCTACTTCACTCTAGTCTACCCACTCTACTTTACTCTACTCTACAACACTGTACTCTACTCTAAGACACTCTACAACACTCCACTTTATTATACTCGACAACAACACTCTACTCTACTCTACTCTACGACACTCAACTCTACTCTACTGTACGACACTCTACTCTACTTTACTTAACTCTACGACACTCTACTCGACTTTTCTGTACTCTACTCTACGACACTCTACGACACTCTACGACATTGTACTCTACTTTATGGCATTCTACTTCACTCAGTCTGCTTTACTCTACTGTACGACATAGTACTCTACTCTACTCTACGACATTCTACTCTATTATACGACACTCTATGAGACTTTACTCTACTCTAAGACACTGTACTCTTCTCAACGACACTCTACTCTACTCTATGACACTTTACTCTACTCAACGACACTGTACGACACTCTACTCTATTCTACAACACTCTACTCTACGACACTTTACTCTACTCTACTCTACTCTATGACAATCTATTATACTCTAAGACACTATAGGACACTCTAGGACACTCTACTTTACTCTACGACATTGTACTTTACGATACTCTATGACACTCTACGACACTCTACGACAGTCTACTTTACTCTACGACACTCTATGACCCTTAACTCTAGTCTAGGACACTCTACTGTGCAACATTCTACTCTACGATACTCCACGACACTCTACTTTACTCTACTCTACTCTACTCTACTCTACTCTACTCTACTTTACTCTACTCTATTGTACTTTACACTACTCTACTCTACTCTACACTACTCTACGACAATTTACTCTACGATACTCTACTCTACTCAACGACATTCTACTCCCCTCAACGACATTCTATTGTCATCCACTCGACGACATTCTACTCTACTCTATGACACTCTACGACACTCTATTGTACTCTAAGACATTGTACGACACTCTAAAAAACTCAACTCAACTGTACTCTACTTTATGACACTTTAAGGCGTTCTACAATACTCTACTTTATTCAACTTTACAACACTTTACGACACTCTACTCTACTTTACATTACAACACTCTGCTCTACTATACAGTACTCTATGACACTTTACTATTTTACTCTACGACACTTTACTCTACTCTACTCTACATTACAACACCCTTCTCTACTATACTCTACTCTATGACACTTTACTCTTCTACTCTACAACACTCTACTCTACTCTACTCCACTCTACTTTATTGTACTCTACCCACTCTACTTTGCTCTACTCTACTCTACAACACTCTACTTTACTTTGCGACACTCTACTCTACTATATGACACTCTACTTTACGACACTCTATTCTATTTTACTCTACTCTACTCTAATCTGTGACACTCTACTCTACAACTCTCTACTCTACTCTACGATAATTTACTTTACCATACTCGACTGTACTGCAAAACCTCGATTGTACTGCAAAACTCTACTATAATATACTCGACAACACTCAACGACACTGTACTCTACTCTAGACAGTCTACGACACTCTACTGTACTTTACGACACTCTATGACATTGTACGTCACTCTATGTCACTTTACTCTACTCTACTCTACTCTATTCTAGTCTACACTATGCGTCGCTCTACATCATTTTACTCTACTCTACTCTACTCTACTCTACTCTACAATAGTTTAATCTACTCTACTGTACTCTACTACATTCTACAACACTCTACTCTACGACATTCTACTCTGCTTTATGAACCTCTACGACACTCAATTGTACTCTACGACACTCTACGACACTCTACTTTGCTCGACGACACTCTTTGACACTCTACTGTACTATACTCTACTCTATGACACTCTACCGCACTCTGCTCTACTCTACTTTACTCTATGACCCTCTCGACCCTACTCGGCTCTACTCTACTGTACTGTATCCACTCTACTCTGCCATACTCGACAACACTCTACTTTATTCTACTCTACAACTCTACTCTACTACACTCTACTCTACTGCACTCGACGACACACTCGACAACACTCTACGACACTCTACTCTACTTTACTCTACTTTACTCTACTCTACGAGACTCTACGACGCTCTTCTCTACTCTACTCTACGACACTTTACGCTACCATATTGTATTATACTCTACGACACTTTACTCTATTCTACTCTACTCTACGACACTTTATTCTACTCTACTCTATGACACTTTACTCTATTCTACTCTACTCTACGACATTGTACTCTACTCTACGGCGATCTACTTTACTATACTCTATGAAACTTTATAACACTCTACTTAACCTGACGACACTCTACTCTACTCTACTTTACGACATTATACTATATTCTACGACAATCTATACTACTACACTTTATGACACTCTACTCTACTTTACTGAGCCTACTCTACTTTACGATACTCTACGACACTCTACTCTACGTTACACCACTATACGACACTCTGCTCTACTTTGTTGTACGACACTCTACTTTACTCTACTTTTCTCTACACTATGACACTCGACTTTACTTTACTCTATGACACTCTACTCTTCTCTACGACACTCTATGATACTTTACTCCATTTTACTCTACTCTACGACGGTTTACGACACTTTACGACACTCTATGACACTCTACTCTACTCTACGACACTCGACGACAGTCTACGACACTTTGCGATACTCTACTATACTCTACGATACTCTACAACACTACTCTACTACACTCTACTCTACCTACTCCGTGATACTTTACTCTACTCTACTCTACTCTACAATACTCTACTCTACGACACTTTATTGTCATCTACTCGAGGACACTCTGTGACACTTTACTCTACTCTATCTACTCTACTTTACTCTACTCAAAGTTGCTCTACTTTATTTACTTTACTTTACTCTACTCTATGACAATCTACTTTATAACAATCCACTCTACTATATTCTACTCTACGACTCTCTACTCTCGTCTACGACATTCTACTGTATTTTACTCTACGACACTCTACAACACTCTATGACACTCTATTCAACTTTATGACTCTACTCTACTCTACGACACTCTATGATATTATACTTTATTCTACGACGCGCTACGACACTCTACAACACTCTACGTCACTCTATGATACTCTACTTTACTCTATGACACTGTATTATGCTCTATGACACTCTACGACATTCTACTGTACTATATAGTCTACTCTACTTTACTCTACTCTATGACAATCTATGACACTCTATGACACTCTACGACACTTTACGGCACTCTACGACACTCCCCTCTACTCTATGGTACTTTCTTTACCATTTCGGTAGTTTTGGTTGTGGGCGTAGCTCGTACCGCCTGCACCGCGGACACAAAGCTATTTGTCAATTAAACTAAGACTCGGTAACCACTAACCAGTTTTAGGCTAGTATTCTTTATTACTCTGTGATTCCTTTTTTTTTTTTTTTAAGGTTTGTTTCAGTTTATGCGAGTGGTTCGTGTCAGGTTGCCTACAACATTTCTTATTTTTGCGGGCATGGACCGCACCGCCCGCACCGAAAGCACTTACCTAGTAGAATATTATAAACACATTTTTTTTATTTTTTTTTTCTAATAACAAAAACATACACGGGATGCCTAATATTGGGGGTGATAAGAGCATACACCAGTAATAGGCCCCTTGTTATAGATGGCTTGAATCTATTGGTGGGGAGTTGCACCAGCTGGAAACCGGGTCCAACATCCCAATTACAAAGTGCAGCAAATTGTAAGTTGTAGATGACACACAACATTGATTGTCCTTAAAGGAGGGGATTCACTGCCCATCAAACCAAGAATGTGAATTAACCTTTTCCTGGCAACATCTCAATCAATTATGTACCCAGCTACGTGCCAAACCCTAATGAGGGAGAATCGCCAGACCCCTCCACCCCCAAAGCGTTTTTACCCTACTGAAAACGGTTAAGAAGTGAGAGAGCGATGTTTCTTTTTCCCTCGCCATGTTCGCTCTATCGTCGCCTCGACAAGTGACGCTGCTACTGGGGATCTTGGCTGCCTATTGAGGTCCTCAGTGAACGAACCCAAGTTAGAAGTAGACAAATGATCAAAGTAAAACGATAATCTTATTTTTTTATTTAATAGGTGTGTCAGGGATGAAGAGGTGGTTTGATAATCGTATTGGATTAAGGTAAAGGAAAGGATGTGTGTGTTAGTGCTGCATACGTATCATGCCACCCGTAGTAGTGGCAGTTGAAGTTAGAAATTTGCGGATTTAAATACCATAGAGTATTTGGGACGTAAATATGTGTACCTAATGATGTTGATTGACTGTTGTTTTTATGGATGCAAAACCTGAAATTTGAGGTCCTTGTCTACGACATTCCAGATTCTTGATCAGCACGAAAGGGTTTCCCATATGCGTTGAACATTTGCGTCTTGCCCATCGTGGAGTCAGAGACGCCGCACGGGTTGAATGACTTATCCTTCATTTGTTCAATATCGTGAAGGAGATTTTTTTCACAATGCTTCATCTTTGGCACTTGAGTGTCGTGTACAATATTGAAACTCGTGGAAGGTTGTGTGATAGTCCATAATGTATGAAGCATCGTCAGTCACGCCAATGTATGGTGTTGCATCTTCGACTCACACGGGTCCTACCGGACCCGACTTAGGGCCGGAGGAACACACCAGGGCCTAAAGGCCCGACCTTTGGATTACAGGCCCTAAAGGCCTGATTTTTGAACTAAGCCCAGCGGGTAGGCCCAAACGACACTTTGTTTGGGCCTGGCGGCGCTCTTGAAGCTGCCGCTCGCCGATTGAGGCTGAACCGTCCATCTGGACGGTCCAGGGTCTGGCCTGGCCTCGCAGCATTGAGGCCAGACCATTGCCT
>BFEA01000113.1:437485-464728 GCA_003427395.1 Chara braunii | reverse complement strand
TCCATCTGGACGGTCCAGGGTCTGGCCTGGCCTCGCAGCATTGAGGCCAGACCATTGCCTACCGGTATAAGTACCGGTATCCTGCCTCAGTTGGGGATCGGCCTACCGGAACTCTACCGGCACAGCATGGTCAGTACCAGGGTACCATTTTATGCGCTAAACTTAGCGCAGGGGCTGAAGCAGGAGCGCAGCATAGCGCAGCTTAGCGCAGCAGCGAGCGGAGCAGCAGCAGGGCGACTGAACCAGCACGGTGGCCATTGCCGCCTGAGGTACCGGGAGCTTGGAGGGTCTCTCCTCCTCTCCCTCGCCAGTCCTCTCTCTCTCTCTCTCTCTCTCTCCTCTTCTCCTTCTTCTTCTTCTTCTTCTTCTTCTTCTTCTTCGGCTTCAGATTGGAGACTATCCAATTGGATAGAGATCAGGGTTGGATTTCGGTGATACGAGACTGTGGTACTTACCTGATTGGAGACTTGGAGATTGTTGAGGTTGATACTCGGCTGCATCACAGTTGGACACCGGTTACATCTGGACTCGGTTATCTCCGACATTGGTGACCTTTGGTCCTCGACGCTTTGATCTTGTTATATGACATTCTGGACTACCATTCTGGAGACCTACCGGACTCTATCTCGTGACCTATCGGTGTGATCTACCTCCTACCTCCTTCGTTTCTCCTCCCACCTTTCATCTGTGTATGTGTGTACGGGATCTGGGTATCGTCTATGCATGACCCAGACCCCACCATCTCATGATTGTACGTGTGTGGAGTGATGCCATGTAGGTCAGTCTATGTGAGTCAGTCTATGTGAGTCAGTTTGTTATCAGACTTCCGCTGCATAAATGCTCATCCTATATTGGTTGATCTTTGGTTCTGCCCATACTCATTGAAGTATGTAACAATATGGTGTGACTAACCTTTGTCCGTGTCCCCCTAAAAAATAAATATACAAATGGACACACACACTCGGAATGTGTTGATATCTGTTGAGTATCCAACTTTTGGGTCTCATCCTCCGTTCATAAACCCCAAGAAAAACATGCGATCGGACCGTCCAACTTATGGAGCGGAGCAGCCTTTGAAAACCAAGCAGTCACTTGCGGTTCTATCTCTTCCCCTTATCAGGTCTCAATTACGGTATCTAATTTGCAAAGCGATGCTCGATTGTCTTAAAATATTATCAAAAGTTTTAAATATTTTTTTAGCATCAGGTCAAAAATTATTGTATCTGGTTTTGAAAGTCACACCTGCCCATCTCAAACGACTACCAAAAGTTTTCGACAGTATAGGCGGGCACAACGTGTTGTGGGGAACACGCCATGTGGTGTATGACATTGTATGTCAATCATTACTTAAGCACTAGTGAAAGAAAATATATGTCGTTTTTCTTATTTGACTGATTATCATCCAGAGGCAGCAAGTAGATACAAAACTTTTATAAAAGCTGACGTGGCGACTATCCGATGTCACTCTCCTAGCCGCCTTCTTTCTGTCTGTCTTGGTCTTTTGCTCCCCCATCGTTCCTCCCATGAGATCTTTCATGTTTTTTTCCCTGCCCAAGACCCACCATTGAGTTCACCTTCCCCAACATCCGATGGGGGCACCACCAATCTCCCCCGCCTATGAAATCCAGAACGGGGAGAGACAACCCCGCTCACTATCCTTACTGTTGCTATTGACAGGCTGCACCGCATCTCTTGCCTTGTGTCGGTGTATTTGCACAACCCCCATTATGTCATTAGTATTTCCAGCGACCATCATCCATGTTGATGGGAGCAGATAGCACGTTGCCTCCTCCTATTTTACAGCGCTCGCATGATAATGTTGCAGAGTCACTGTGGTGTTATGCTTGTTTTCTCTCATTTGATGTAGTGGTTGTGCACGAAGGTGCAACATACCGATCGTCGTTTTTCCTGAATTTGTCATTTTTTACAAACACGTTGTGTATCCTCACCCTTGATGGTCATGGTGTTCATCAAACTGTCGTTGTCATCTTCGGATTGATTTCCCCCCTGCAGGTTAGCCGTCATCAAACTTTGCTTGTGATTTTTAGATCGATTGCCCCCCTGCACGTTGGTTGCCATCACTCCAATGGGATCCTCGATGGCTGCTTCTCCAATCAACTCTCTCACAGGATGGAGTAATTTGGTAGTCGCCTTCTCTTGTTGTCTTCAGGGTCATCCTTCAGGTTAGACGCAACCCCACCAACGGTTTCATGAGAGAAGGATTGGGCGACAACACCAGCATCGTCGTCCACAATTGCACGACACTGCGAAATAGTTGTATGCAGCTTCTCGAAGATGGAAAAACACAATTGCATATCTAATGACATTTGCACGTCTTGGAGGCAGTCTTGTTGATGTGAAATTTGTGAAGGGCAATTTGCTATCATGTCCGCCTCCCATTTGTCAAGGAACTCTTCACTCTCTAGCAAGAGCTCCAATGGGGGATTTCCACGTTCGCTGGCTTGATGTCTAGCATCCGCCGACTGATTTTATAAAGAGTCTGCATCATATCGCAATAATTTTATCCACCATTATTATTTATTGCTCGACCCAGGGCTGCAGGGCAGGAGGGATGCCTTGCTGCCCCTCTTCATGTTTGCCTTTGCATTTCATCTTCCTTTTGACTCCACCTCGCCTCGATAAGCCCACCCCATGTCACTCACTGTTACTCACGCTCCTAGTAACACTTCTCCTCACCGGACACACGCCTCTCAACGAACGCCTCACCACTCGCCACGTGGCATGTAGACGGTCCAACACGAAGACCCCTAATGATTCCGGTGTGGCGGCCGGATGAAACGCAGCGTAGGGTCGCTGCGCCATGAGCCTCATGACTATTCTTCGATGTATTTGGCGGTGCTTTGCGTTGAAATTCTGACGGCCAACTCGGTCACGTTTTGGGAAAACTTGGGACGTGTGATCTTTCTTACTGTTTGGCGTCTTCTTCTTCTTCTTTTTCTTCTTCTTCTTTTACTTCTTCTTCTTCTTCTTCTTTTTCTTCCTCCTCCTCTCTTCTGCATTCTCTTGCGGATGTCGCTTGATTAACCATTAAATGATTATGTTTGCTTCGTTAGATGACGAGTTTAACTTCCTGACGCGTCGCACGGGGAGCATGTCGGGCCCTGTCGGTCGGTCCCCTGTGGGGTACCAGGGCGGAAGCTATGCACAACGCAGACTCTGTTCAAATTTGATCTAGCAGCCGCAACATCAGAGAATGTTAAAATTTTTAAAGGTGTAAAACAAAGACCAGCAAAGTTTCTTTCGTTGAAAGGACAGATTGTACATCGTTGTCGACCGACCAATGATTGGCTCACTGATCATTCTTCTTTAGAAAAAATCAGACTAGCCTATCCATGGTGCAAATCATGTCTTTCACGTTTTCCCAGTAGAAAGATTAGAAAGACAATTGAGCATATTTTTATGCAATGTCCAAGCTCGGTCTTAATTTGGAGACAATGGGAATGTGTTTGGAGGGGTCTAACAGGGTTGGAATTGCCTTGGGAGTGGAGGGTTATCCATAGCGTGCGAAGGAGGTACTTTGTTACCTTCGCCTAGTAAAGAGTTGAAAGATGATTGTTGTGTGGTGGAGCCGTAGATGGAAATGTGAAAGTTCTTGAAGGTAGGCAATAGTGGCAGTCCTCCTGGGATTGGCAGGGGAAAACAAGGGTCATCCGACCCACCTACACGTGGCGACATGCCGTACACAGATCCGGTTGAAGGCGGGGCGTATTGCATACGTGTCTCGTGCACTGGTATGGACGGACCAGGACGGTAATGGCGAGCGGCGAACAGCAGAGAAACATTGTTGCTCCATACCTGTATACGGTCGTGAGTCACACGTGGAAGACTTGCAACCCCTGCGATGGCTTCAGCTCGAAGCACGAGGTGGAACAGTCAATGGCGGGTAAAGAGAAACACACTCGTGCTCAACAATGGAAAAGAGATGGCGAGAGAGGATTCACGCTTGTTTGGTTGTCTGTACCAGCGGGCACTGTATTGATGTCAAAAGGGCACAAGGGTACATGGGAGGTTGAGGGCGTGGATATGGGGGTGCTGCAAAGCGTCTTCCAAGCCGCATGCAAGGTGGGGCGCGTCGTGCCGAGTATTGATGGCGGATGGGGCGCGTCGTGCCGAGAATTGATGGCGGAAGGCGGAGAGGTTCATCCTTCGGTGACAGTCGTTGCACGTGCAACAATGGTGCATCAGAAAGGAATCCACAACGATACGTATGAGAAACCGATAGAGCAGGCGGGATGCAGAGGCCAATGGGCGTTTTTGGGGCGAGAGGGAGGACCTGTGGGTTTACACATTATTCACGGCCTATGGGACCACTATTTTTGAAAGCCAGCTTTCTCCCATTCAGATAGGCACGGTCGAATCCCAACGTCTCGTCCTATTGGTACTGCGTGTCACACACTATTCACGACCACAGACATACAGAAGGCGGACCACCGGACACCAAAAAAGTGGGGAAAAAAAATCCTTCTTTTTAGATGCTGGGACGGTGCTGACTTCTTCTGATTTTGGGAAGTTTTTTTTTGTCGCGGGTCGCGGAAAACCTGCCACGTACACATTTGTTTTTACTACCTCCTGAACTCGACGGAAATACCAGCAAACTCGGAAAGTAGTCGGATCCCATGAAACGCAGTAGACTACGGTTCGTAGAAGTAGTTAGATCAGACCCTTAGACCCTGATCCCACACTCGCTTTTATGAAAAAGTCGTAAAGTAACAAAAAAGTCGGGCCCGCTCCGATCGGGCCGTGAAAGAGGCATCGCACTCAGTCGCCAACTACACCATCACTTTGTAGGTGGGACCTGATTCCAGCTAAGAGTCTAGGGTACAAGCTCATCCTCTCTCACTACCTTCTTCCCCCGAATACAACGTATGGTAAGTATAACTTTATTTGGGGCATCTTTCAGTCTAAATACAACTATAATGACCGTACATTGTACTCGGGGGAAGAAGCTAGTTGAGCATATGGGAAGTTCTCCATCTGTCACGAGAGCCAGAGAAAATATAAGCAAATGAGCGTCACGATAGTCAAAGAAAATATAAGCAAATGAGGCTTTCTACCGGACACAACAGATCAAAATAACTTCAACTTCTGCTAAGTCTTGGGTGATGGTCCAAGAGCTCCTAACCTTGAGCATAGCCAAGGCTAAGATCTTCACCAAAATCCAAATAGAACGGTCGATCATTATAGCCATATATGGGGCAACATTCAGTCCAGATGCAACAATAATGGTTGAGTGTTCTATTCTGGTGAAGAAAGTAGTCATCAGTTATAGCATTCCTCAACTCGGCAACAGCATGACTCTCGATGCTGCCATAGGTGTGCTCCTTGTACCTGTGGTAATGACTGTTTTTTCCCACTTGCAGGGATAACGGGACTTTGGCAATATCCAGTACTTGACCCAGCTATTGCCTGGGGAAAAAAAAAAATAGAGTAGAAATATTTCTAGTCGGATGAATTTGGACTCTCATATAGTTGCCTGTATTTCCTAAAATTGTGGTTTGTTAACGGGCGCAACTTTAGGAAGTACTGGTGGTTTATCCCTGCAAATGGAACCTGGCCCTAGTAGCAAGGTCACACTTGCAAAGATGATTGGATTGAGTGCCTGCATCCAGATGGGATTGAGCAGAGATGCAGAAATGCAGATCAATTGTGATTTTTGTGAACGTCTCCACAAAACATGTTTAGATTCAGGTGGTACATCCAATCCTTGTCACTAATGGGACCTTACCCCAGGCCTCCTGCTAAGATGAAGTCTTCGTGGGAGGCGTGGGGCAACCCCCCTCTTTTTTTTTCTTTTTTTTTTTTCTTTTTTTTCTTTTTTTTTGAAGCACTGAACTATATGATGTATCATTTTTTTTTTTTAAACAAAAGACTCCAATCTATTCGTGGGGAGCATCACGTGCTCTGAAACGGGCTCACCGTCCCTTCTGTAGGAAGTTTGGAGGTCTGCCAAGACTGAGGGCATGAGAAGACATGAGAGACACCACGCATCACATGGATGTCGTTAGAGACCCTAGTAAGAATTCTAGGGGTAACCATGACCACAAAAGGACGCCCACCAACAAATGATAAGTGGATCAGTGTCCAGGCTCAACAAAAACTGAACAACTGGAGAAACAAGCATACATCCTTTTTTGGTCGCGCTCTAGTAATCAACAATGTAATCTTCACAACACTGTGGTATAAATCGTTATTATGGCCAGTGAGCAAAGTAGCCCTGAGGAGACTGAGAAAAAAGGCAGCAGCTTTCCTGTGGAGGGGGGAGGCCGAGCATAGCAACGTGATAAGCCGAGTGACGGGGGATTCAATTATCCAAGGCAAAGGGAGGCCTGGGGATAATTGACCCAGCCACGCAAGTGCAAGCATTACGATTAAAACGGATTTAAAAACTTATTTTCACCCCCCACTGCCCCCAGTGTCCGTGGTGCGTTTTAGCTCTGGAACATCTGGCACGGCTGACCCCAGAAACTCCCCAAACGATCCACCCGATGACATGGCTGGAGGACCGTTTTTTTACGATTCCGTGCAAGCTCCCTGGGCTGCGTCATGACAAGCTCATCCCTACCCTGGAAGAGTTGGGTTAGACGAGGTGTGCTCAGGGTGGGGGATCTCTGGGATAATGACAAACGGGACTGGAAAACAGGAGACCAATTGCGAGAAAATCTATGGTACAGTCATCATGTAGCAGAACTTTTGAATCACTTAATTGAAGCCATCCCACTCGCGTGGTACCAAATCCTTAAACAAAGCCCCACTCTGAGAGCAGGAGATTGGGTGGCAAGCACGGAGGCCCCGCTGAGGGTGCGCCAGGTATATATGGTCTCATCTAAAACAGTCTTGGTCGAACACTACAATATCACCAGAACATGCACCCTCCAAGGAAATAGAGACCCCTTCGAATGGAAAGAGAAATCATCGACGTATAGAGTGAGAGTTATAGAAGAGAAGGGACAGAGGGTGGTCTTCCAGCCATTCAAACCAATCCAAGACCTGGCTCAGGATCCCGCGGAATGGACATGGAAAACCCCCCAGAGGAGGGGAGGCGCCAACACTGATTACATCAGCCTGCACCAGCTGTCGGTCAAATCAGCCTACAAAATGCTCAGACCTAATAGGCGGTTGAGGGACACAGTTAACAACCGATGGGCTAGGCACCTAAACGTGGACCGCTCCCTCCTCTCACAGATCCAATGGTTCAAGGAACAAAAATCTAAACCTATGAAGATCACCTCCCTGCAGTGGCAGATTGCCCATGGATGTTTGTCAACCAATGATTGGTTGGTGGACCGCACTAATCTAGAACAAAGAGGACTGCTACTTCCGTGGTGCCAACGGTGACAGAGTCTGTTTCCCTTCCATAAGAAGGCGGAGAACATGGAACATATTTTTATGCAATGCCCGATCGCCAAATTCATTTGGCGATGGTGGGATCGCATATGGAGGAAAATGGAACCAACAATCCCCTGGCCCTGGTCCTGGCAATCCATATTGGCTGGCCACTGGCCGCTGGCAGGAGCAGCCACGACCTTCGTAGAGAATATGTACAGACTTGGAAGGAGAGCGGTGATATGGGCACTTTGGTGGCAGAGATGCACCCTGTCCATGGAGAAGGTGAGAGTGGAAGCGGATCCAGCAGCAGGTGCACTTTGAACTCACACAAAGATGGTTGGACACAAAAGCACAGACCTCTTTACACAGTTAGACCTCTTTAGACAAATCGGAGATGTTAGGAGGCAGATTACAACATTCTGCACAGACTGGGTAGGAGGAGAGAGAGAAGGATGGATTGCAAAGTGGAATGGAGTGGGGATAGGGGAGAGGGACAGCGGGATTAGGAAGATATAAGAGACTACCGTTTAATTTTCAAAGACTGGACAAATATAGAACCCTCATTTCCACTACGCCTCCCTCAGACTTTCCAGACCCGTTCCAGCCTAATGCCCTTTCCCTGGCAGAGATTCTATCCTGAATGATAAAATACCTAACTAGTCTCCCTTACACTCACATGCATCTGAATACATATACATGTATCTTGACTTGTACACAATCCTATGGAACTCCTCCCTGGTGCCCCCTGGGGAGGACTCCGCTAACATACACATCCTTTCACATATCTGTTTCTTATGAATCTCTTTTCTTTACCCTTCTACTACTCAGTTATGCCCCCTTTTCTTATGACTGGGGTAGTCAATGCTGTCAGCCTGATTTCTCTGAGCAGTAGGTACTTTTTGGATGCTGGACCCGGTTTCCAGCAGGTGTAGCTCCCTACCAATAGATGGTGGCAACTACTAGCGGGGGATGCTCGTATCACCCTCTCTAGTAAACAGCCAAGGCTTTCACTTACTGGTATGAGGTACAGATCCTGGTTTCCAGCAGGTGCCGCTCCCCACTGATAGATGGAGCAGCCCGTCAGAGAGACCCTCAATCCCGACAGTTCTTTTACCAGCGCTGGGATAGAGGGCTTACATAAGGGCTATTCTTGCAAAAAAAAAAAAAAAAAAAAAAAAAAAAACGGTATGGGCATGAGACATTTTGAGCATAACTTCCCCTGCCATTCCTGTCCTCTCCCTTCTTAATCCGATCCAGAGATCAGATCAAGCCACTGGTGGGCAACAGCGGGACCTCCTTGAAGTTCCGTCTACTGGCCCAAAACAGGCAGGCCATATCCTCTTATGGGTGGACCCCACAGGAAAAAGGATGGAAAAACCGTTCGGCCAAAAAGAAGGGCAAATAATTTTGGAAAGATGGAAAGCAGTTTTGCGGGGACCTCACCGCGGAGGACCAAATGCGCTTGGGGAACCTTTTGGAAACCAGTTGAGCCAATTGTTGTCTGACGTCGGCAGTCATTTGTTTTGTTTTTGTTTTCTTTGTTTGTCCTTTTTTTTTGTGGCACTCTTGGTCGCTATTGGCTGCTGCCTCCTGTGAGACTTTTCCGAGACTTTTCCAGGAACGACACGCCCTCCCCCCTACCCTCTGGAGTTGGCACAAAATTGTGGCGAGGAATCCTCCCGTGAGACTTTTCCAGGCTGCGGACTATGTGAAAACACAAAACTATGTTTTTCCAAGCCTCAATCTTCGGTCTGTGGGGTTTGCTGGAGAAATTTCACCTTGCCATGGACATCTGCTGCAGGCTGTGGAGTCCTGGAAACAGTTTTGCGGCAAAGTTTTCCCTTTCCACGGTCTTGTGGGGTCCAACTCTTCCTTACCCCATACCAGGTTTACGAAAGGAAGAAAAAGAAACTCCCCGAGAAATGCAGAGCGTACTGAACATACAATACAGAAAATAGCCTAGAGTCATTGGCTTCCCTAGCATCACCATCAGTACCTATTTCAGCAATAACATCATCATTATCCTCAGCCAAAAAGAGAATCGAAAGTGTTAGCGGTGTCTGCAGTCACCAGCACCTCTAGCAACCATTTGGGCTGATTCTTAAAAAAAAAAAAGAGAGAGAGAGAGAATCAGTCAAGGGAAAAAAAAAGAAAAAAAAAANAAAAAAAAAAAAAAAACAATACTCAGAGCCAACCAAGACTACCCAATGTCTACAAAACCTACCTACGTCTTCTTATTCCCCCCCCCCCTCAAACCTACCGACGTCTTAAGCCTGAGCAGCTCATTAACAAGCATTTGAGGAGTGATTGAGCTACACTGCATGATGCACAAAGCCAACCAAGAATACCCAATGCCGGACAAACTCGTTGAGGAGCATTTCATTATATATCTATGTCTATATCTATATCTATACATATATTATACATATTATTAAATAAAAAAATTAAAAAAAAAACGTCGAGGAGCATTTGAAGTGTGTGAGCTACAATCCGGCTGGGCAACTCCGTGGGGAGTCCTCTCTGTTCTTCCCCATCTGCAACCACCCCCCCCCGTAGCTGTCATCCTTTACAATCTTATTTTCAAGGACTGCAGGCGGGGGGGGAACAGGTCTGGGAACTCCTCTGCAGGCCTCAGGGGGGGATTCTGGGGTCGATTGTCAGCCACTCCTTAAACTTCAAGCGGTAAAAAAAAAAAAAAAAAAAAAAAAAAAAAAAGCATCTACATTTCTGTGGCATTGCATCCACCATCATCCAGCCCCACCCCCCCTACCACAGTGCCCCACCCCTTTGGTGCAACTCCTACGAAAAAATTGCCCTTATCTGCGGTCTTCTTCCCACCTGATATATCTCTCCTCTCCAGCTCTTTCCACCCCATACCGGGTTCTGCCCCCCCCACCCCACCTCACCCTGTTGCCCGTTTACTGTCTCTAAAATGCCAGACCCTTCTTCCATGGGCCCTACAAAATGGTCACAACCCCTCCTCTAGTCAAGATCAAACCCCATCCACGTGGCATCCCATATATTCCGACCCCTCTCTGCCTACAACGGAACCCCGATCCTGTGACACACCCTGCCACAATCAACCCCTCCTATCGATGGCCTCTCGCGACCCTCGATGCATCCATTCCCCCCCCCAACACCCTCACTCCCAACCCCAGCGTACCACCTCCCTCAACCTTTGGCCCGAAGCCCCCAAAACTTCACATATATGTCCCAGGAAGCTCTCACGAGTCACAACTGATCAACATAATCCTCCCCTCGTCCCAAACAGCAGCATTCCTGTGCTGCCCTTCAGGAGCAACAAAAGCCATCACTGACAAAGCAGCCAAACACTAACAAGCGTAGAAACGATAGAACAAAAAGAATGAATCTTATTTTAAACCACCAGTACCTGCAAAAATCGCGGCCGTATACGAGCCGTGACGCGCTCGGACAAACGGGCCTGGATCGGAGCGCCCAGATTCATTCAAGTGGAAACGATTCTGCTTTATTTTTTTCCCGCGGCCGATATATGGCCAGGGTACCATCCATTTTTTGGCCGGGTCGGTGAAGGGTTGAAAAGCTGAAACACAAAGGCAACCACGAGGCATGCCGACAGAAGAAAAAAAACATATTTCCTCAAGACATAAGGTTGTAAATTTCCACATGGGACGCTGGGCCCGGTTCCCAGCACGTGCTGCTCCCCACGAATAGATTTTTGACATCCAGCCGGCTTACAGAAATCTACCTAGCACCCCGAATCAAGTACAAACAAAATCAGCCTTCTAAACCAAATACACTAAAATGAAGACAGAAACATCCACTGGCGGGCTGGCTATTGGAGGGGGAGGGGGGAAATAAAAATACAAATGGAGGTGATAAGAGTATCGTCCAAGAGAGGAATCCCCTAGCTAGGTTGGCTGCGGTCTTTTCTTTCGTTTTTTTCCTGGCTCCTGTCTATAGGTGGGGAGTAGCACCTGCTGTCCTTCGGGGAACGATACAGAGAAGATTAGCATGGCCCCTGGGGCCTGGTCCCACTAGCGAAGTATTCTACCACTCCGTTCAGGATTTCGATCACGTGTGGCCTCGAGTGACGCAGTACGGCCGTCGAATACATTGGATCTCGACGGCCTGGTAGTTTCCGAGCGGGTACTGTAAAGATGCCCACCTCCCGTCCAATGAGATGCGAAAAAAAAAAACCAACAAAGTTGGACATGATAGCTCGTCGCTTTGCGTGGGCGTTCGAATATTGTGGTGGATCTGACAGGAACGCTTCCGCGTCTGTCGGATGGCCAGCTCAAGGCATCGTGAGATACATGGTGATGAATGTATCCCAATATCCGTTACTTGTTCATCCTCGTGACTGTGTTCATAGACACATTTTATTGCCACGGTACATCACTATGAAGACTTACGTGAAGGAGATCGTACCAACCCATGAATTCGGGTGCACAGCTGTTCTTCATAGTTTTATGTGCTATTCAATTCATTTTAACTCAGAAAACGATCCATTCATGCAAATAAAAAATCACTTTGTATTTTCCAAAAAAACATAAAATTGCGTCACACATCGTAGAATACTTCGCTAGTGGGTCCAGGCTTCGCTAGTGGGTCCAGGCCCCTGCGCAAGGATGGCACGCACAAATCAAGAAATGGTCCAAACAATACCTTTCTCGGCCTTTTGGCTAAGATCAAGTGTAGTATCTGTTCTGATCAGTTTAATATCTGATCCGTGGTCCATCGGGCCACATGATATTAAATTAATTTTTCAGGGCTACGGAGGGGTCATAGGGGTAGGCTTGCCTGCTCGACCCCTCCAGCGTTGCCTTCGTCTTGCACTGCAGCCAAACGTGGCGCGGCCCACATAAAAAAAAAAAAAAAAAAAAAAAAAAAAAAAAAAGGCACCTGAAATAGGGTCCACCATTTTTAAAACAATGTCATGCCCTCAGTCATATGATTGACTAATATCTGATACTCCTGAATCTTTTGTTTCGTCCTCCTAATCATATCTGATACTGCAAGCACGGTTTGCCGAACTTCCAGTTATCCCTTATGGGCCTTATCAACTTCCAGCCTTCCAGGAAATAGTGTCTCTCCATGGCACACTTGGGGGCTTTTTAGATGCTCTATTCTCATTGACACACACTCACCGTGCTGCTCTTCAGTTTTCCTGCTTCCCCCAGACGCTCACATCATCCCCAAGACAATTGCGGTGATGATCTTGCATATCTGTTACAGATCATGCATTATCTACAGGCCTTGCTCCACCAGTCACCACACTATTTCCTGTGATGAGCACTCACCATGGATCTTTTCTCACCAAAAGGCCATTGTCTCTCCACCAGTCATCACACTCACCACATGGGTGAGTGCTACAAGGCAAGGCCGGGGCTGGCCAGGAGCAGCCGGGATGGTGAGTTATTTTCTACTTTTGGTGGGCGGCGGAGGGGAGGTGCAGCCTTCCAGGTTGGGGAAAAGGGGAGTGTGGTGAGTACTCACCAGAGTCACCACGGCTGACTCACCAGGAAAGGAAAACCTACTTCTGACACAAGGGCCATGCTGACGGGTGGAGCGATGTGAGTACTCACCAAATGTTGACTGTGGTAAGTGGTAAAGCAAGGCCTTAAACCGCCAGTACACCGCCCCAGCCTTGCTGAAAATGCAACTTGTTGCCTACGAAAATTTTGCAGGCTCGGCCTAGTGGACCACAATGGCGGGCGGCGCCAGCCGAAAAAGAAAGAAAGTGTGCCGGTGGKGGTTTGGAAAAGCTTGGTGCGCAGTAAGGCGCCTCCAGCCCCGGGTGTACTGTGGTTTATACCACCAGTACTTCCGAGGCACTTTTCTCGGGGGCTTAAACCGCCAGTACATGGCCCCAGCCTTGCTGGAAATGCAACTTGTCGCCTACAAAGTTTGGGGGGCTCGGCCTACCGGACCTCAATGGCTGGCGGTGCCAGCCAAAAAAGAAAGAGAGCACGCCGCTGGCGGTTCGGAAAAGCTTGGAGCGCAGTATGGCGCCTCCAGGCCCGGGTGCACTGGTGGTTTGGCTGTTCCGCTACCGTCTTCCCCTGAACATAACGCACCCTAAAAATGAATGTATACAAGCTATATTTCCAGCCAGATGCAGCCGACATAAGGGTGCGTTGTTTTCGGGGGAAGACGGTAGCCATTTTGCTCCGGAGGTCAAGCCCCAAACATTGTGCCTGCATCCAAGCCCCATAAATAGCAATTTCGTCAAAACGGACAATGTCATACTATATTTTTTTAACAAAATTGGAGATCCAAACCGGGGCCAAAATTTGATGAAATTTTGGGTAATGTGTTCTGAAAACGCCTTACCCCCTCTATGTATTTGGACTAAAGCGAAGTCCAGATACATCCAGGGGTTAGGGAACCACACATTTGTTATGAGCTACAGACAAAAAGTTGGTCAGTCCCGCTGGTGGTGAAAAGCAAATGGAACTCGGAGAAAACGGCCACTTTGGAGGGTTTAGTTTGGGATCATTTCGGGGGTTTTGAGCGTTGGAAGGATTTTTGTCATCGTAGTGATCCGTTTTAAGTCAGTAATTGCTGTTGGGGCAGCCTCAGTAGCTATTCATGTTTTTTCCTGAATTTTCCTGAATTCCTTCAATAAACTGACAGTTAATTAAAACTGACATTTTCTTTGTAAAATCATGAAATTGAACTTAGTGAAAATTGATGAGATTTTATGTGTAAAATTGTGACTTCCATTTTTGTATTGAGTGAGGGTAGACATCACTTCCTCAATACGGGATGAAAGTCACTATCTTACATAAAAAATGTAATCAATTTACAAAACAAAATGCTTGTTTTAACAAAATGTCAGTTAATAGTTCTCAGATTGTTCTCAACAGTTATTCCTGGGTTGTAAATTGTGTTCAACGAGCGTGAACATGCCCTCCAACTGACCCGATTCACGATATTTTCCTACACTAATGATGGCCAACGACTCCCTACTAGGAAGGCATCAACCTGACTCTAAATTAGCCACCTTGCCTTCCCCACAACGTCTTATTTGACGTCATCAATTCACACTCTGAGCAGATCTCTTACAGGACAGTTCCAATAAATTTAATAACTCCAAATGGAGTAAACGTCATTACACGAAGGGAGATTCATGTGATGATGTGTGTTCCAAATGATGTTTACTTCAAAGTTCAAATCAAATAAATATCATTGAAGGAATGAAAACATCTTCTACCACGGAAACACACTTGATTGGTGCCCCTCTTATGGTTCACAAATTAATTGCTTTTTTTTCTCTGTTTTTTTAATGTTTAATCTCCGAACTTTTTCTCCAAATTTTCTTTTTAAGCACTGATTCAAGAAAAGGATTAAACTTAGTACTACAAGACCACGTATTGGTTATACATCATCCTAGTATTTATGCATGATATGTTCAACTTGCCAGAACTATTGGCTTTTGTTTATGTGTATCATGACTCGAAAAGAAAAGAAAAAAAACACTGCACGTGAAATCAATGGAAGTAGGAAGTTGAAGCCTGAAAGATTATTCTAGATAAGAAAGACAGTGATCTTACGTTATGTGTTTCGCACTATAACCCGACCTCTTGGAAGTGTCGACGATGTCTTAACAAGAAAGATCCATAGGCATCACATCGCTCGATTGACTATTAACTTATTTTCCCTTTCCCTAATTATCAATTGAACGAAAAAGTTTACTTGAGAGCGTGGGAAAAAAACAAGAAGCTCTCATGAAACAGATAAAGCAATTGGACACAAGCATTCATGGTGACAACTTGACTCAAGGTTTAAAGCGGACAACCATCACGGAATGACGTAATCCATATGTTCATACATGCGTTGGGCCCCAAAACAACCACACACCAGGCATCCTTGCTTGGGATGATGTTTGAACTTTGCAAGTTTTATTTCGATTAACACAGTTATGTTGCATATTGGCATAGCTGGTAGAGTGTCTTGTTTACACCGAGAGAGTCAACGGTTCACCTCCGTGATTACCCAATTGGGAACATAGCTTAGTTGGTTAGAGCGTTGGTTTGTCACGCCATAAGTCACGAGCTTAAATCATGTTCTCGCCGAGAGATATGGTTGAGTGGTTGAAGGTATTGGTTTGCTAAATCGACATTATCCAGCTACAATCTACAATCAATGACAACTCACGACCTTTTCTTTGGCGTGGAGATCCCGAGACGCCTCATGGTCAAAGGAGGGTTTGGGTCCTACAATCTAGTGTCAGGCACTTCAGTGGTTAAAACGTCTGATATTGGTCATAGACCTTCCGTGGCAAGCCTTGACATTGGAACAAATACGTAGACTGGTTCCACAAATCACAAGGGAAGTAAAACCAGTTATCCGGGTGAAGGATAAATATTGGACTATTCCTTGGCCTCAGGCGCACGCTCAAAAGAATGGTGAATGTGAAAAAGTTAGAAAGGATTTTGTATTAGATAATTTATGGGCAGAACTATTGGAGACATGGCGCAAACTCCCGTTACCTAATAAATCTCCCCCTTCCAGATATGAGGAAGTTCTACTTCAAACAATTTCTGGCAATAGGTGAATCACTGATTCGCATGGAATTGTGTTAATAAATTCTAACTCTCTGTGGTCCACTTGGGCTAAGCACGGGCTGGTGAGGGTCAATGATTTATTGAATTCGATGAGTAAAAGTTGAAAATTTGTAGGCAAATCAAGAAAAGAAATTAAGTACTATATATGATGATGTGCATAATTTATTGAAAAATCTTAATCAAATCACCTCTTCCATTCCGTTGGCATGGGTGGAAGTTTTGAATAAGGGTTTTTTTTTATTGCGGACTGAGTATGTGTTTATCAGTCAGATGGCTCCACGGTAATGGGACAAATATTAGATATTCATACAGATATTGCCCTAGTAAAGCTTTTTGCACTCCACAAGGACAATTCTCTTTCACGATAGGGTTATTTTCTTTCACTTTCATTTTTTTTATCATGATAGGGTGAGGACATTGTATTGTTCAACCTCCAAAGGATGGGTTGTGTTTGCTCTGCATCTCCCCATCTCATAACTTCCCTTGGACCCTATAGAGCAGAACTGGCGTACCAATAGGAGATGCAAATTTCAAAAACTACAGTCTTTACCTGTCAAGGCAGCATATCGTCTGATACGTCATCGGGTAGATGTCCTTATTGTTATGCAAAAACATTGAGTTTGACATCTTAACATTTACATGGAATTGCTCAAACCGATTAAATGGTGCCAATGATTTAAGGACAGGTCTGGCAAGTTTGCATCATTACAATGACAAATTGTCCATCGTTGTTTACCAACCAATGATTGGTCGGTTCTGTAGAACAAAGGGGTTCAGCTCAGTCGTGGTGTTGTGCCTGTGTAGAGACCTTTCCTAGTAGGAGGATCAGGGAGACACTTGAGCACATTTTTATGCAATGTCCGGGGACAATATTGTTGTGGAGGCGTTGGCATAGGCTGTCAGGTCTAGATTGGCCTTGAGATTGAAGAGCAATCCTCTTGGGTCATTGGTGCCCTGTCCTCGTTTCCTTATCAATTTTTCAGCAGAATCTATTTAATATAGGAATAAAAGTTATTTTATGGGTTTTATGGTATAAAAGGTGTGTATATACGATGAACAAAGTAAGAATACATAGCAAAGAAATGTCTGATCTGGTACAATAATTTATAGAAACAAACGAGTTATGGCGGCAGAAGGTGGGGGTGTTGGTCGAGAGGGTAGGAGGGAAAATCGCTCCCCTCCTGGTCAAGGGGAAATACCGATTTCAAAAGAAGATCGGGTGCGCTTCCTGATTGCAAAATGTTATGAAGAGGGAATATTCCTGGAGAGGTTGAAACATGGTAAGTTCGTTTACGAAAACGGAGTTCGCATATTTGTGGTCCATAAGCAAGTTGGAGAACTCACAACCTGTTGGCTAAAAGAACGCACTGTAACTGTGATGTTTCAGGGGGAGTCTCGTTCTCTACCGGCGAAAGTGAGAGAAGACCTCATATGTGCATATGAGAACGGGTGGATTAGATCTCGAACCTTCGCAAGGATAGTAAAGCGAGGAAGAGTGCATCCAGAAGGGCCTAACGTCATGTCCTATATAGCAACGACGAGGGAAATTGCTCAGTGGTTAATCAACAAAGGGGAGGACAACATCATCATTTAAGGGACGACCTACAAGATGTTGTTTAAACCTTGGATGACTCGATGGGAGCTCGAGGAGAGAAGAAGAATGGAAGATGCATCCAAGTTCTGGGTCATGGCTCTCCGAGTCCCTTTGAGAGAGATGTTCTCGATCACGGACGCAATAGAATAAAGTATGGGAAACATAATTAACTTTATCCCCCCTCAAACGGATCCGACAAAACCCAAGTTCATGAACATGAAATTTGAGTTTGCTTCAGAAGCGGCGGGTGGATTCATACTGATGCTTCCGTTGCGGTTGGACGACGGAGAAGACATCAATGTGGAGTTAGTATGTAAGCACACTCCGTGGTGTGATAAGAGTAAGTGGTGGAACCATACGGCTACTGACGGCTGCCCCAAATTTGTGCAGCAGCAAGGAGGGCAGGAAGCAGAGGCGGATATGGTGGATATCTTCTCACAGCGGAATAAACAACAACTCCCCCGCAGTATTTTGGGAGGAATACGAGATCGACGAAAAATCCTTCAGTGGAAATGCCGCAACAGACGGTAGCGGAGTCTTCGATTCGAGCGGCCTCGAGAGTGTTACAAAATCAAGGATCAAGAGCAGCCTCGCAGGGAATTAGAATGCAACCCCAACAATCGCGGGGACAGGCGATGCATGCCTTTCCATCGAGTCTCCAATCATGGGCACTCAGATGCAGGCGCCACAAGGCGGGACAAGCAAGGATGCGAGACCGTCTAGCAGGGGTAGGCTTCGTACCATTCAGGCCAGCCCCAGTTCCAGTATACCACCAAGGATACGGCACAGGCAACCCAAGACTGCAAAGCTTCTAAGGCATGTCGGGGATCTGGAACACAATTGGGGAACAAGTTTGGCAATCGTTAATCCTGGCGGCATCTGGCATCTTGTCGACCGAACTGTCGAGACAACAGGCAACTATCCCACGGAACATGCATGAGCACACTCAGACACGAGAAGGCTTGGAGACGAGAGAACTGGTGGTGGTGCAAGACAGAGGAAGTGATGAGCGCTTACAACAAGAAGAGAGACAGGAGGGGCAACCACTTCAAGACAGGAAGATTCGTGGAGATGGCATCCGCGGAACGGAAGGGAGATAATTAGTCATATATACGGGAGAAGGAGAGGAAAATGAACAGGAGAAACAAGAAGGACATGGCCAGACAGAGGACGAGGGAATGGCAGGGGAAGAGATTGGAGATGGATCTCCAAGGGATATCCATGACGGGACTTTCAACAGATCGGGCGAAGACCAACGGGAGATAGACCACTTTATCCTACCTTTGGTGTGCACCCTTCAAGGCCATGAAATATTCATTCTCGGCCTCAGATCAACAAATGATATCCTCTTCATGCCAACGAGCCAGATCCTGGAAATTCCATCAGCACAATTCGTGATGATGAAAGTGTGACAACTGTTCGCCGAGCGCTTCCTATTTCGCCTTTTCCCGGAAGATGCTCCAGCAAGGCTGGTAGTTGATCTGCCAGAAGGAGGAAAGGTCAGGTATACGATCCTGCTAGTCGATGCAAGACTCTCCCCCGAGATGTGGAATAACATAGGAAGTGTTGGACTGGTCGGTATCCCTCTCTGCCTCCTGCTAGCAGATCCTCACGAAGAACTGAAGAGAATTTTGATCGATCCAAGATTGTCAACGAGCATTTTGCTCCAGCTAAAGGCGCAGCTACAAAAGCGGAGGAATCGCTCTTCTACGTACTTTGCAGAAGTGTTCAGCAGTAGATGGCTAGATGCACTCACGAGCCCAGGGCATATCCAAGCAGCACGCCCCCACCAGCAGCAGATCAATGGGGAAAATTAAAGTCGTCACCTGGAATGTCCAGGGTCTAGGCGATATGGGAGGAAGACAGAAAGGAAGGAGACTCAAAGAGTGGATACACGAGAAAAAGGTGGATGTGATTTTCGTGCAGGAGTCGAAGTTGTCGATAGAGAAGCTGAGCCAATTAAAAAATTGGTGGTTGGGACCACAATTATGGTCTCCGGCTCAAGGAAGTCGGGGAGGAGTTGCAATCCTCTTCCATAACAAACTGGAAGGCACGCTGCTAGACTCAGACTGCGATCTGTGGGGCCGTTGGTGCTGGGAAAAGATGGCAATTGAAGGAGAGGAATGGGTTTTCGCAACGGTGTATGCCCCGAATGACCCCCTTCACAAAATTGAGTTCATCGAAATGCTATCTAGGAAGCTGCCAAGGACATAACACTTAATTGTGGGAGGGGATTGGAACATGGTTTGTACTTCGGGCTTAGACTCAGAGAAAGAGAAGGGAATGCAGACAGATAAAAGAACTCTTCTATTATGGATGGAAAAGTGGGGCCTTCATGATGTATTCAGAAAAATCAATCCGCTTCTCCACGGATACACATGGTTCGGAAGGACTCCTCAATCGGCTGGCATCATGAGGCGCCTCGACTACTTCCTGGTTTCGGAGGAGGTAGCAACGAATGTGCACACGGTCTATGAAACCAATGCGTCTTTATCTGACCATAAGCCAGTTGTGTTGACAACCAGTGTGGGGGTATCAAGCGGAAGAGGTCTAGGCTGTTTTGGACACAATACAACTTTTTTGGACGACGAGGGGATTTTTGACTGGGTAAGATCATTTTGAAAAGAATGGGAGAAAGCAAAAGATTTTTTAGGGTCAAGAGCAGATTGGATAGACGCAGGGATTAGGATTATCTCCAACAAGATGAAAGTATTTTCTGTAATCGTTGCATTCCTCAAGAACAAAGAAGAAGTGAATTGCCGCAGAAAAGTGGATGAGGCGGAGAAACAAATGTCAACTCACCCGATTTCAGAAATGGTCTGGGCAGAAGAGAGAGCAAGTAGACTACAAAGTTGGGAACAGATGCAACAGGAAAAGCACAGCCGGTGGGAACAGGTACTGTCGAAAAAGAAGATCGTGACTGGGATCTCTTATGTAAGGAAACCTTCCAGAGACTTTTACCAAGGAGGAAGTCAGTCCAAATGAAAGAGTTGGTTCATCCCCACCTCGCTTCGCTTCCACCTGCGACAACTAATGAAGATTTGTGTGAATATGCACAGGCCTACTTCCAAGACAACTTGACCTCTCGACCAAGATTCACAGACCCAGAGACGGACTTATCTGAACACTCAGACGTGTGGAATACTATGGGAATAACTCTAACGGTGGAAGCCAGAGAAGAGTTGGACAAGCTAGCATCGGTGGAGGAATTGTCTCACACCATGTCTACGCTAGCAAGGGGTAAAGCACCGGGGGATGACGGGCTGGCGATGAAATTCTATAGGTCATTGTGGGAGGTGTTAGTAAAGGAGTTGGTGGCACTATATAACGAAGTTCTAGAAGGAGGAAGGCTAGGCCCTACCATGACTCGGGGCATCATAACTCTGTTGTACAAGAAAGGGGACTGCAGCGAGATCAGAAACTAGTGACCGATATCATTACTTAACTTTTCATACAAGTTGTTAGCCAAGACAATGAGTCAATGACCAACAGACTTGCCGTATATCTTCCAGGCCTGGTGGGACTTGATCAAGGGGCTTTCATCAAAGGGAGGTCCATCTTTGACAACTTGACCACCGCGATTGAGTCACTCGATATCATCGAGAATAAGAATTTGGATGTGGTGGTCCTCATGCTCGACATGGAGAAGGCTTATGACTGAGTTAACTAGGCCTTCGTTCTCACAACACTGAAGAGGATGAACTTCGGAAGCGGCTTCTGCAATGGCGTGAAAGCATTGTACATTTTTTCCACAGCAACAATTCAGTTCAACGGATGACACAACAAGGAATTCAAACTGACATGCTCATTGAGACAGGGATGCCCTTTGGCCACTCTACTATTCGTGGTGCAGTTGGAGGTACTGGTGAATGATATCAAATCCCACCCCTTGCTGGTCGGTCTGAATCTGCGAAGAGGGAAGGATTGCAGAGTGAAGGCACTAACAGATGATCTGCTAGCCCTCTCAGCCAATGAGTTGGTATCCCTAGATGCTCTAAAATGGTGCCTATCTCGTTATGTGGAGCTCTCAGAAGCGGCAGTAAATTGGAATAAGTCTATTTTATTCCTGCCCCCGAACTACAAACTCGAAGCGAGATGGAGAATGCGGAGAGTGCAGAAGGGAGAAGCGGAAAGATACATGGGGGTGCACTTAGCACTACAGGACTGTTAAGAATCTCAGACAACTATCGTGCAGGAGAGGGTCGAGAACAGAATACGCAGTTGGGGTCCAGCCTCGCAGCTGTCACTAATAGGAAGAGTTCTAGCGGTGCCAGTGTCTGCGTTCTCAATCCTTTGGTATGTGGCGAGAGTCAGAAGATTGGCCAAGCCGTTGGTTAAACGAGTAAGAGCAGTTGCAAGAAGGTTTACCTGGAAATTGGCTCATGAGAAGACAAAGGATATATTGCTAAAGTGGCTTGGGATACTTTGTGCGCTCCGAAAAAACAAGGCGGTCTGGTGCTGTTAGACCCAGACTCTCAGAACCTGAAACTGCTCTCAAAGTGGATTATGAAAGTGGCCACAGCGGACCAGCAGGCTGACTGGTGTGTACTGGTCGAGGAACTGTTTCGCGAGCAATGGGGGCTCTCGCGCCTAGAAGACGTTTGGGTGGCCATTATGATCCAAGCCTTCCTCTGCAAAAGGTCAAAGTCGAAGTTCTGGAAGGATATGGCAAAGGTATAAGCCGAACAAGACGACAAAGCCAGTCAACAGGACGGAGGTGCTCAGACAACATCTGTTTGAAAACCCGTGGATATTGGGGAAAGATGGAGCATCATTCAGCGTAAATACTAGACCGGGCTCCTATGGGATGAAATGGATACAGAGGGGAGTATAAAGGGTGGGCTATGTATCACCCGCGGTCGCGATTTTACTGCATGCGGTCATGGTCATGCCCGTGGGGGGCAGCCGCGGGGGCCAACCGCGGCCAAAAAACCCCATGACTTTTGAAAAACTGGAATAATAGGCCAAAAGAAAAACAAAAAATATGGGGTTGTAGGGTTTACGGTTCCCTACATCCCCAGATGTTTTTTTTTGGATTTTGATGTCTTTTGGATTTTTTTTTAAATACAAAAAAAAAAAAAAAGTATTGAAATCAAAAGAAACCTAGGCTACCAGTCGGGCCACCCAGGTCCTGGGTGGCCAGCCCGTGCAAGGACCAGGGAAGGTCCCAGCCAAAAAAAAAAAAAAAAAAATCCAAAAAATCCGAAAAAAACAGGAAACAAAACTATGTTATGCAGAAAAATAAACTGGACAACTTTTGCCTCAAGGTCACATCAAAATTCTGCACCAATCCCAAAAAAAAAAAAAAAAAAAAAATTTGCACCAAATTTAGAATTATTATTATTATTATTTTTTTTTATTGATTTTGGCCCGGCCGGGCAAGTGACCCCGGGCCACTCTGGTATCCTAGAAAGAAACACAATAAAAAAAATGGAACTTTTTTTTCCATTTTTTTCTGATTGTTGTTGTGTGTGTATATGTGTGTGTGTGTGTGCGTGTGTGTGTGTGTGTGTATGTGCGTATGTGTGTCTGTGCGTGTGTGTGTGTGTGTGCCTGTGTGTGTGCGTGTGTGTGCGTATGTGTGCGTGTGTGTATGTGTGTGTGTGTGTGTGTGTGTAATGGGTGTGTATGACACGGCAGCCCCATAATCATGGGGAACCAGACCATCCTTCAGTCCAAATGTAGCATCACGTAGTGTTAGCTGCAGGCTTAACATAGCATAGGTTAGGGGGAAGGCCCGGAAGGGTTATCCCATAGTCATCAACTCCATAGGAAAGTGGAGGATTAATTAGGTGGGAGTAGATTAGGGTGTTAGGAAGAGCGGGGAGCAACGATGGCAGAACCATCAAGGTTGGTGTACTGACCAACAGAGGAGGGATGACACATCCCTTCATACGCTCTTTGACGCTTGCTCTCGTCAAGGCTCATTAGAAGGTTAGGAGTTCCCATGCGCCCGACTAAGATACCCATGGAATACCACGATGCAAAGGCCGTTAAGGCAAAACACAGTGAGGCAGATGATGGCGAGGTAACAAGGCACTGGACAACAAGAGGTTGTAAGTCGCATAGGGTGGAGGACATGGGGGAGGAGGGCGGGCAGGTAACCAACACAAAGCAAGAAGCGAAAAAGGCACAAGTACTGAAACCAAGTCGGAAAAACGGAGAGCGAAAAAAATAAACAAATGCTGGTGATGACAGGCTGTTTTGTTGGAGTTGCACCGACTCATCAGGAGGTTGAACCCTCCACAATCTGCAGAATCCCCGTATTTGATGGTTTGGGTCATGAACCCTTTGACCCATGGTGAAGCCAGCCTGTCCCCAAGCGGGACATAGCAACAGGCAGCAAACATGTGGAGCACCAGGCAACACAGTAGAGGCAACTCAACTGCTTATCACTAAAGACGACTGCAAGGAATGACAGGGCAAGCGGCCGAGCAGCTCGGCAACCGTGCGGTGCAGCGCAAGGCAACATCAGCAAGGCAATGAGACTACAAGGCACGCAAGCAAGTAAGGGACGCGGAAGGCCAGAAGGGCAAGCAGACGAGCAACTCGGCAACCATGCATTGAAGCACAAGGCACCACCAACAAGGCAACCAAACTACAAGGCATGCACGCAAAGGACACTGAAGGCCGACAGAGCATACGAACAAGCAGCTCAACAACCGTGCAGTGAAGCGCGAGGCACCGCCACAAGGCACGCGAGCAAAAGACACGGGAGGCACGACCCACAGGTAAGAGGCAAGGCAGCAGAGCAGCGAGGACGACCTGCAAAGCAAGCGATACGGGCAGCAAGACTGTGGCAGAGCGCAGACAAAACAGTCTACACATCCAACACGGAGCAAAGCAACACATGACTTACTCACATCACGATAGAACCCCGCAGACTGTTGGTTCCCACCACCCGCTGAGCCAGGGGGACACTCCGACGACCATCCATCATCACCGACAGGCAACACAGACATCCCGAACCGAGCAGCCCCCCTAAGAGTGCAGTTGGCACTCCAAACGAGGAACCACCGACTGTTTGGCACTACTTAAGGGTGCTCAATTAGGCACACAAAAAGACTTAGAAAAAATCAAGGGGAGGACATACGACAGAAGGAGGACCAACAACATAAAACTGATTGTGTGTGCGTGTGTGTGTGTGTGTGTGTGTGTGTGTCCCTCCCTCATCCCTCCATGAGGACGGGCCGGATGGACTAGTGTCCTAGGGCACTAGGCCATTCAGCCACATGCCCCAGGACTGCGCACACACAAACAGACAAACACATACACAACTGATACCAACAAAGCAACGAGTATGTACTTCAGGAAAAACATTGGTCTTTGTTCGCATAGGAGAAGCATTCGCCAGGGGTAAGCTTATGTGGAACTCGAGACATTTCGAGAGAAGAGAGGTAATGTGGGGTTAGTATGTTGTTCTGCATAAAGTTAAGGAACGTGGAAGGACGTTGGGCAAGACATCAGGTCGGTCAGCAGGGGAGTCTACCCCTGCTCAACAACAGGATAATGTATCCGGGTATGTGTGTAATGGGTGTGTATAACACGGCAGCCCAATAATCATGGGGAACCAGACCATCCTTCAGTCCAAACGTAGCATCACGTAGTGTTAGCTGCAGGCTTAACATAGAACATGTTAGGGGGAAGGCCTGGAAGGGTTATCCCATAGTCATCAACTCTATAGGAAAGTGGAGGATTAATTAGGTGGGAGCAATCGGCAGTGCTGCTGACATGCCGCCTGCGGATGCGTCACACACCCGACAAGTCTCCACCCTCGGATGCGGTAAGCAACGGGCAGTCGGGCGCTAATCACCGCAAGAGGACGAGCGAAGGTGAACACAACAATCCACAACCAGTGCCATGGCAAAAGAAGAGCTCCAACAACCGCCACTGCCGTTGACGACGAGCGGACTGTCATGAAAGCCCTCTGAGAGAGTCGACCTGAGGCTCAGACGACGAAACAAGATCTTCTGTTGACCACCTAAAACGACTCGCCCATCCCTCACAAACTGGAATTCCCCCCAAAGCGTGTGCAAAAGAGCCCCTCGTAACTCAAGTACAAGGTCCCATAACCCACGCCTCTCCACCCTCTCTTTTTTTTCTCTTCTTCTTCTTCTTCTTCTTCTTCTTCTTCTTCTTCTTCGTCGTCGTCGTCGTCGTCGTCGTCGTCGTCATCGTCGTCATCGTCGTCATCGTCGTTGTCATCGTCGTTGTCGTCGTCGTCATCGTCATCGTCGCCATCGTCGTCGTCCTCGTCGTTGTCAACAACCCTATGCTCCCTGCCCCATAACATGATCCTTCATGATGTGCATCATGTCGAGGCGGCAGCACAGGGAGGGGCACAACAAACACCTGCATGCTTCCCAACAAGTCGAGCAGATGGCGGACCCGCCCTCACAACATCATCGGCATCGACTGCACGGCTAGGTGAGTTACCTTTTCCTCCTTTCTCCTCTCCTTCTCATTTTCTTCTTCTCCTTCTTCTTCCTCTTCTTCTTCCTCTTCTTCTTTTTCTTCTTCTTCTTATTCTTCTTATTCTTTTTCTTCTTCTTCTTTTCAGCGCCTCTTTCTTTCCGCGCGGCAATCTTTATTCCTCCACGCGTGTTTGTCTGCATGCTCCCCTCCTTCCTTAGGTGCACTCCCTCCTTCCTTCGCTGCGCAACTTACCTTCTTCGAAGCCACCTCCCGGGCACTCCGCTTCTCAATGCCGCAACAACGATATGAGAGAAAACTCTGAGCTGTGACGGGGTTGGCACACCCGCATCTCGTGTAGAGCATTGCCAAAACAAGCCAGTAGGTCGAATCTGTCGTAGTTTTAGAGGCAGATTCGCAAAAGCGAATCTATAAAAGCATGACAATGGGACCAAAAGAAAAAAAAACTAAGAAAAATAAAAGAAAACAAATCTAACTAAGAAAATAAATAAAAAATAAATAAATAAAAGAAAATTGTTAACTACCCCGTCGTGCCAACTGTCACAACGGGGCCTAACCGTAACTAATCATGAACTCAAGGTCACGGGTTCAGGCCCCCGTAGGCAGAAGTCGGGGTTAAAATACAACTCCCTTACAGCAGAAAAGGCTAGCTCACGGGCGAGGGCAGATTTGATCCCTATAGGCTATATCTCTTGTTTGACAGTTTGCCCCAAAACCATTTGAGATAGCTCACACTTCGAGTAGAAGTGGAGCAGCCCAGACCAATGTAGAGTATTGGGGCTCAACCCACCCAGTGGCCTGAGCCCGTTTCTGAGTTTGTGTGTGTACGCTTGTTAGTTTGTGACTCTGTGTACCTATCTAAGTGCTTGTTAGCTTGAGTGTGTGTGTGACCCGCAAGGGCACTTGAGTCACTGGAAGGCCCGAAGAGCCGGTACTTACCCGTGACTGTGACATTGAGGGTTCAGGCGACTTCCTCTCTACATATGGGAGGTGGAGCTGGAGTCTCAACCCCACTCACGGCATATGAGTAAGGACCTATGAATCCCCTTCGGCGGCGGCCACGCGCGGCCAAGTCCACGGCCACGGCCAGGCCGCCGACCTCGCAGACGTGTCCGCGTGGCCGCGCGGCTTTGACACCACGTGGCGGCCAGAGGGGAGGGGGGTTGGGGATTCAGGAAGCGCCATGGGGCGGCCCAACCCCGGCCCACCCCCTCACACAAAAAAAAATGAAAAAAAAACAATTTTTAATTGTGGGGGTTGGGTTGCGGACGAGGAGAAATGAAGGGGAAAAAAAAAATGAACGCTTTTTTTTTTTTT
>BFEA01000113.1:402290-431675 GCA_003427395.1 Chara braunii | reverse complement strand
AAAAAAAAAAAAAAAAAAAAAAAAAAAAAAAAAAAAGAATTCAGAAAAATCTGAAACAAATATATGTTATGCCAAAAAATAAACTGAACAACTTTTGCCTTGAGGTCATATCAAAACTCGTTACCAAATTTGAGATAAAAACAAACAAAATCCTTTATTTTTCTTACTAAACGAATAAAGTGAAGAACTTTTGCTTAAGGGATTTCTGTTTTACATTTTTAAAAAATCCCAAACGAAATCAAAAAATAAAACTAAAAGTATACGATTGTAAAGCGCAAAAAAACCTATAACCCCATATATATATATATTTTGTTTTTGCCTATTATCCTAGGAATTAAAAATGTCGGGGTTTTTCGACCGCGGCCCCCGCTCGCAGCCGTCCTCGGCGGTTGGGATCCCGACCGCAGGCCGAGATTGACCCCGCGGTCATGACCACGGGGGATTCATAGCTCAGATCCTCTCACGTCTGAGTGAACCCACACTTTATTCGACCCTGTTCTTTGAATGTTCACTGAAAGGCAGAGGAAATGTGTGTTTGCGCTTGTGAATGTGAGTCTGACCCGAGTTTGGGTTCACATTGTTTTTCTGTTGAACTTGTCGTCTGATCCGACTGCAGGTGTGGCTTATTGAAATGGAAGGGGGTGTGACCATGAGATGGCTAATGTTTGGTTGCTCTCACTTCTTCACACTTGTTTGTATGTCTCAAACCGAAGAAAAAAAAAAACGACGAAAAAAAATAAAGCAATCACTAAGAAGAAAAGTCTGAATGGACATAGATTTTTCCCAAGGTCACCGGTTCTTTCCCGAATGACCCTCTCCGTTTATGCCCGTCCGTCTGAATGACTTTTCCTTCTGTGATTATTTTTCGTCTAAGTTGTTGTTGACGTCAGGCGGCAAGAGATCGTTTGCTCACCATGGTAGATTCCTTTCCTTTTCCTATGAGGCATCTGAGGCGGAGGTTCCTTGCCTTAGGGGCCGGCTCTGTTATGGACTCGGAGTGGACCGCTTTTGCGGGGGGGTACCATGCTGTTGTGGTGGAGTCAGCCCGACTTCTAAGATCCGAGGTTCTCTCGGGCGAGGACGAGGGGTATCCCAGACCACCTCCTAGGGGAAGGACAAGCGTATATTCACGGAAAAGGCTTTAAAATTTATTGGCGCCTCGCGTAAGGAAGAACTGTTGTAGTATACCCTTTTGGTGGCCATATTAAGAGTCACTGACGCATGGAAAACTGGTGTCATAAGCAGCCCAGTTCGTGTCATACTAGTTTAAGCAGAGTGCAGTCAGGCGCTCTTATCGCGGTGTCAGGACAGAAACCCCTGTGAGGGTTTCTGCCCAAGTTTTTCAAGGTCAGATATTGTCCGACTCTATGCGCTGGATTTGAGGAACATGATGAAATTGACGTTGCCAAAGTTATTCAGACCAACCCTATAGTTGAGAAACCTAAAGCCTGACATCGTTGACGTATGACGTAGTTGACGTGTGATGCCATTGACATTCGATTGAAATAGCAGGAGTCAGCGGTACGACTTTTCGTCCGCGGTTCTCGACAAGGCCGTAGGAGTGCGCGGTCATACAAAAGCTAGACTTAGTCTACCTAAAATAAGGTAGCCGATTCAGGGCCTTAGTAGGCCAAATAGGTACCCACGCCATATACGTGACCACGTCATGTGTACCTTGCTGCCAGATGGTCGCCGTATTGGCGGCAGCACGACTGGCCTGCGACTGGGCTGCTGCGGTACGCGAGCTTGCCATATGTGGTCGTAGGTGATATCGGACTGGGTTGAGCTCTTTATAAGGAAGAGTTGATCCTATTCCAGTGTGGAATAGGAGTTAGCCCAGATATCATGCCAAACTTTCGTTCAGCAGATACTAGGATCAAGCGCGGTTGCATGCATCCTACTGGGCCAGCTCCTTCTGGAGCAGCCCAGCCTTTTGGCGCGACCGTTTTCGGTCGTGCGATCGCTGAGATCGTGCGGCTGAAAACAGCCGCGTGAAGATCTGCATGACTGCGAAATGACAACATATGTATAGTGGGGCTGGCCCTACTACAGCTGTAGTAGGAGCCAGCCTGAGAAGTAAGTATGCTAGATTGTCACCCCGCAGATGCGGGGATCGAATATGTACATGACTTCGGGCTGGCTCCTTTTGGAGCAGCCCAGGCAGTCGGGCGCGGCTGATTCCGACCGCGAGATCATCAGGATCGCACGGCTGCAATCAGCCGCGCGAAAACCTGCATGGCCCAGCACGAGGATGACACGCATAAATCGAGAAATTATCCAAATTTTTTTATTTTTTTTCTAAGTCCTTAAGGACTCGAACCCGGATTTGTATGTCAACGGTTCGTGGGCGTTCCACAAACGAATGCGACCGCAGGCATAAGCCAACGGGAAAGTAAAAAAAAAAAAAAAAACTAAAACTAAAACTAAGAGTTGACACACACGAAGCGCCATGTGGCGCAGTATGAAGAAACCAGGGCGTTTTCAGCCCCAGTATTCCTGACAGCGCCCGAAGAAACGGGCGACTGTTCAGCAAAAACAGTGAGTCGTTTTTTTTCTCTTTTTTTTCTTTCTTTTTTTTGCTAGATTTCGTGTTAATTTTTTTTGGGTTTTGTTTTCTTTTTATTCCCTAGTGCCTGTCCGATTGGGCGCCCGTTCGTTTCAGACGAACGGGGCAAAAGAAAAAAAAAAAGGAAAAAAAAAACCTTGACTGTGCCTGACTGTTTCATCGGACTCACACCGACTCATCAGGAGGTTGAGCCCCGACAGCTCATCTTTGGATGAGCAAAGTCAAATGAACATGAGGCCATAAGGCGACTACGTTCAGGTACGGGTGTGAGAAGGAGAGAGGGAGACTTGGAAGGGACAAGAGACTTACCTGGCAGAGACAAGACTTCGACGAAGAAAAGAACAACGACCAAGAGGTAAGTCTCCAACGTGCAGCTGGCCTGGTTCGCTTCCCTGTTCCCTGAGAAGTTGTTCTGCGCCTGTTCGTTGAAGTACGGGTTGCAGAACGACGCCTGTATCTGGTGCTGTTTGCACCCGGGTACGGGCTCGCTGGGTAGGAAAAAAAGGGGGGCCCTGGTTTATCCTGACTCTAGTTCAACCCCGTGAAACGACTGAAGGGGCGGCTATTCGTTGTGAACGGCGGCCTGCCCCTACATAGGAAAATGAGAAGGGGGGGGGGACAAAGTTAAAAAAAAAAAAAAGAGACAGAGCATCGCAAATTTTATCGTGACGCAGGGCCAGATGCAGGGATAGAAGCATCTGGACCCTGAGTTGACAGCATACTGTTGGATTTCAACAGTCTGGTCTACTTGGCTTTATACAACCATTTTGGGCTGCATCTGGCCAGGGGTAGTGGCCAGATGCATTACCAAGGCCTGAAACTTGGTTCCCCTAGGGAAACATCAAGTTTCTCAGCCCTTTATCTCGTTTGAGATCAAGGGTCAGGCCTCACTCCGAGTTTTGGCTGGAGGCAAAGCAACTGCCCTCAGCCTCCAGCCAGCTATGTCAACAGCCAGCCAATCAGCATTCATTTGTGGTTGGTGCTGCTAGCATTTTGCTTGGGTGAGTGTTGGTTGCCGGAGGAGCTGCTGGCGGAGTGAGAAGGGGCTGCTGGTGGAGTGAGAGGAAGCTGAGTGGAGGTCTGCAAGTGAGGGAGGAGGATTGCTGGAGGTGGCCATAGTTGTGAAACACAGCCACTGCCCCCATCTAAGCGAGGTGAGGAGAGGAGAGGCTACCATAGCCACCGTGTTGCGAGGTGTCAGCGGGAGGTGCTGCTGTTCGCGGCAGGTTTTTCAGCAAGCCGTGCAGGGGAAACTCAGCCCGTTTTGCAAAACGGCGGCAGGTTTTTCAGCAAGCGGTGCACGGCAAACTCAACCCATTTTGCACGACGGGGACAGGTTTTTTAGCAAGCGGTGCAGGGGGAACTCAGCCCATTTTGTACGGTGGCGCCAGATTTTTCAGCAAGCGGTGCAGGGGAAACTCAGCCCGTTTTGCATGGCGGCGGCAGGTTTTTCAGCAAGCGGTGCAGGGAAAACTTAGCCCGTTTTGCAGCATGGCGGCAGGTTTTTCAGCAAGTGGTGTAGGGGAAACTCAGCCCGTTTTGCACGGCGGCGACAAGTTTTTCAGCAAGCGGTGCAGGGGAAACTCTGCCCGTTTTGCACAGCGGCGGTAGGGTTTTTTTTACGGCGGCGGCAGTGCATTCTAGGTAGTGACGCGGAAGCGCTGCCGAAATTTTGCAGCTACAGCGCAGGTTTGACAGCGGTGGTGCGGAAGCGCTACCGAATTTTTGCAGCAACGACACTGGGTTTAGTGTTAGTGGTGCGGAAGCACTGCCGGTTTTTCACGGCGGAGGCGACAGTATTCTTGCACTGACTATATAAAGCCGTGACTGGGTATTGGCACAGGAAAGGTATCGTGAAGTGGTGGTGCGCTTGAAAGTGATGTGAGTGCGATGCCGTAGTGAAATTTGGGGTGAGTGACAGCGGCGCGAAGGTGTTATTGGATTACTGGAGGTGGTTGTGCGTTGAGAAGGTGTCGCGGCAAGCTATCGCTCTAGGGAGTGGTGTGGATCTTTTTGCGGGCGACTTGTTATAACGATTGTCTTCTCTTGAGTGTGATTTTACACGGTCTTCTTGAGTGGGCCGTCTCTTCAACTTCACTCAAGGTCAGTTTGACTCATACCTCTTCACACCTGTGTGAACCCATACTTGCTTGACCTTGTTCTTTGAGTGTTCATTGAAGAGGTAAAGGAAGTTGTGTTTTGTCTACACGTGTGAACGAAATTCTGACGTGAGTTTGAACTTGCATTGTTTTCTTTTGAACCTGTTGTTTGGTCTGATGTGTAGGTAAGTAGGAGGATGCCAGAAAAAGAAGAACCTATTCATGTCAATGAAAGTGAATGGAAGGGTGGTTGTCTTCTATTTTACCGTTGGCATGCATGTTGAAGGGAAGGACAACCAGTAGACGACGAAAAAAAAATTTGATCACATAAAAAAAAAAAATCAATTGGACACAAATTCTTTTTCTGAGGATACCCGTTCTTTTCCGAATGACCCTCTTTGTCTATGCCCGTCAGTATGAATGACTTTCTCTTCTGATCTCCCTTTTCGTCTAAGTTACCCTTGACGTCAGGCGGCAAGGAACCAAGGCAAAAAGAAATAGTAATTATTGCCAGAAGGACAAGGCAAAAAAAAAACAAAATTTGAAAGCGGACCCCGTTTTCGGCAAGGTGACCAATATGTCAGTGGCTTAAGTCGACTACTAGGTCGCATAGTGGTCGTCGATTTACTTGCAGATGAAATTCACACCAAATTTAGAAAGGTAGTGAAGTCATAACTAAAGCAATGGAATCTTGGCTCTACTTAAGTGTTGGGATTTGTCTAATTTTCTTTTTCAGCAGTCACTATGGGGCGGAATGAAAGAATTTGGCAATGGATCTCATCAAGTTAAAAAGTCATGTCAGCCCAGCCATTTGAGAGATAGAATGAAGATGATTCGATCATAGGTTATTCTAGCGTTGTTATGCATATCATGTTTTGATTTTTTTTTATAAAGTGTTGATCGAAGTCAAGTCAATTTTTGTCGTACACATGATTGTATTATATATAGGTTGATTTTAGAAGATAAGTCAACTTATGTTGACCTGAGTCTTCTTTATATGGAAGTGTTTTGTCTGATTAACTCATTAAAAAAGGGACTAGGATCGATCAAAGTTTTCATTACGCTTGGAATATCACGTCCTCGTCGACCGGCGTACGTTCCGATTCCTGGGAGATAAGTGCCCAAGTGACGGACGACGTTCGAGTCCACTTTGGCATTTAACCATGTGTTCCTATGCTACAGCGAACGAGCAAACGTCCTCGGTCGACCTACCTCTGCAATTGCATTATAAAAACCTTCGCATGTGGGTCGGTAGCTCGGCGGGGATACGTCCCTAAGGAAGGTGACAGCCCCTTAGGGAAGATAAGTTGTGCCCCGCGATAACCTATCCTGTCGTAGGGGTCCGCGGGATGTACAGTTGGCGCACTCGGCCGGAGCGGCGAAGGGTCGACGTGGGTCACCGTGTCGTCCCCGAGTTGTCTCTGAAAAGTTGAAAGCCTAAGTTTCTCCTGTGTGACGCGGCCGGGAGGGCCCTCGCTCGCACGGGGGCCGATGCGCTCGACAACGGATGGTCGTGCCAGAAGAAGCACGAACCGATGGGAAGAAGAATGTATGAATAATACTCAGTAGCAGGGATTTTAACGTAACTACTCTCGTCTTTCTTTTCAGATAGCAGCAGGGACGACGGTCTGTTACCTTTTCCTCAATCGTGATGTAGCGGCAGAATGGGCCGAGTCCTCAAGACGTAATGGAGAAAGATTAGAGAGAGTAGGGCGAGCCGTCTTCAATCCGGATGAATCATATTCTGAGGAGGACGTTCCACGGTTATGAGATGGCAGTGCGCGGAACCCTCCTACACAACTCATTTTCAGATCAAAAACTGGACTGGACATCCTTCACTACGAGTTCACGACGCCACTGCCCGATCACGACTTCGCCAACATGAACTTAGCGGTGATGCAACCATATGAGATAAACCCTGGAATGGACGAAATTCCTGAGATAAGGCTGACTTTCTTTCGTTTCGTACTTTGGTTAAACGAACGACAAGGTTTTTTCTTTGGCATATATCATACAAGACGAGTACGGGCGAATAGGTTCATCATTCTACGAGTTGAACCATTCTCATAGTATGCATGGCAAGATGAGGAGGGTGAACTCATACAACAATTACTCAACTGATGAAGTTTTGTTCTGACACGCAGATGCATGGAGCTCGACGAGATATGACTATCCCGAGGTACTTGCTGGTTCGTGATACGCTTGAGGACGATCTCATCAGAAGAGCAGAACAGTTTTTACGAGTTCGAAATGGTTCTCCCACGGAATGGATCAGCTTCATCGACCTACTCCTAAATGGAGAGGGATTTTTCCCTAGCACTCGAGCGGATTTTCGGGCAAACACGGCTTGAACTCCCGAGGAGTTTTAAGGATAAACACTCCATTTTCACCGATATTTTTCCCGAGTCATTGTGAGTATCAGGATTACCTCGTCCGGCAAACGCTTCGGCGTCGTCCGAATCCAGAACACAGAGACTCGGCATTTATTTGGACTTAGTCAGTCTTTGCGAGTCATAGTTTGGAGGTTAGCTTCACGGATGGCCTCTTTCTTTGACACTCAAATTATTAGAGTTATGCGAGGTGGACGGAGAGCTACCCTAACATTCGATGACAGTGAGCTCGCGCGATTGGATTCATTGGAGGCTCAGGCGTGCGGAGGACGACAGAATTACTTGGATAGACACCGTCTTCTGATATCCAACTTGGATTTAAGATAACACATACGCATTGACTTGTCCTGTTGAGGAAGTCATATGACTCATGACTTCACGAGGTAATCATAAAACACAAAACAAAAACACATTATGTAGATAGGACCGCCAGATAGATAGTATCTGGATTACCCCGATGATGGCACTATCATGCTTATGTATTGAGAGGTAAACACATGCATAAAGACGCATGTCAGAAGCAAGACGTAGATGATAGCGGAGGTGGGGTCGAACCGAGAGTTCAAACTCGGTCAGGAAACAGATCACTTGTTGATCTGCATGGTAGCAGTAGTATTTACTTGCAGAATCTATTCATGACAAGCTTATGTAGGCATGATGTTGTCCTAAATTCAGACTTGGAAAAAGTCCGACTTTATCGTAAAAGGCTTGAAAAATGAATTTATGTATCGACCATATCGACGACGAGGAGGAAAGCACGATAGTATGATCCTTTTCGTCAGACTAAACCTATTAAAGAGTTGTGTTATAATTGTTGAGCTGGTTGATTTGAAAGAGTGACTTCATGTGTATTACTTTTGGTGATTTCGTCCGAATAAATTACATATATATCTATATTTGTATGGGGAAATTGTGTGTAAGGGACTAGGGTCAAGTTGTTGTTGGTTTCTATACTTGATTGAAACCGCTCTAGTCGACTGGCGTACGCTTCATCCTTAGGAGATCAGCGCCCTAAGTGACGGACGACATCCAGGTTCAACAGGCGTTTAATCACATGTACCTATAGTACAGCGTGCAAGCAAACAACATCGGTTGACCCACCTCTGCAACTGCATGTAAAAGCTTTCGCATGTGTGTCAGTAGCTCGGTAGGGATACACCCCTAAGGGTGGTTGACAGCCCCTTAGGGAAGAAAGTTTTTGCCTCGCGGGAACCTATCATGTCGTAGGGGACCGCGAGATGTACAAGTTGGCGCACCCGGCTAGAGCGGCGAAGGGACGACGCGACTATACACCGCCTCAGCGGCTCACGAAAATTATTTCACGTTGTCCCCAAGTTGTCTTCGTGTTCTGTTGTATTGTGTAACTCCTGCGTGACGTGGTCAGGAGGGCCCTCGCTCGCGTGGGGGCCGATGCGCTCGACATCCCGCAGGGCGGGACCCTTCCGGCCGCGTCACGCAGGAGTTGGTCTACCTCGTCCCAATAAACATGGAGCTTCCACAACCTGCTCCTGCCAAGTGCGCCAACCATACCTCTCGCCGGCCCCTACAACAGGATAGGGCCAACGCGAGGTACAACTTCCCTCCACCTGCGGGAGTTGTCACCTCCCTTCAGTGGGAGTATCCCCGCCGAGCTACCAGTTCATAGTATGAAAGCTAATTAGTTGCAATCGTAGAGGTAGACCAGCCGAGGGCATTTCTCGTTCGCTGTAGCATTGGGGGTACGCGTGGCCTTACGCCTCTATACCCAAGTCCGACGAACGATCCGCACGCAGCAGCCGCGCAACAGCCTTCACGGTGCCTCAAGACGCCCTGCTCAAGCAGAGCCGCCCTCCCCTTTCGAGTTCTCCAACGAGTGACTCACACACCAACAACAACCATTGTTTCGGTCCGTGGGTCCTCTGCAAGCCCGTAGAAATGGTACCGAATGCGGCAGGCCCCCGACACAGATCTTGGTGGTAGTAGCAAATATTCAAATGAGAACTTTGAAGACCAAAGTGAAAGAGGGTTCCCTGCAACCACCTACCACCTTCGTCCTGGTGCAGTCCTCCATCTCACAGGTCCCAATAGCATGCTCACACTCGAGTCTCTCACAACAGATGGCCAGACCAGGCGGTACGCCCGTCGGTTGGCTCCCGCCTCTAGCGTAGGTCAAACTCTCACCGACTGACTTGCACGTCACTCTCCTCGGTCTTTGTTTCCAGATAGATAGGATAGGTGAATTTTACCAATTCGTCGAATATGCAGGCACCCAAACGAGTCCGTCAAAAGACGCACGTGCCCTAGGTCCTCGACTGCCATGACGACCATCCGTGGGGAGTCTCAATCGCTCCCCACTACAATGTCTTCGCCAACATCCCGAGCATGCAGGAACTCGAATGGTTCATCGGTGTACCTATCGAGCAAAACCCATCGGTTTCACCACAAGTCTCGGAACCGATCACTTACAATAAGGACAAAAATAAGTTTATAACGCCGAGCAAACCTAGGCCTTTGCGGGCCGTACCGCGCGATCGACATTCCACACCCACCAATCTCCTATACCCATCGCGCAGAGACCTAGCGCACATTCAATTCCCCGCACACTCCGCTTACAACACAAAAGTCGCACCGTTGTCGAAGTCGATCCTCCACGCATGCGTGTATGTCTCGGTGAAACGTACCAATCAAAATATAATATTATTTAATAATAATTTAATAAAAAAAAAAGAAAATGGTCGGCAATCATGCCGAATTTTCAATCTTCAACAAGAAAAGAGATCACGCACGCCTTAAATATGCGTGTTCACACACTCCCTATTGCTAGTCAACCATTCAGTTAGCGTAAACAACAAACACGACCGCGATTCGCGCGGTATGCTCAGACTTTAAACCAAACTTACTCTCTGCCACTTGCAAAAGTCAGGGTGGATACCCTTATAAAGGTATTCGCACCGATAACTTACCGGACCACATTAAGCGACGTCCCCGTCGCTCCGAGAAATAAAAAAATTCTCAATTCATCCATAACTCCAAAATGTTGACGAAAAAAAAATCAATCCGATTAGCCGACAGACTCTAGTTTAAGGCCTCCGTCAATCAATGTCAAACACAACTGTACGCTGTCAGGATTTTAACCTGGGTCTTCATTGTCCTGACATTAGGACACGGGCGTACGTACTACAACATAAGTTTCAGTGGCCCTCTCTACTATCCTCTCCCCATTGTCCTAGACAAACGCGAACTTCCCTTTAAATGTCTCATTTAGTCCTTACCCTGCAAGTAGGGTCATAACTAGGGACGCAGACCCTTATTGAGACCTTTGAAGTCATTTTTGTCTTCCTCACAACAATTCTCATAATCGAATATATACAGTCTAGTATAGGTTTGACCCACGATAGTCTGGTTGATCGAGTCAGATCTGCGGTTCACCATGTTGTTATTTTAGTGGCAGTGCCTTCGCACGTTGTGCCACGATAGGCTTCCTCCTGATAAGCATTCAATGAGGACTCTAAAAGACTCAAATGACTTGACTCTTATCCCTCCATCATCCCATAGAAAATAAACCCTCCTAGGTGGCCACACCATTACTTCTTTGGTAAGACGTGGACCCGCTGCCAGGTTATGCCGGTCAGCAGTCAACATTAAGAGTTGCGCCTCAGTGATGTCAGTTAAACCCCTAATTGGGTTTCTCATATATGCATAAAGATTAGCACAAGTGACAGAACTGCGTGTCACAACAATACAGGCCTATTGCGGGACAACGCAAAAGTTCGTCACACATAAAAGGCATTTACCATCCCTCTGTGGGACAATACAGAGATCACGGCATCCTTTTCACTCTCACAAAACAGAATCACCACTAGATTCATAAGGCCGTGACCTCTCAACTTGATTAGAGCAAGAAAGCCGCACATCTCAATGACATATCTCCAATGAACCATTTTTGCGACCTCTGAAAATTTCACCAATGGCCAAACCAAAAAAAAACTTTGTCCTTCTCGTCAGTCTTTATCATTCAAATCCGCTTTTCATGCCATTAAATTTATTTAACCACCTTTCAGCCAAAGGAGGTTTCCCTCATTAGGTCTCTCAGTCATCCCTCTTTCTCTTGGATGAACTTCCACATGCCTTTTTCGAAACATCTTCTTTTTGAAGATGAGTCTCAAAAATAAAACCAGGACCACCTTCCCACTTGAAGGTGTCTCAACGATAAACAACTCAAAAACTGAGAGACCAACTTGTAAGTCTTTGTCACAACTCAACAATAAACATTTTGGCATGGTAAACGTCTGAGTCTCAAAGACTCATAAGTCCCTTATGATTCTCACAACCTTCACGAAAGCAACTTAGTCAGACTGAGCAAAATCACTCCTAATATAGTACAAAGGCAAACACACCGCCAAAAATGTATTAAAAAATCAGAGTTGGCTCTCACTCTTAAGAGTCGGAAGAAAAGTAATCTCACTCACTATTGAAATCCTCAATAGTAGGCATACGATGTGAACCCCACCTGTACATTCAAACAGCGTAGGTACCAAAAATTTAAACCTAGCAATCAAAAAAATAAGAGAAAAACAAACAAAGTCTTAACTCTCACTCAAGCTAGTAAAGTAAAAATTGTCAGATAACATATAGGCGATTCGGCCCCTCCTCACTCATCTCCTTCTGGTTTTGCCCATATAACTACGCTCTACCCCCATCATCAGTTCGCTCCACCACTCTACCCTGTCTATCAACATTTGTCCACCACTCTCAGTGACTTTCCCTGCTGCCGTGTCCTTCAAAAACTTAGGACACTGCAAGGCTCTGTGCTCTCCCTTCTTGCAAAAGAAGCAGGATAAGCCACCCAATTTTCGGCCCCGCTTCTTCTTCTTCTTCTTAGATCCTGGCGATGAAGGTGCCTTACTGAGCTCTCTGGCCACCTCATGACACCGGGGCATACCCATAGACTCCTCAGGTCTAGCCTCCAACTACTAAGTACTCGATTATGTCCGCATCCCAATTCCCTCAGGTTTGTACTCAGGTGTATCTAACCTTTGTGGCCTGCCCGCATAGACACCCTCCATTGCAACCACTATCTCTCTCTCTCGAACCGCCTTCACTCTCTGCTCAGGCATAAGCGTACCTGCTCCTTCCTGCATAGTATTGACCGCCTCATCCCTCGCCTGACCCAAGTGCAGGCTCGCTGGCATGTGTTTGTGGCCTATCTCTAGCCTGTGTTGGCAAGGACTTTGCCGCTGACTCTGAGGAGACTATAGGCTGGGTGACAAGCTTTGTAGGTGCTTTTAACTCAAAGGCCTCCTTTTCTACCTTTCTCTTAGTCTTTGCTTCCTCTGGCTCCAGGATGACCTTCCCTATAGGTGGTTCCTGGGAAAGACCTGTTGTAAATGGCTGCCCAAAAAATCCCTACACTGCCTCTCCCGGAATGCCATAGTGGCTGCTCTAAGTCCAATCCACCACCCTCGTAAGCGCCTTCCCCTCTATCCCCGCCGCCATATCCTGAAGTTGTCGTCTCAGGTCTTGGATAAAAATGGTCTGACTGACTACCTGCGATCTGAGTTCCTGGATCTTTGTCTCTGCAGCCTCCAATTGTACTCCCTGACTTACTTCCTTTAATTTTTTTTCATTTAGATCGTCTTCCAACATCAAATACCTATGGAAAAACGTCTTGGCCAGAAAGCGGATCCTGCGATCCAAGCTCTCATCAGCCAACCTCGTTGTCTCGAGTCCAGCTCTCTCTGGTGTAGTAAGTCATTCTGCTCTCTGACTCCACTCTCTCCACATCTCAGAGACTCCAAAGGCTTTAGGCGGTACATATGGTGGCTGGTCTGGTAGTGCCCTTGCTGCCCCCAATCTTTGTCTCTCCTGCCACATCCCCTCCACTCGTTTGACAATCCTGACCCTCTTCTCCTCAGGTGATTCTCTTGGTAGTATTCTCCCTCCTGTAGGACCAGTGTCCCTTACTGGGACCTCAGGTCGCGCCTTTGCCTCTGGTTGGCGAGGTTCTTGCGATAGCTCAATGGATGGGGGTTCCCCAAGGTCAGGGTGTTCCTGGACAAGTGCCGCCATATATCTATCGACCGTGGAAATGGCCTCTCTCCTGCAACCTGTCTCCCCCCACTCCAACTCTACCCTCACCGCTGGTGATAGAGTCATATCTGGAGGAGATGGGGGAATCTTTCCATGGTGAAACTCCTCCCCTGCTTCTTGAACACCCTCTGGCTCAGGTTCAGGCCCTGGTACAGGACTGGCAACTGAGGAGGAGTATCCTCTCCAACCTTGATCACCTCCTCTGCTTGTTGCTCACCCAAAATACTAGGTCCCCCCTCTCGATCTCTACTGGTCTGTGGCACCCTCCACTGCGAAATATCCAAGTGTGCCTCTAGGCTTTTGCAAGGACTTTCTCATCGGCACCGCCTCCTCTGGCGCCGGCTGAGGGGATTCTTGCAATCCTCCCTCGGTAAACCGTTGGAAAACCACTGGTCCTAACCCGCACTCAGGATACATCGCTGACTCCTGCGCAGGCTCTGCCAGCTCCTCATCTCGTCGGGGCAAGTGCCTTCCGTCCTCCTCGAGTGGAGGCGTCTTCCCTAGGCTCAGGGTCCCTTTGTCTCTTACGCCTCCGTCGCCTCTTGACCCTGGGTTGGGGTGGCACTGGCTTAGGCCGTCGAAAGGCCTCCCTCAAATGTGCTTTGCAGCCATCCCAATCTCGTACTCTATCAAAGGCTATCTCGGATCTCTCAGGCTAATGGTTTTTTCGCCCTCCTCGTCCATAACGGCAGCGTTTGCATCAACTCGTCCCTCTGTATCCCTGATCGTGCATAAATCTCTCGTACGCAGGGATGAACTTCTCAACATTCCCTACCTCCATGCGGATCGGTATACCATCTGCCCCCATTGGCGAAGGCCTCAAGCCCTACATCCTCAACTCCACCTTTTGCCAAGTCTGAGTCTTTCGACGGACCGTGCAATAGGCTTCTCAAACCGTCTCACACCTCTCAATCTTCGTATCATTTCTGATATGGTTCATCCCCTGTGACTCGCATGACTCCGAAAGTAATCCAGAAAGAGCTCTATGTCCCCATCATCATATACAGGCGTGCGCTCTCTCTAGGAAGACCCATGTCGCTCATATCCCTTTGATGCCCTCGATGGTCTCTGAGGTGGCCGTGTCTCTCTCCCTCCTCACGGCATGGCTGTCCTCAAAAAGTCGGACCTGCACAACAACAGGCGAAGGAGATAACAGACACACAATAGGGTAAGCAAACAGATGAATAATACCAAGCTCAGATCAACCCAATCATATATTCTAATATTTTACCATATCTAAACCGACTAAGAACTTTCTCTATCTAAGTGAAATTCTATAGTAAGGGACTAGAGCACTTATTTCACCTCTTTTCTTGCTGCAAACTTCTTAAGCCTCGTCCCTGATACCCAATCTTTTCACTCTGTCCCATCCAGCTCTTCAATTTGGTAGGCGTCAAAATCTCCACATCGCACGATCCGACATGACCCTAGCCATCTTTTGTCGAGTTTTCTAGACCACTCCTTCTCTAGAGATGAGTCATATAATAATACGACATCCCCCACCGCCAAAGACGCCTTACGCATGCGTGTCATTTGATCTTATCGAGCCTTGTCTTCTACTCGACTCTTTTTCACTTGATTGGATGCCTCATGATTCCTTTTCTAAGTTGCGCCCACTTGTCGTGCCCGAATATCAAGCAACTCCTCGAAAGACAAAGTGGTTTCCAAATGTCGACGCCTCCAGGTTTTCAGGAAGCTCTCAATTGGAAATGTAGCATACCTTCCATACCATAGCTTGGTTGACGCATACTTAGTGGTCATTTTTACTGTGATATTCTCGACAAAGAAAGTCGCTCTTACATACTTAGGTCATTGATTGGACCTCCCTTCAGTCTACTTGGCCAAGAGATCCGTGATGGTACTATGTCCTCTTTCAACCGGAGTGTTTGCTTGGGGGTGTGCATCCGTGGTATAGTTAGTCACTACATCATATCCTGATAGCAATTCCTGCACCTCTAAGCAGGTAAACTTCGATCCTTTGTCCATCACGAACTCCTTAGCAAAGAGATAGCGCATATAGTATTCTTCGATGCAACCCACCAGGACTTTGTCAGTATTTGTACATATGGTTCGTCCATCTACAAAGCCAGTAAGATTGTTTCGCACATCGAAGATATAGTTGTAGTCATTATCTCCAATTGGCGTAAATAGTAGGTTCAAATACACTACAGCACCTACTTTCCTTTCTAGTCTCGGATGTAATGACTCTCTCGGTCTCTGAAGCGACCTTTCTTGGCAGGGTACACATGACCGGTAGAACTTGATAACTATTTCCATCATTTCATCCCAATAATACAATTCACTTATCTTGGAGTAGGTGGCATTTACTCCTCGATGCCCTCCTACTACGCCATCGTGTAACGCCGTCATAATATCAATATGTCGATTTCTCCCACATTCCACTTTCAAGGGATTCCCTAGTCATTTTTTTATAAAGAGTTGGTCGTCTCTCACCAGATAGAGATGTCTCATCTTCTGTGTCTTCTAACTCGCATCCTTAGCCCTCATCTCACATGATATAAGAAGTTCAAACTCTAGGTAGATCCCATCATATTCTTTTGCACGAAACGCTTATTTAATTTCTCCCGCCTCGAATTCATCGTCTTGACTTTCTGGTATTAAGCCTCATTCTCAACCGGATTCAACGAGTCTTTTTGGTCAAAGTTTCCTTGCAGAAGCGTATTAGTGAGGAGGTACATTCCTTTCATCAGTTTCTCGTGCCTCTCTACCTGATTAGGACCTTCTTCTATTGCTCTTACCTCGTTCACCAGACTATGACTACCTGCAAGTGCTAATTGCATCATCCATTGAATATCCTTGCCTACCCATGGATCCTTTTCCTCGAGAGGTTTGAGCGTTAACTCTACCTTCTGCTCATACCCTCGTGGTGTCAACGATATGGGGTGACGAACGCCAACTTGGCACTCGCAGGGACCACTTGTTGATATGCAGATGGACATCCTCCTCCTGATCAAAGAATCCATCAACTGACGGCGTATCTTCAACTGCTCCTTTTTCTGGTTTGTCCTAGTTGATGCGACTCAACCCATCTTCTCTATTCTTGTTTCTTGGAATTATTTCCAATTCGAAGTTGAACATTCAGATGTAGGTCAACCATCTGGCAACTATCATATCTGATGGAGTGTAATTCTGCAAGGAGCAAGCGAGCGTAGTTGGGTCCACTCTTAATATGAATCTCCTGCAAAAAATATAATTCCTGAAGATTCTCAGACAATGAAATACGGCAATAGTCTCCTTCTTAAACTGAGAGTAATTTCTCTCAGTTGTGTGAAGTGTCCTAGTCTCAAATCTCAGTGGCCTCTCCTTTCCTTTAACATGTGTCTGAATCAGAACTCCTTCCAAGGCAGTTGGTCTTGCGTCCGTCTCAATGATGAAAGACCTTATCTCACTGGCCTCATAGTCTGGTGCTCCCGGTACTAAATCTCCTTCTCGAAATTCTACCTCCATTCCTGCCACAACTTTTTCCTGGTCCTCACCCCAGATCCATTCCTGATTTTGACGTACTAGCTTTCTTAAATGCTCCGTCTTGGCAGCAAAGTTTCAGATGAAACTTCTTCAAAACCCACACGTGCCAAGAAAGCTTCTAACATCTATTATTGAATGAAATGATACTGGTCATTCGATAATTTTATCCGTTTTTTTCACATCCGACCAATGACCCTTCTCGTTACAGACGAACCCCAAGATGGTAGTTTCCCTCATGCAGTGTCTGGATTTGGCTCCACTTGCCGTGAGATTATATTATTCTAGCAAACTCAGGACTTTATCAAGGTTTTGAATATGCTTCCAAACAAGTCGCCTTACTCCTGGCAAGACTTTATCTCCTTCCTTCTTTTTTGACCTCTTTACTGCCAAATCATCAATGTATGGTTGGGTGATGTGTGAACTGACTGTTTGCATAACCCGAATCATATGCCTTTGAACCATTGCCACCACACTAGTCCATCCTTGTGGGGCCACATTCATATGAATCAGCCCCCTGGGCGTGAGCATCGCTGTCACCGGTCTATCTGGCGAGTAGACAGGGAATTGGTCGTACCCAGAGTAAAGATTTGTAAGTGAAATTATAAACTCTCTTGCGCACGATTCTAACAGTGCATCCGTGTTAGGCAAGCATCTCGCATAGTCAGAGCGTTCAGTCACTGCAAGTCCTGCACCCATCGCAACGTCCCATTAGATTTGGCAAAACAAAACCACGAGGATACATATGGACTGCTTGAATAGTCATCGACATGCGTTCGCATCTTACTGTCCAAATAGTCCACCACCTTTTTTTCCTCATTAGGATTGGGGTATCGCGCGCCTCTCAGATTTCATGGCTCGTGTGGTACGGTGTGGATCCGAATCAGCAGAATTTTATCTACATCCAACCTTCCGCGCTGATCATCAAAGGTATAGGCGCAATGCCGCTTCTTTATCAATTTCATCATTAGAACTATTTTTTGGGGTGATAGAAACCCAGACTCTCCCACTATTAGCTTCTCCTCATTATTTTCATTGATACGGCATGAGTTAATCGCGGCATGTTCCCTCATTCATCGTATAAATTCACGCTCCCGCTCGTAGTAAGCCTCCTCGTCTTCTATAATGAGAACGGGAACTGGGTGACACTTTTTATCTATTGTCTTGTATTGCCTTTGGGAACCGTGCTTGAGCCGTCCCGTAAAAAAAGTCGGCTTACCGTTTGTGCTTGCATCATCGCAGGGTCTCTTCCTCCTTCCGGAAGCCGATAAGTCAACTTCACTTCCCCAACTTGAGGGTTTTCCAAGATCTGCTCCCTTAAAGTCGTGTTTGCCTCTGAGTCTACCAACTCATGAGTCGCCATCAAGTCCATGGCTTTGTTCACGTCCGTCAGATTGAGTGAAAGCACCTCCGCCCTTCCTTCCTCTTCGGGTTCTTCTAGAAGCCGTGACCTCTCATTTTCAGACTCCTCTACCATGAACGAGCTAAGACTGGGCCGATTTCTTATACTTCTAGGTCCGGTGTTTCTAAGGTCACGATCTCATAGTTCCTACATGCAGGATCACACAGGAGTAAGATCATCGTTTCATCGTGTTTGTTGAAGATTAATGTCTTTGTCCTGCATATGAACGATCTCCCCAGAAGGATGGCGTGATCCACATCAGATATGACAAAGAAATAAGTCCGTGCATTTACCTTGCAAACCTTAATGACCACATTTGAAGTTGTCCCACAAAACACTGCCTTGCAATTGGCACCATGCAAGATGCCACAATCTGAGCGATATACTTTCATCCCCAGCCTAAGTGCATCAGCTTCCCTAATAATAGTAATTCCTTCTTCAGTATCTAACATCGGCGTGCACTTCCATCCTTTTACCACCAAATCCACTAACCCGCAGACCACACACTTTCAGTCCATCTTAGTTCTAGTTTCAGCCCACTCTGCCTTCTTTGGCAAGATCATACTAAGATGGACATTCGACACTAATCATCGCGAGAGTCTTCCTTTCAACCCATCACGGAGTCTGGGAGCAGACGTCAGGATGTCCTTCAGGTCCATAAGGTCATTATAACCTTCAAGTAACATATCCACCATCCGCTTCACGCCAAAACCTTCTTCCAAACGAACCGCATACTTCATTTTTTTCGGTGCCACATCGCGCAAAATTGGTTCGACTTCTTACTGGGGTCCTCTCTTTTTTGCCCTTTGCTCCACTCTCCTGTCCTCCTCTTGGCGAAACCTTTCATCTTCCTCTTTTTCATCATCATCCTCTACAACCTCCACAGGCTCCTTTCTTCGCTCCAACTCAAACCCTCTCCGAGGAGGCTTATGGCTAGCACTTGCCTTGGCTTGGCCCCTAGTTCGGGCTGCTAATGCAAATCTTCCTTGCGCCGTAGGGGGCCTATAGGTCATACCGGGCCTTGGGCATGATCCTACCGTTGCCACTCCAGGGTACCCTTGTCGTGTCGATACTAATTATCGGTCGGACTCATAAAGGAAAACCTTGGGGAGATTCATCTTTCAATCCTTCATTTCCTCACATATACCTACCAGCTTTTGCTGGTACCTCCCCATCTTCTCCCATAAGCCCTCCATCTTGCCTAGGATGATTGACGCAGGATCCACATTTTCACCAGAGCCTTCTTCATCTGACTCGATAATTATAGGTTCCTCTCTTAGGATCCCAGTTCGGCGGCCGTTGGGTCACTTCCACATTCTCCCCCACCTCCTCCACTCTCACGGGTGGTTCGTCCTTTTCTTGCCACAACCTGAATATGACTAGTGGCGCTTATCACGCGGCTACTCTCCTGAGCCGGCACCCCAGCATCTTGTGAAGGCGCAACTCAAGCAGCGCAACCTGACACAAGGGGGAGGCTCCGGAAAAGGGCAAACACCTCAAGCGTTGGCAGTGGCCTCGCCAAGTATAGCAACTCCGTTGAGTAGTGTGGAACCCTCACAATCAGGGGCACCGCTATACGGACAGTGGCCATGGCGTGTTCTTAACACCTTCGTACCATGGGGTGGTTCGATTCCGTCTAGTCAGATGGTACCTTATGCAGGGCCCTAAGTGAGTATGCCGCCGCCAAGTTACCCTGCAGTACAAGCCCAGCCGATGGCGCCACCTCCGTCGCCCGCACTGCAAAGCTCGCAAGCTAGCGTGGTAGGAGGAGGGAATCAAGGCCAGGGCAATCAGGGGAATGGAGGACGAGGCGGCGAAAGAGAGCGAAGGAGGCTGAGGGGGTCAATGGAATAATCAAGGTTATCAGGATCAAGATAACCAAGGTGGCCAGGGAGGAGGTCAAGGATATGGAAGAACTCGTTTTGATTGGCGAAACGCTATTTGTCAGCATTGTGACAAGCAAGGCCACACAATACGTTTTTGCAATAAGAGACGGAAAAACGAGAGAAATGAACCGATTTGTTCTAATATGAAAGGGGATATATATGATAAGTTCGGAAAGTACATTGACCCCAGGGTCCCTGGCGGAGTGAGGGCAAAAGCTCCTCATCCTCCCACTCTTCCTGAGCAGCTTCCTCTACCACGGACTCCTTTCCCTTCCCTTGAACCGTGGTCACTACCTTATTATGTACCACAATATCATTTTCATAACCTAGTTCTGCGAGTACGTTCGTAATGATCCTCTTTACCACCGAAGCCCCTGAGGTAGTTGCATCACGCTCCTTCCTCTTTCACCTCTGTTGGCGCATTTGGTCCAGACTTCCCTCTTCCACACCCTTGTCGATTGTGGCCCATGTGAGTTTCTCACTACCTCCTCCCCGGCTTGTCAACTGTTGGGCCTCCGATGCGTTAAACAGTCCCGGGAAGATAGCACACTGCGCTTCTTTTGAAAATTTTGGGACCTTCCTTGCCTTCTTTTTAAATTTCTCCGCAAGAGCTTCGACAGTGGTAAAGTCGTCCCTATTCATAGCCTCCAAGTCCGCCATAGTCAACAGGTCATCGCCCAGCCTGTACTTTCTCTGCATGCCATATCTAAATCTCGCTCAGCTACCATTGGTTGCAGTTATAACTTTTTCTACTTCCTCGTGATGCCCATGAAGTACATACTTTAGAATACATTGGAACTTCACTGCATCTGATAGACCCACCAGTGCTTGTTCGACCAGCTCTATCCATTCTGAAACTCGTTCTCCATTGAAATGGAAGGTGTTAACTTTAGGAACATTGCTTTGTGCCCTTTCTCGCCTATCCAAGGCTTCGACTAAATCATCGATCATCAGCGACGTCAGGGTCTTCCCCGCACCGTCAGCTATGCCTCCTAACATTTTGGCCGGTTATTTTGCTTAACTAACAAAAAATAGAAAATTCATTCAACCAACTGGCCCTATCATATCTCCTGTCAATTCCCTACGTAGTCATCCCATGATCCCATCTTAGCTAATACTACCTCCTACTATCGTCTGGACCTTCCTCACATGTCAAGCAGACCTGACTTTTTACCCTATTTTCTTCAAGTCAAACAACCAATCAGATCAAAATACAAAAATAATGAGCAAGGCTTCACATAATTTGCCTTATATGTCTAATAAGACTTCCCTTGCAGGCCTATTTTCTTTCATTTCCATACCCGGATGTCGTTCCAGCAGGGACAACGGTAGGCAACCGTCATCCCCCACAACGGCGCCACCTGTCGAGCGCATCGGTCCCTCGCAGGGCGGGACCCTCCCGGCCGCGTCACGTAGGAGTTGGTCTACCTCGTCACGATACGCATGGAGCTTTCGCAAGCCACTCCGACCGAGTGCGCCAACCATACCTGTCGCGAGCCCCAACAACAGGATAGGGCCAACGCGAGGTTTAACTTACCTCCACCTGTGGGAGTTGTCACCTCCCTTCGATGGGTGTATCCCCGCCGAGCTACCAGTCCACAGTATGAAAGCTAATCAGTTGCAATCGCAGAGGTGGACCAGCCGAGGGCGTTTCTCGTTCGGTGTAGCATAGGGGTTATGCGTGGTCTTACGCCTCTATACCCAAGTCTGACGAACGATCCGCACGCAGCCGCCGCGCAACAACCTTCACAGTACCTCAAGGCGCCCCGCTCAAGCAGAGTCGCCCTCCCCTTTTGGGTTCCCCAATGGGCGGCTCACACATAGATAGCAGCCATAGTCTCGGTGCGCGAGCCCTCTGCAAGCCCGTAAAAATGGTCCCGGACGCGGCAGGGCCGGACACAGATCTTGATGGTAGTAGTAAATATTCAAATGAGAACTTTGAAGACCGAAGTGGAAGAGGGTTTCCTGCGACCGGCTATCACCTTCGTCCTGGTGCAATCCCCCATCTCACAGGTCCCAATGACATGCTCACACTCGAACCTCTCACAACAGATGGCGGGACCGGGCGGTACGCCCGTCGATTGACCCCCGCCTCTATCGTAGGCCAGACTCCCACTGGCTGACTTGCACGTCACTCTCCTCGGTCCCTGTTTCCAGACGGACAGGATAGATGAATTTTACCAATTCGTCGAATATGCAGGCACCCAGACGAGCCCGCCAAAAGAGGTGTGTGACCTAGGTCCTCGACTGTTGTGACGGCCATCCGTGGGGGGTCTCAATCACTCCCCACTGCAATGCCTTCACCAACACCCCGACCATGCAGAAACCCAAATGGTTCACCTGTGTACCTGTGACGTACTAGCTTCCGGACCTGCGCCATCTTTCGGACCCCTTCCTTTTTTTCGTGTTTTCTTTGTATCCCGACGTATACAGAACGACCTCGAACCCCCCCCCGCCCTTGTCTGTGGCCAATTAAAGGTGTCGTGCGAGAATCTGTCACTTTCTTTCCTTTTTTTTGTTTTTGAAATTGCATGGGAATTTTGCGCGCCTTAGCGAGTGCGCTGGGAATTTGGCTCGATAGTTAGGAATCCCGGAATTATCGGAATGTCGCGCGACCCTCCGCGCGCGAATGTTATCGGCCTCAACCTTGAAGACTCTGGGAATTTCTTGTACGAATATGGATCGACGGAGGATTTCCTTTCCCGCACCTGTTTTGCGCGCGGATATGGTACTTTCAATTTTGAATTATAATAGGATTGGGAAATACTGCAACTGTTTTGGTGCCCATTTCCCTCTTGCTGACCAGCACCATGCGAGCAAACTCCCTTCTGCTTCCTCCCTTGTGCTCCTCTCACCATCCTTCTTCGCGCGCACACACTTTCTCGCCCTCGCCCCTGTAACTGCTTTTCCCTCCCCCTTTCTCAGCGCACGCCTTTTTTTTCCTTCTCCTTCTTGATCATCTGAATCTTGGACGTGTTTCGTGCTATCCTTCGCGCTCCTCTTCTTCCCGCTCTAAAATGCGCGCTCGAAAATCCAGGCGATCCTCTCTCCCCATCTAACTAAGGAGAAGCGCCGTGTAAGTTTTTACTGCACGACGATTCTGATTGGCTGAGGTCGAGTTAGGAGGATCAACATGGTTTTCGATGGGCGGCCACTTTCAAACCCTCCGATGCCCTCCTCTGTCTCACTCTTCACCCTTCTCTGCATCTCTCTCCCTTCCTGCAACTATAAATTCCGTCGGCGCCCCCGCAAAACTCTCTCTCGACTCATCGGCTAACTTCCGGGAAGTAGTGGCTAGGTGATGTGTATGGTGCGAGTCGAAAAGTCATGACGAGCCGACGGTAGACTGGTTGGCGGTGTGCTAGATCGCCACGACGGACTGTGGGATCCGGACAAGCCACGTCGAGGCTAAGTTGGTGGGGTGACGATCGCAGTGGTGGAGGATGATGCGCGACGACCGGGATCGTCGGCGTCAGAATGCGGACAAGTAATCTGAGTTCAGTGGATGACTGGCCCAGGGCCGTGTTGGAATTTGAATGGCATGTGCACCCTCTTGGTTATGAATCTATTCTTTGGTGTGACCTTGCGGTGGTAAAGCCAGACTTTCTTTTTCTCTCCTATCTCATCTGTTTCTGTCACAACTCTTCTCCTCCTTCTTCCTTGTGTGGGTGGTTCTTTGTAAAAGATGGTGTGCGATGGAACGAGTATGATGACTGCGTTGGAATGCTTTCTTCCGGAACTCTTCCATTAGTTTCCTGAGTAATCCCCCGAATCAGTGGGTTTTGTCTTGTGAACGGTGGATGCGTGTGTATCGACCACTAAAGATTCTTCCCTTAATGCCACCTTGTTTGGAATCTGTATGATTGTCATTTTCGCACCTTCCACAGTGAATGCATGCATGAAGACTGAGAGTGAACGGGTACGGAACCCATTTTTTTTATTAGGACGAATCGATGGCAGGGGCAATGTTGTTTGGATTTGGAAATGCAAGAATGTTTTGGTTGTCGAAGAAATGTTGCGAGTACATATGCGACACACGATCTAAGTACAAAATAGCGACTGCGTCTCGCCACACTTGAGTTTTTCTTTCTCTTTCTCCGAACCCTCTATTTCTCCTATCTGGCTTTCCCGACTGGACTGCTCGGATTAATTATATGCACGCGATGACTGGTTAAATTATTCTTGATTGTTTGCCATGTGGACTAACGGGTTCAATCCGACTAGGCGTCAGGCTCCCGCATCTCCTCTCCGCCCCTTCCCGTATAACAAGGATATGACGCGTATCTGTGAGTGGGACATACGAGAAGTTGTTGCAAAGATCGGAGGGCAATACTATTTCCCTCCTGAAAATCGGTGTTCTGGGTTCGTGGGTGTTGGGTTTGTCATTGTGGATACACACTTTCCGCCGTACTCGCTACTACTACCCTTTAACGACTTTATCGTCATCCCATAGTCGGCAGTGGCACCCCATTGGCCTAAAACCTTGTGTAGTGATTGCCAACGCCTCGATCACTACCAGTTGAAGGGGTTCCATTACCGAGCGCGGAACGAGGACGAGCACAATGAGAGAGCCACGCGATTAAGACCATCCACGTCGGACTCAGAATTGTGTAACGTACGGCGTCGGGAGATCGTGCGAAAACGAGATACCAAACACGTGCCCGCTCCCTTCCACTCCAAACGACGAGCCGTGGCACGGTGGGAAGTTCGACAATACTTTTTGGATTGAATTCAAAACTTCCCCGCGTCGCAAATCTCGCGCGCGGCGAAACCCGCCAGATCGCTCACTTCATTGGACCAACACGGGGGATTTCAGTTTTGTCTGTGTCCCCATACTCAATTTTCCAAAAATCCTTGGCACACCCCATCTTGCTGTTTTTCGGGGCCTCCTTTCCGCACCTTAAGCACTCCGAACGGAAAGCAGCGCAGGGCGTGAGGTTGCGCGTCACATACCTATCGAGCAAAACCCGTCGGTTTCACCACGGGTCTCGGAACCGATCACTGACAGTAAGGACAAAAATAAGCCCTTGACGCCGAGCAAAACTAGGCCTCTGCGGGCCGTACCGCGCCGTCAACATTCCACGCCCGCCAATCTCCTGTACCCATCGTGCCGAGGCCTGGTGCGTGTTTTATTCCCCACACACTTCGCTTACCACACAAAAGTCGCACCGTTGTCGAAGTTGATCCTCCACGCATGCGTGCATGTCTCGGTCAAACGTACCAATCAAAATAGAATATCATTTAATACTAATTTTAAAAAATAAAAGAAAATGGCCGGCAATCATGCCGACTTTTCAATCATCAACAAGAAAAGAGATCACGAGCGCCTTAAGTTTGCGTGCCCACACACTCCTTATTCCGAGTCAACCATTCAGTTAGCGTAAACAACAAACACGATCGCGACTCGCACGGTATACTCAGACTTTAACCCAAACTTACTCTCTGTCACTTGCAAAAGCCAGGGTGGATACCCTTGTAAGGGTATTCGCACCGACAACGGTGCCAGGGGACCAGCAAGCCCGATACTGGCGACATCTGATAGGAAGGAGAATACGTCGTAGGATGTCCGTACGGTCGGTTGGAACTCAGACTGACTTTCCTGACGTGGACATTGTACGTGCTTTCGGGATCGGATGTAGCGCGTCAGACCCTATTGTTTTGGATCGAGTAAAATGTTCATTTTGTTCCTTCCAGCGACTTGTCTGCGAGTTTCATGATTTGGTCGTCTTTGCTTGTGATGCTAACTTGTTTTGTTGTCGAGACAGACAGGAAATCTCTACAGGTTACAAGGGCCCCGAGCGACCCTCCCGTGGGTGACAGACACGGGGTGACCTACAGGGATCGGTCGGCGCCAACGACTTGTCTGCGAGTTTCATGATTTGGTCGTCTTTGCTTGTGATGCTAACTTGTTTTGTTGTCGAGACAGACAGGAAATCTCTACAGGTCACAAGAGCCCCGAGCGACCCTCCCGTGGATGACAGACACGTGGTGAGCTACAGGGATCGGTCGGCGTGCTGGCAGAACCTATCTCCCGGTCGACACCGGCCAGGGGTTAGCCTGTAGCATCAGGACCGAGCTTCTTCGATGGGCCCATCACTGTGCCTCCCCTCCCGTCCTTTCCCCCTGTGAACATCAGCAGTCTCTGCTCAATGCCACTCGGGGGGACCAACAGCCTATCTCTAGGTGGTGGGCGCCAAACTTGCTCAGGAAGGTACACAACGGGGATTGAACCCAAGACCTCCTTATAATCACTTGCGTGCCTTACCAACTGAGCTAGGCCGCTGGATTTGACAGCTAATATAGACCGAAGCTCGAATCCACACCTTCCGATGAAATCATCCATTTTGCCTGGGGCAGGTCAGTTCAATGATGATTTTTTTTCCCCCCCCAGCCTTCCCGACCAATTCCCAATTCAACTACCTGTTGAATTGGTCAGCCCTATCCAGCGGCCTAACTCAGTTGGTAAGGCTCGCAAGTGGCATTCAGGAGGTCGTGGGTTTAATCCCCATTGGCCTCATGTACCTTCCTGGGCATGCTTGGCGCCCGCCACCTTGAGATAGACCACTGGATCCCCCGATTGGCATTTAGCAGAGTCTTCTGATGTTCATAGGGGAGGGGACCTGAGGGGAGGCACAGGGATTGGTCCTGTTGGCATGGTCCCTGATGCCACCGGCTGTCCCCTAGCCGGTATCGCCCACCTGCAGGTCGGGAGCAGCCCCCGCATGTTCTTTCGTGAACACGGTTGTGGCTGCTACGGGGTTCCCCGTATGCCTACAATCAGGAGTAGTGGTAGGTAGGTAGTGTGACGTGAAATTAAGAGAAGAATATAGCTTTAAAAAAAAAAAAAAAAAAAAAAGAATTGGCCTGCCTAATTTTATTCTTTTCATCTGAAGGCGGCTGGATTCGAACTTGAGTCTGCATCTTAAACCACCAGTACTTGGGCACTGCGCACCGCGCTGGCCGCCCAAATCTCAAAACAGTGCGGGCTGATTCTATTTATCGACGGCCCACCGGCCGCGGAAATCGCGTAGGGCGTCGGCCAAGTACTGGTGGTTTAACAGCTCAGGGGTGTACCAACTGAGCGTACCGTTGGCACACCTAATTCTCAAAATCACGAAAGCAACATTGCACATTTTCCAATTTTGCTTACTGTGTGTGAGTATGCCCTTATCGTGAACGGGACGCTGTGCCCCCTTGCCACAACCCCTCTCCCTGCACGTACACTCTGGCCCCCCCTTTTCCGACCACGAGCTGCTCGCCAAGAATAGATTGGAATCGGATCGAGGAACGATCTGTGGGCCTCGCTCCGCTCCACTACTGACCAAATCTGCAAAATCAGAGTAATCTCCCGCTAGAACATGGGAAGTACACAGCCATATTTTTTTTGTCTTCTGTGCATATGGAGAGGAGTGGAGCGACCCCCAATCTTTGGGCGGAAAAAGAGACAAAAAGTGAAAAAGCAGGTTTTTTGTTTTTTGGGAGAAAAAGGTCCATTTTTTTTGGGGAGAAAAAGAGACAAAAAGTGAAAAAGCAGGTTACGAGAAATGAGGTGGTCTCAAAAAAAAAAAAAAATGCTCCATTTGTTTTAAAATTATTATTATATTATTATATTATTGTTATATATATATATATATTTTTTTTACAGAGAAGATTTTCCTTTTATTTGTTTTTTAATATCCCCGAAAGGGCACGGCCGCATGTAATTCTTTTTTTTTTTTTTTTTTTGTTCTTAACCAACTGACCCCATGTCAGAACTATGTTATTCTGGGCATCTCTCTGGATTCGAGCTTGATTCTGTATTTCAGTGTTGGTCCAACGTAATGCGATCAAGGCCGTCGCCCATGGGCCTCACTGCACTATTCTCCAGATGCACAAAAGACAAAAAATAAGTCGGTGTATCTTTCCATGTTCTAGCGCAAGATTCATTCTCATTTTGTGCATTTGGAGAGTAGTGCAGCGAGTCCCCATGTCTGTTCAAACAAACAATCAAATCATTCAATCAGACCACCTCCCATCCCCTCCTCACGTCAATACTCCTAGCGCACCCCCTATCCCACCATCCTACCTCAGTGCGACCAGCACTCAGGACTCCCCACCATTACATGGAGCCTCTTTTTCCAGGAGTGCTACCGTCTTCCCCCGAACACAACGCAAGCTTATTTTCGCTGTATCTGTCCAGAAATATAGCTTGTCTACGTTCAAATTTAGGGTGCGTTATGCTCGGGGGAAGACGGTAGGCCAACGAGCCTAGCAACGAGCCTAGTTCAGGGCATACCCTCACACCAGCACTTGTCAAAATGTACGACTACCTCAAAAAAAAAAATAAAAAAAAAATGTACGACTACCCAGGCGCTTAGCTCCTGTGGTTGTTATATACCCAGAAACTGTTGAAATGTGGCCCTGAGTTCGAATCTGTGGAATGAGATGAACAGGCTTCCTGAATTACCTGGGGCCGGCCAGTTGACGATGATATCTCAAGGCTGTCGCCCTTCTTATTAAAAAAATAAAAATAAAAAATAAAAATGATCACTGACCTGACCTGCCAGATTTCATTCTCTGCATGAAGGCGTCTGGATTCTCAACGCTGTCGTCCTTTTTATTTATATATATATATTGTCACATGATATGCACGAGCAGACCTCCATAAATAAATAAGTTCAAAATTCTGACAGCAAAAAAAAAAAAAAAACCCTTAAAAGAGTACTGTTGTGACTATGCCGTTTGTCGGTACACGCATGAACTGTTGATTGCGGACCAGAATTCGAATCTGGCGAAGATATGGAACAATTCTGAATTACCTGGGGCCGGTCAGCTTGCTATATGGGCATCGCCACACCACTCTCGAAATGTGCAAAATGAGAATGAACTTCCCGCTAGAATATGGCCAAATGCACCCGCCACATTTTTGTCTTTTTCACATTTCGAGAGTGGTGTGGCGAGGCCCTATATCTAACTAAAGGCCGTTGAAAAGAAAGAGAAATTAGGTGAGATGAGGCCAACACACGGCTGAGGTGGAGGGGGGGGAAAAGGGAAAAGAGAAAGGAAAAATAACGCGGCTCAGGTGCAGGGAAATGTCGCCAGCACGCGCATCAGCGTCTGTGTCACACAGCTTCAGCGTCACAACTGGGAGAGAATCGACCACCTCTTCCCCTCCACCTCTTCCTCCACGGCAGTTCTTACAGGAGCGGGGATAATACCGAGGGGGCTGACAGAAGGGGGGAGCGGACAACGGGCGGGGAAGGGGGAACGCGGCGGAGCTGAAGGCAATGTCTGGCACACATGCCCTTTCGCGCTACAGTCGGGACGCGACGTGTGATGAATGGCTGAACGACACGTCATCACACGTCAGAACTGGTGGGATCGGGTGATGCATCGACAGCCCGATGATGCCGGGCAGCCAATCCTGCTCCATGGATCAGGTGAGTAACCCCCCCCTCCCCCTCCCTCCCCCTCCCTTCCCCCCCCCCCCCCCCCTCCCCCCCCCCCCCCC